>JAKRGL010000054.1:1200000-1724680 GCA_022392935.1 Ophiostoma cf. undulatum | reverse complement strand
GCCCGCCCCCCCCCCCCCCACGGACGAGCCACCCCCTCGATCCCACCTTTGTGGTTTATCTCACCAGCCGGCACGGGAAGTCGAGGGCGAGTTCGGGTTCGAACCCCCAGTGAGCCAGGTCACAGCCATCTCGGCTGCGTCTTCTCTGGCATTGTTGATGTTCTTGCCATCGTACCAGTACCGTGCGGTGAACACTGAGCCGTAGATGGATACCCGGCTCGACCACGCTGTGCGGCCGCCTTTTTAGTTAGTAGGTAGTAGTGACAAGTGAGGTGTGATGTAGGAACAATGCTTACCGCGTCTATCGGAAAAAATCTGAAAGTTTGGGGCCTCGATGTTGTAGCCCCGGCAAGCCTCTATTTTTTGTTAGCCGTTTCCTCTTAATACAGTGGCTTGTCTAAAATATCTGAACCATACCGACGAGTCTGTCTTGCCATTGCGAGGCACTGGACTTCTTGGAAGGGGTGTAAGAGGAAGACGAGGAAGAAGAGCCGGCCATTGTGAAGAGGAAGAGGTGTGGTTTGCTGGTTGTAGTTGTGGGACTGGTAGAATAGAGTAGAAGTAGAGTAGAATGCAATAGACAAAAGACAATGCTTTGTCGTGACCGAGCAGAAGCTGGTGATAATGTGACGACTTGACAGGTGATGAAGCCGCAAGCTTGCAAGGTTGTAAGATGTGAAGAAGATGGTGGTTGAGAGTCGTAGAGTACCGAATCAGTGAGGCTGGTAATACTAGAGGTAGAGATGTGGTAGTGCGGTTTAAGATGGGTTTTGAAGATGAGTTTGAGTTGAGGTTGAATGTAAAGAGGAAAGAGTTGAGGTCAGCGATGGACTATATATCCTCAAGAGCTCTGGTCAAAAGACGAGAGATACATAGTCGTGGCACTCGTCTAATGCATGGTGCTGTGGGGTGCCTATTGGCTCTCCCCCTTTCCTCTTCTTTTCTTTGCTTTTTTTATCTGAATTTTCTATCATAAAACCTATCTTTTTTTGTCTTTGGTGTTTTTGTCTGTTTGCTTGTTTGTTTGAGGTTTTAACCTGTAAATTAGCCTCATTTTTGTTGTTCTCATTGCATTTATCTCATTTATTGTTTCCTCATGTCCTTGGGCACCTTTTCAAACTTACCATACCACCGTCCACTCTATGTCTGAACGTAGTGCCAATTCGTTTGCTCGCGGCTGCTGGCAGCAAAGTAATACAGCAAACGTCACACATCTTCCCATGTCGTGTTCAATGGCAACGGGAGAGGAGGCAAACGTAGATGCGTTACCCCATGCCCTGCCCTTCTGGATGGTCGTCATTTGTTTGGGTTTCTTTTCTTTTTTATTGTTTCTTTTTCCTTCTTTCTTTTCCTCATTCATTTATAGTTCTCTGCATCCTTTAAACTCCTCTTCGCCACGAACCCCCCCGCAGCCGTGCCCGACGTATTGTCAACTATCAAACGACAGCATGGCACCTGGCCGATCATGAGAGGGCGCCTCGCCTAAGAGAGACAGTGCATTCTAGCTGTCAGCTTTGATAGCCAGGCTTGCCTTGAAATAGCTGCAAGTTGGAAGTTGTCCGGAACCTGTAAGCATGAGCTGTGCGTTTGCCTGGCCCTTGGAAATCGGACAACGGCTCTCAGCCGCGACTCCGTGGGAAATAATAAGCGGAGAAATAACACAGAGCAAACGCATAATGAAAAGAAACCCTTGCACCTCTTACGTGATACAAGCACTTACTGTTTTCAGGGCGGTCGTGTGGACACGGCGGATAAGACTTCCATCCGTCATATTGCAACCTGACCTGGATGCAAGACAAATATTGGCTGTGTAGGAAGAGGATACCAACAGACAAGAGTGCAGGAATAAATACGGAAACAAACACATTATCCTTTACGTTTGCTGTTATGCCGAACGGCATCATGCCCGTGTCGTTGGGGTTCGGTGTAACACAACAGCCGTTGAAGGTATCGGCTGTGGCTTAAAATATAATAATTATCCAGCGGAAGCGAGAATGCAACAGCGACTCGCTGTTCCTATTGTTTCTCGACTGATCAACGCTCTGGAAAATAACACAATGCAACTCGTTTGGAAATTTGGGGCGCCAGTGTTTCAAAATAATATACAGAGCACGAAGAAGAAGAAGAAAAAAAGGAAAAAAGAGAATAAATCAAAGAAAAGGAGAATGCATAGAACAAGGAAAGAAAGCAGAGAAAAAAGACAGATAAAAAAGGAGAGCAAAACAAAACAGAGAAACCAAAAGAAATGCAAGACAGAAGCCAGACTCGGCTTTGCTCGTATGATGTGTTCATTTCTCATTTCTCATTTCTTATCGAAGAGAACTTGCAGTAATAGGCCTCTCATATCAAAGCAGGTGCTGGCAAGTTTCATATGATGCCATGAACAGCAAAGCGCTGGCTTCGTGTTGATGTTGTATAGTCTTTTTAGAGGTAGGCAGTGGCATATTGCTCGGCCTTCATCCCATAGGACACCAGCTGCAGGTCCGACCTGGTACCAATTATCAAGATCGATGACTTGCTCCACCTCCAAATGAGAGAGCATACTACTTGGCCCCATCCTCTTCACAAAGAGCGCCCTCCACACAGACGGGCATTTTGTTTGGTGATGTAGATGCATCTTGAACGAACAACTGGGAACTATAAACCCCCACTTATGGTGCTCGTCTTATGCAGAACAACAACAAGTGATACATTTTCAGGGCCTGTGTTGTGCATGTATGTGCTTGTGGAAGTTTCGAAACTTCTGAAAGAAGCACTCAAAATATTGGCTCGGAGAGAGGGGGAAGAGGTGGCAACGCAAACACATACCATGTTCGGTGTCAAATGTAAGGCACCATCACTGCACCTGCTAATCCACCCCCATGTAAATTTAAAAGCCTCGTCCCGTCCCATCGGGTAGAGCCCGAGTCGTTTGTTGGGCAATAATACATGTGCGTTATGTGCGTTGTATGGCCAGGCCATAGGTCCCCGTTTTAATGGGGAGTTTGGGCATTGGTCTTGTAAGAGGATTGGCAAAGCAGCACCGCCACCAGCAATGCGTCCAAGAGCCCTCCAGGGGCACAGCTATAAGGCGTAGGATTGAATACCTGTACAAAGTAAGATTGTCAGCGATGAACAATGCAGCCTAGAGTTAGTGTGGAAATGGCCATCTTTAAAGCAAACGCATCCCTAAATACTAAATAAGGTGCGGTGTGAGTGGTCTTCAGGCGAAGGTGGCTGATGCAACCAATACAAGACGAGCCCACCTCACCACACCCTTTTCTAGTTACTAGACGGTGTTTCTGCTGTACTTGGTCTCTGCCTGCATATGAAATATGGCAGTCTCTTTGATGCTGAGTGACGTGTACTTCTCGGTGTCTATCGTGGAGGCTATGAAAAGCTTGCTGGCAGCTAATTCTCATGTGGGATGCATCCTACTCGTGTAGTTTTGACAGGATATGTCTCGAATGTTTTGTGCCCGGAGACACCAGTATGACTCCTTCTGCTTGGGAAATGGAGCTGGATAACTACTAGACCAGAATCGTTGGTATTGCATGCGCCCGTGCCATTGGTCCGTCGTAGTTGCTGCCGAAGCTTGATGTTGGAGTTCTTTTTTCGGGTAATTTCGACGGCGGAATAATAGCTGCCGCCGACTGGCTAGCGACCCTTCGTTCGCTGATCGTATGACTAGAAGCTTGTAGGATTAACATGGACAAATATAATATTGCCAGATTAGCACATCCGGGTATGTCCTCGACTCCCCCGGACCAGGTTCTGGCGTTGTATCATGTAAGGCCGCTATCAGGCACAACATACACAGAGTATAGGGCATGCCGAACATGGGATACCTCTCACGCGTGTGGTGGCGCGCCGAAGTCTCGTATATGCGCCAAAGTCGAAGAAAGCCTTGTTTTATTGTGTCTTGCTTCTCGCCAGCCCTGCCAGCAAATAATTCGGAAGCTGATTAGGTGCGTTGTTTTAACCGCTTCGCTGGCGATACATCTACACCGGATGCAGACTACTGCGGCTATGGCCTCAGAGAGTGACGCTGGCCTAGGCAGGCCAGACCAGCCCATCCCAGGAAGCAGTCAGACGTGCCAGCTGGCCCACAAAGTGGCGGCGATGGTGAGGATCATGCAGGTCAATAGGTCTGTAGATCTGCAAGTCATTGGGACCCAACGATCGTATTGCTAGCCGAAGACAAGAGGGTGAGCCTCCCCCCCCCGCCATTTGCCATTTGGTCCGTGAGTTCATTCGCGAGTGCCCCTTACAGTGAAACAAGTTTTTGACTGCAGCGGTCGGGCAACTCTGGGCGCTGGTATCGGATAGGGGAGGCCGGAGGAAGCAGAAGGAGGAAAAAGGCGAAAGAGGGCGCGAAGAGGCATGTGGCAGGAGACACGGCGAGATCCGGCCGGCCTGTGTATAGTCAGTTGTTCGTGATTTCAAGTCCATGTAACTGTCCGTCGCCGCGCAGACTGTGTAGCAATAGTCATCATTCGAAATTTGAAGTTTAGGGCGATGGGCAACATAAAGACTGTATGAACCTAGCCGCCGGTGGATGGTTCACAGGGAGCACAGAAAATAAAATGAAAGACAGAGACAGAGACAAGACAGATGGGCTGAGGTGAAACTGGACAAGAGTACGGCGGAGAGTCGAGCGGCACTGCTTCTTTCTAGCCGGTAACACGGGGGGTGACCTCGAAGGCATTGCTGTCGTATCGGCCTCCAGAAGGCAACGTCGTTCGTCTGTCACCTGTCATCTGGTCGTCTGAGTGTTGCACAGTATGCAGTGGACATGGGGGTAGTAAACGCAACGTGCGATAAAGGGGATGGCTGGGGGCACTGCCTTGAAGATTGCATTGGAGATTGGTGGGTTGTTGTGCTTCGTCGATGAAATATGGAAAGATGAAGGATTGAGGATGAATACGGAAGAGGAGTCTCGGCAGATGGGACAAGTATAGAATATATTGGGGCGTGTACAACAAATACGTGACAGTACATGATCCAGAATGGGAAAGGGCAGATGGGCAGGTAACCACACAAAAGGCAGGACCGGGGTTTCACGGGTGGCACACGGGGAGAAGTACCAGTATAGAAGGAACGACTGTATTCGGAGCCGCATGAATTCGGAGAGAGCATTTCTTCAGGATAGGAAAGAGCCAAACGGCGGCCACGGCAAACTCAAGACGTCACACCCTAAATATTCCAATGTCAACGTTATTCATCTGCAAACCCGTGAGTCTATAATGTACCTAGATGTCACAAGTGTAACAAATACTACGCACGAATATACATTTACACAATGATGTTCATATGACCTAATGCATCGTTTCAACAGCACACCAATATGTCGAGGCAAGCAAAAAGCAAAAGATAGAAGCAGTGTATCAACGGGCAATATATGCTAGCCATGTACTATATCAGGCAGTACTACAGAAGTATAAGAAAACGATAAAGGAATATATAAATCACGGCATAGCAACAACGGCTCTTGTGGCAGGTGTAGTCTGCCATCCTGTGTGTCTGTGTGTAGGGCAGCTAGAAGGAGTAAGAGAGCCTAGCTGGTGACTGGGAAGTCCTTGGTTCGGATAGAATGCCAAAAGGTAGATCGGGGATACGTTCAACTAGACGAGGCGAACTTGTATGCATCCGCGGCTGGTTTGCATCTGGAACAAATCTACAGATAACAGGTACAGATCCAGATGCAACCCATCTTTCCATCTAGGAGGACGATGGGGGAAGTGTGAAATACAAGATACATGATACATAATACATGATACATAATACATGACTCAACCAGGTAGGTCGGCCAAGTGCATATCTCAAAGATAATTGCCAGTTGTCTCATCACGAGAATAAAATGTGCCTGTTCTCTGATGTCTGATATCTGCAGGATGACCTGGCACAGCAGACAATTGAACCCGTGTGATGGCCTCTGCTGTGGAAGCTGTACATGTTTCGGGTATCAGAGTATTGTAGCCAGTAGGCCTCAAACTTTGTCAACTTATGCGAGGTGTAAATATTAATGATATCAAAGAAACAGTCTTGATTGTTAGGTATTCTACAGTTTCTTTATATCTTTGGGTTTACAGTGGGATGCTTTTTTAACTTCTCTATAACATTCAAATAGAAGCAACATGATATATATTAGGACAGTCTCAGACAAACTCCTTTTTGGCGAAAATGTGCATTATGTGTACTTTTTTACGTTCTTACATTTTGGTATCTCGTTTTGTTTCATTTTCAGCAATTTATTTCAGTATTGTTGGTTACAACTTGACAGGACTAGGAACTTGGTGTCAACAAAAAGCCATCCGCTACAGCTAAAAAGCATCAACAAAAAGAACCAAAGACCATCACTCTAGACTCAAAACTCTAGACTTCACCCTTGTGATTCTACAAACGAGGCCCAATGCATCACGAACAGGAACGCGGCGATGCCGACTCGGCCGGAGAAGCGGCCGTACGTTAATGATAAGTCGAGTATCGGTTAGTAGTTCTATTGTAACAAAGTGACCGAAATATCCGAACTTATAAATTCTAAATACATATTATAAAATTATAAAAAAGACATGTCGTCACACGAGGCTGCCAGCTTGTAGTGCTTGATGAGTCAGCCTATCAGCTGCCATTCTCCAGCTCTCAATTCCCAATTGCAGTGACTGAGGATTACCCCGTTACTATGGCAGGTGGACTCCATACCGTCGGTCGGCTCCTTGGAGAAGAGTGGAGCACATGCATGGGGCGAGGCAAAGGACGCTCCAAAGAGTACAATGTATGCGTTGCTGCTTCTCCGCAATCTTAGCACCTGAACCTCGGTATGTACCCCATAGCATAAGCCGACGGGCGCTTCCTTTCACGGGGCCCGGGGTGACCTTAGGCAGAGAAAGAGACGCGGAGTTGTAGGAAAAGAGTAAAAAGGAAAGAGCAACTGACCATTGATTATTCTGTCATTGTCATTCTGCCATTTTGCCATTTTGCCATTAGCATCGTTTGCGGTACTTGGGGTCTCCTTGTGTTATTTGAGACACTTAATCCTCTTCGTCCCTTCCCCAGTTTCTCGGTCCTCTTTCTCTTTTCTCTCTCTTTCTCTCTTTCTCTCTTGCTTCTGTCTCCTTCTTATTCCTTTCTCCTTCCTCGTCATACTTATTCTGCAACACACAAGATGCCTTTCGATACTGAGCTCACCCGCAAGCTGGGGATTAGAGGTTTGTCATCCTTGCCATGTGACCGTCATCGGCCCAAAAACAGCAGCTAACATCTACAGTCCCCGTCGTGCAGGGCGGCATGATGCATGTCGGTAAGTTCATTACGATATCTACGAATCTCTGCACCTCTGATGGCTACGACATGGACAGCTGACCTTTAGGCTACGCCGAGCTTGCCTCTGCCGTGTCCAACGCCGGCGGTCTCGGCCTCATCACCGCTCTCATCTTCAAAACCCCCGAAGAACTGCGCGCCGAAATCAAGCGCTGCCGCACCATGACCAGCAAGCCCTTTGGCGTCAACATCACGCTGCTGCCGTCGCTCGTGCCCCCAAACTACGCCGCCTATGCGCAGGCCATCATCGACGAGGGCATCCGCGTCGTCGAGACGGCCGGCAACAGCCCCGGGCCCGTCATCACCATGCTCAAGAAGGCCGGCATCATCGTGCTGCACAAGTGCACCTCCATCCGCCACGCCATCAGCGCCATCAAGCTCGGCGTTGATTTCCTGTCGATTGACGGCTTCGAGTGCGCCGGCCACGTCGGCGAGTCGGACATTACCAACTTTATCCTGCTGAGCCGCGCGCGGCAGTCCCTAAAGGTGCCGTTCATCGCGTCGGGCGGTTTCGCGGACGGCCAGGGCCTGGCGGCAGCGCTGTGCCTGGGTGCGGCAGGCGTGAACATGGGCACGCGGTTCATGTGCACGGTGGAGTCGCCGATCCACCAGAACATCAAGGAGGAGATTGTGCGGGCGCAGGAGACGGACACGTCGCTGGTGCTGCGGCGGTGGCGCAACACGACGCGGCTGTACCGCAACAAGGTGACGGAGGAGGCGCTCAAGGTGGAGACGGAGAGCAAGACGGGCGAGTTCTCGGAGATTGCGCCGTTTGTGAGCGGCGCGCGCGGGCGGCAGGTGTTTATCAACGGCGACCCGCAGTACGGCGTGTGGACGGCGGGCCAGGTGATTGGCCTGATCCACGACATCCCGACGTGCGATGTGCTGGTAAAGCGCATTGAGAAGGAGGCCGAGGAGGCGCTGCGGTCCAAGCTGGCCCTGCTGAAGCCGGAGAGCAAGCTATAGACGGTGTGTTGTGTATTTGATACTTTGATATATTTCGATATAGAGGTTAATTGGTTTGTTGGCATTATTTGACATTAACTCTCTGATTATGAATGTGTGTGCTCGATAGGACGGGAATGGATGAAACATGCTGGTCATATCTCAGTCTGTGGCGGCTCGGTTCCGTGGCGGTTCCATGGCGCTTGTCTCGACCCATACCGGTGAGTCTTTGTCGATGTTGCCGATGCTATGTTATCAATGCATGATATCGATGTTATGACATGTCGATATTGCGATCTCCTGTCGGATCCGAGCTCGGCGAGCGAATGTATAGACCAATATGCAGACAAAGGCAACCCCGATAACCAACGAGAAAGGCGCCTCTCGCCATGTGTCTGCGCTCTCTCTGCAGGTGAATGCAAGAAGATGCAGGCCGGGGGCGATGCATCTGTGCTGTGATCTGTGCTGTGACTGTGTAACATCGTCTTTCTTATCTATCATCTACTCTGTACCATCCGAATGGCCAAACCACGTCTTGCAATAGGCCATCGGGGCCATCGAGGTCACTCGATCTTCCCTGCAGCAGACAACTGTCGAGCTGGCGGTGCACAGCGTCAGATCTGCGACAGTCTGTTCAGATGAGCCTAGGCTGGAGACTTGAACTCTTGAAGAGTAGAGACTTGGGCGGTCTGCTTTCTGGCTGTCTGTCGTTCTCTTGGCTGCGTAATTCTACTCTCTATTTGCGCATCATGCCGATGCATCCCGTATCTCCATCGCAGCCTTGCTGCGTACCTCGAGTTCTACTCTGCACATTGCAATTCTAATGTTTATTCACTCATCGTGCGATATACGCTGTCGTATGCGGCTTGCAATGATACCTATCTGCAGCCCACGGCAACCTTGTAAATTAAAGCCAGTGATGTTCTTGTTTGCTCTCTCTCTCTCTCTCTCTCTCTCTCTCTTTCTGTCTTCCTGTCTTTCTGTCTCTCTCTTCTTCCGTTATTTCCTCTGCTTGCCTCGCCTCTCATATTTCCTCTAGGTCACGCGCTGCACTCAGGGGCTGCCGGCCTGATGACTCAACAGCAGTTGCTAGTGCAGGCTCTAACTGCACTGTACATACTGTAGCAAAATGCTAGCAAGGGCTACCACTACAGACACCCTACAGCAGACACCACGCTAGACCGTCCGCAGCCATCTGTAACATTCCAGCCCTTCAGGTGGGCTCTGGTGCAAGAAACAGTCTATTGGGAACGAGGGGCGGAGCGGCTAGCACCCTATTTCTCCTTATTTACTTATTTACTTATTTATTTATTAATAAAGTATTTAATTTGACACAGCGGCCTCCATAGCACAGTCTTGGAGTCTTGGAGTCTTGGAGTCTTGCCCTTCTGGTGTCTCAGTCAGCAGAGAAAGTCACCCTCAGCTGGAATACAGTGAGCAGGTACATTTTTACGATGTAAGATAAGATACAGTATCTTGCACGCACATGCTCAGGGCGGTTCCCCGTCTAGACAGGGCAGGCGAAGCAGGGATCGGCGCTTGGCGCTCCCCGTTCGCATTCGCAGTTCGCAATCAGTGAGCAGCCCGTCCTTGGTAAAGTGGCTACGTAAGTCTGAATCGTCATAAGAGGTTTGCCAGTCGCCCCTTCCGAATCGTCTGATGCTGTTACAAAAACGGAAACTGCAACTGACACTGCTGCACGCACTTGCACCATATACCTGCGCATAATTGGCCGCACCTGCCTCGGGTAGAAAATAAAGATATAAATCAGGAGAGAAGGCAAGAGAGGAAATATAAGAGAGCTTGTCAACGAGGCAGGAGAGTGTTTTGACCAGTGGGGGCTGTTCCTGCTTTCTTTGATTTACATACGGAGTAGCATTCACTTCAACGGCAACAGCCTCCCCTCCTCCTCTACGCCTGCCTCTCCAGATTCACACCCAAGTCTCATCACCCACCCTCTCTCCGCGTCACATCGTGCCCCTCACACAATCAACACAATCAACACAATCAACATAATCAACACAATCTTCACATTATTGCAAAGGAGTAAGTAGTGCACATCATTTTGTTTTCAGTTACATTCAAGCATAACTCTGCCAATAATAGTAGAGTATTTTTCCCTTTATCCTTTTGCTCCCCTAGTTGCCCCACACCATTTGGGCCAGAAGAGCACCACAGCTGCCCAAAGCCAGGCCCAAGAAGGCAAAGAAGGCCCAGAAGGCCCAGAAGAAAGACAAGAGACGGGCCAGAGCCGGACAAGAGACTGGCAGAGAGGGACAAAGATCAACAGAGCAAGACACGTCCATACCAGCCGACTTTTCTGCACTCTTCGGCAGCATAGCTTCCTCTTTCCTACTTTACATCCTATCACGACTTTTGCCAACTTGCCAACTTCTCTTGGATTGCTCTCCTCACTCTTCACCTCGACCGCTCGACTGCCCGACTGCTTTGACCACCTGCACCTCGTCTTGTCACTCCACCGTCGGTATAGCGACCACTGCCCGTCTGCTCAACCTCGGTGACGAAGCTGCTTGCGCACACGACCAGCTTCAAGCTGCGACGACTCCCTTCGAGCAATTCAACACACGATGCTGATGCTCGCGGCCTTTTTTTCGCACACGCACACCTCGCAGACCATTCTTCCTCGCTAGATCCCCAGGCCTATTCCAGGCATTTCATCCAACCGGCCAACAGCTCTATCCTGCAGCCCGCAGTTCAAAGCTCTCTTCTAGGCTTGTTGCTCGCCGAATCGCCTTGCATACGTCTGCTCCTTGCTCTCTTTAGCCCTTGCCACAACGCATCTACACATTTCAAAATACAATTTCCACAGCAAGGCAACAAAAGCCACATTAATTGTGCCGTTCTCGACCAGACGCATGTCGCAGTCACAATCTTTCTGCTGCGCCGTTGCATTTCTTTTGACGGTTGCGCCTATTCAGCCTTAGCTCCTCGTCACTTATTCTCTCATTCACTTTACTTATTACCCCCTCCTCTATTAAAAAAAAACATATCAAGACTCCTCACTCTATCATCCCACAATCACACTCTGCAACTTTGCAGCGTCTCCCGAGATAACATCCTTCGTGCAGCCACATCTGTATCGCCCTCTATTTTCTGTTCCTATCAAGCATCGACGCCAAGCTGCCAAGCTGCCAAGAACGGGTTTTTCTCCGCTGCCATACCTCGTTGAATAGCCCTCTTCTCGTGGTTTGCCATTTGCGAGGCCTCGTCACGCCCCGCCACGTGCTCCTCCCCAGCTTGTCTCCCCTCTCTCGACATCACATCTTTCGATTTGTCTTTGTTTTTGTCTTTCAACCTGCCAATCTCGACCTTGCCTGTCATCATTGCCAAACTAGCAACTAGCTGTCGTAGACGTTGATACAGACTCGCTTGTCTGCTCTCACCGACACTACACCGCCAACTTGTGGCCTCGATTCTTCGACCCCGACTCTTCGACTCCCAGCTTCTGTCCTTTGCAAACAGGCCGCTTGCACGACTGCCGATCACCCACTCTTGCTACAGTCTGTGTTAGCTATCCTGTCTCCAGTCGCACACTTGCCTCTCACACGCACAACCACTCACAACCACTCACAACCACTCACATCCGCCCATACGTAACCCACAACCGCCACCATGTCGCACAAACCAATGTCTATGGAGGCTGTTATGGACGAGGAGCGCAGGGCCGTTCTAAGCCTGCTCGAATCTAACAACACTAGGCGGTCGTCGAGCAGAGCCAGCCATGGTCGCTCCGAATCGCCTTTCTCACGAAGTCAGCTATCCCCTCTCGCATCACCCATGGAACGTCTGCTTGATTATGACGATCTTGATGCCCCCCCCTCAGACCTTGTCCCAGTCCCAGCTATTGGCGGCTCGCCTCGCGCAAGCCCACGCCCGGTCCAGGCGCAGCCAATACGCAGCATGCTGGACATTGGCGGCCCGCCGCCCATACCTTCAACCGGCAAGAGCATGCTCGATATTGGCGGCCCGTCCGCATCATACGCGCCCGTTTTCAGTGCCCAGAGCTCGCCAACTGAGCCAAACCACCGCTTGCCCACTATGCATAGGCACAGCATTGCCAACCCTTCTTCGCACCCACGGGCCATGTCCGAGACGGCCAGCCGCCCCTCTGACTTTGGCTACGGTAACCCGTCAAGAGGAGACCCCGTCTCCGCTTACCAGTTTTCCGACATCATCACCGGCCGCGAGAGTGTCAAGCCCACGAAGCGCAGCTCGCTGTCCAGTAGCAGCGGCGCCCAGCAGGGAAAGCGCGGCACTAGTATGGCTGAGGTGATGCGTGGCTCGGATATGAGCAGCCTGAAGCTGCCTGGCGCGCTGCCCCTGGGCCGCAGCTCCATCAGCGGGCCGACACATTCTTCGTCAAAGTCTAGATCACCACACAACCGCCTTGGCCTGCGCTCAAAGTCTCCCCACCTTGGGCTGAACTCTAGGGCTCTCAGCCCGGCTGCGGCGTCGCTGGTCGCCGAGAAAGAGTACGACTACAGCAACGCTTACAAGAAGCTGTCTGACAGCCGGTTGTTGAATTCGGGCGGCAGCCTGGGCAATCTGGCCATCCAGAACCAGGCGCGCGAGAAGAACAGTACCATTCAGCGCCTGAAAAAGGATTACATTGGTCCCAACGGCGAGGACTTGGCCGAGGACAGCACGGACGACCATGCGTCATCGTCCGACGACGAAGGCGAGCGTGGCCGCCAGAAAGATAGAACCTTTACTATTGCGACCAAGAGTCCGTCGACCTCGTCGTCGCCCATGGACACGCGCAAGGACGACCGTAGGGTGCACAGCCTGCTCGCCGCTGCGGAGGAAGAGCGGATTCACGTGGCCACATCTCAGCCATACAAGTCGCTGCTGGAACCGCAAATAACAATTACCAATGCGTCGGGCGAGAAGACCAAATCATCGAAGCATGGCGTGCGGCCGACCAACAGCTTTGATTCTAGAGCAGCAAACGACTCGGACGAGGAAGCACAAATCTCAGCCATTAAGCGGGCTCAAAACATGACGCTCACCATGACGCCCATCATGTCGTCGCCCGATGTGCAGCGTTCTATCCGTATCATCTACCGCGGCGAGTTTGCCAAGGTGCAGAAGAAGGCCATTGACGATGAGCACAGGCGCGTGCGCAAATACCTTGTGGCGACCGATCTCAGCGACGAGTCGACACACGCGCTGGAATGGGCTATCGGCACGGTGCTGCGTGACGGCGATACGCTGGTGGCGATCTACTGTGTCGACGAAGAGACGGGCATCCCCGGCAGCGAGGAAGAGGCCAAGATGCGCGAGCTGCAGGCCAAGGCGGTGTCGACGACATCCAGCCTCGGCAAGCTGCCGGAGCCGTCGACGCCGACACTCGCATCGGCCACACTGGCTGCGGTGCGCGGCAGCGACAGCGCACGATCGGCATCGCCTGCGCTGGGCCGAGGCGACCAGTCACCCGCAGAAGAGGACCGCCGGCGTGCGGTGCAGTCGATCACGGACCGCGTCGCCAAGCTGCTGCGCAAGACGCACCTGGAGGTGCGCGTGATTATCGAGGTGCTGCACTGCAAGACGCCGCGGCACCTGCTGACCGAGGTGATTGACCTGATCGATCCGACGATGGTGGTGCTCGGCAGCCGCGGCCGTAGCGCGCTCAAGGGCGTGATTCTGGGATCCTTCTCCAACTACCTGGTAACCAAGAGCAGCGTGCCGGTCATGGTGGCGCGCAAGCGGCTGCGCAAGCAGGGCAAGCACAAGGGCGCGGCGCCGGTGGCCCAGGTCAACAACCTCAACAACCCGGCAGCACGCAGTCTCGCCAATGCAAAGATTGACTAACCTTTTTGCTTTTCTTTTTCACTCTGTTTTCACTTCTCCTCTCTTAGTATTTCTTTCACTTCTCCTCTCTGCCAAGCGTCTTATTATCATATCATTTATATTCTTCATTAAGCGTTCCTGTCTACTATTCTGTCGATGCGGCTCGTGCCCGTCCGAATCTGTTATGTTTTCTGTTGTATCTTTTGGGTCTTTGGGTCTTTGGTGTTCAAGGTTCTCGACTGTATTTGCTCTTGTGTCCTGGTACTCTTCGTACACCCTACCTATTTCTTTTCTTCAAATACAAATAAAACGAAACCGCGATAGGCGCCTGCAAGTGATCATCAATGACAAGTCTTATCTGGCCGCACCGCTGGCCGCCCTTGAATGATACATTGGCAGTACTAATGGTTCGATTGAATAGCGCCTGTGGACAATGACTCTCTTATTGTCTCTCTTATTTCTCTACATTATCTCTACCCCCTTCTCTTCCTCTTTTCTTTGAGTTTTCGATCGACTGCTTATCATCTAGGCTCGTTCTATCTACCATGTAGATCCAAACAACCATTACGAATGAAAGTAGATATATACTCGTGAATAAATATGAATAAATAAACAACCACGTCGGCCCGTTGTGTCGGCAGCCAATAGAATGTCCCCATGCACACCTTTAAGTGGCGGAAACGTGACTTCGCGCGTGTTGGTCCAATGTTTAACGTGTCTAACGCGTAAAGTGGTTTCTTTGTTGTTTGTTTTGGCTTGCTTCTCTTACACGAACAGTGGGTCAAAACATACACAACAGGCAGCAACTGCCCCTTCGGACGAACATGCAAGGAAGCAGCCAGAAATATAGTAGAGTCAAGACCTGACTTTAATAAGAGAGTAGAGTTGAAGCAAAGTGGTCGAGTTGAGCTGCAAGGAAGGTGCGGTCGACGGACGGTGCGGGGTTCTTTCCTCGTCATGCAAGGCATATCGAGGGTCACTTTCCAACCAAGAGGGAAAGAGCAAGGGGCCATGGTTTGGCAAGTAGAAGTTAATATACTAACTTATCATTCAGTAGCGATCAAAGACTCTGCTCACCATCCCTCATCTCGTCATTGTGACTGGGGTGCTTTATCTGCCATCCTACCGTGGACTGGCGGTCAATAAACGGCGGTCACATTGCGCAGGGCTAAGAGACAGCTGTCCAATCCCAACACGCCCGACAGCTGCAGGTGATGCGTTGGCCCAGAGAAGACCGGCCAATGCTGGAGATGCTGTATTTTGTTTGGTATTATCTAGTCTTCTCCTCCTAGTAATTGAAGTCTTCTCTTTCTACCTTGTACTTGACAAATTCACGGCTCGGTTGATTGGGCGACCGTTAGTAATTACGGTGCCTGTATGCTCGATACAGTGGCTCTTACCCTCTACAGCGAGCCCCATTCTTTTCAGTGCTCCTTCCCCCTGGCTGCTAGCTGTCTCACCCACACCACAACACCAGCCTCTCGAATTCCCGCTTTCCCGCTTTGGCCAGAACAACGAACGACAACCACATCCAAAGTGAAGACAGACACGGAGAACCGCAAGTACGAGAGACTCGACAGCCAGGCCTATTCAAGACAGCTCCTTTTGCATTTGCAATCTATTTTACTCTGACTCATGCCCTAACAACGAGCACCAATATCCTGCCTATCCTTTGTCCTGAGACCCCCTTGTCTTCCTCCCCTTCTCTCCTCCTCTGGTCAACATCTCTCTGGCTCTCTCTTTGGGTATCCAAGTCGTCTCAGCCCTCGGCCAGCACTCTCCTCCGGTCTGCCCTCTCTTTCTCTTTGTTCTTTGTGCCGTGTCTGAGCCTGTCCTTGTTTGCCCTGCCCTCCCATCACCTCGCCTCAGCTCAGTGACAGACTCGAGCCCACTTCCATCCCAACTATCATCTATCACCTATCAGCATTAGACTCTTCACCTTTCATTCTTCGCCCTGCACCCTTCGCTATCCCTCTCCCTCTCCCTCTCCCTCTCCCCCCATATTATACATTATATGTCACTCTCCCACTACTTCTCTGTCCTCTCCTCCTATCTACCCTCGAGGACCCCCAAACAACCCATGCAGCCGCTCTTTGCCGTGCACAACAACGTGTCCCTGCTGAGCGTCAACATTGCCCCCAGCACCTTTCTGGCTCTCTTTATTGTGGCCCTGGTCTTTCTGGCCCTCTATATTCCCAAACTACCCTCTCTCTCAGGCCTCTTTGGTCTCTTTCGTCGCAAACCCAACACCAACGCCAGCAACCAGGACATTGTCCTGCAGGGCGGCCGGCGCTTTGTCAGGAATCCCCAGAACCCGGATCTCTTTGTCGAGGACTATTACGGCAGTGGTGGCACCTCGCCACACCGGGACTACCGGGACCGGGACTATCAAGGCTATCAGGACTATCAACAAGACCCGTTCTACAAACAGAGTGGCACGATTGACTGGCGGCATCGCCAACTACCACCTCTGCCGCCACCGCCATTCCGTCCTCTGATTGCCGAGCGGGACGACGCCGAGGACAGCTTCGACGAGTCCTATTTTAAAAAGAGGAAGAGCAGTCGCAGTGACGAATCAAGGCGGGAAAAGGAAAGGAAGCGGGAGAGAGAACGGGAAAAGGAAAAGGAAAAGGAGCGAGAGAGAAAACGCCAGAAAGACAAGCCGAGGAGGACATCGCCCTTTAAGAGAAAGCAAAGCAGCAGTGCGAGTGCGAGTGCGAGTGCAACGACTACTACTGAGCTTGTGCGCCGCAGCCGCCGAGAGCACGTTGACGTGTATGACTCTCCCAGCCACTTGTCCGACGTCAGCGACGAAGACAGACAGCAAGAGAGGCAGCTGATCAACGCGGGCGCATTCGACGCCAATGGCAGCTCGTGGGCTTCCTTTGGTGCCCTCGGACGCCTCACATCCCGGTTTCGACCCGGCCAACAACCGGCTTCTGACGCCGTCGATCTCACCCCGCCGAGGACGCCACTATCCCCAGCAGCAGCAACACCAGCAGAGTACTCGGTACCAACAACACCCAGAACTCCCACACCAAGAACACCCATCGAGCCTCGACAGGCCCAGCATGCCCCCCCAGAAGAGGCAGACATTCGGCTACCCGTCGACGCACTCTGGCTTCCTCGAGACCGACAACGAGGAGACCGAGAGCCTACAAGATTCAGTCTCCGTCGGTGGATACAGCCCGCCGGCATGGCGTCGCCTCGAAAACGGCGATCTTAGCTCAGGCTTTTGGCGCAAGAGTGACAATATTCTCGGCTCGCCAGATTCGTTGGAGAATCAGTCACTCTCCAACCAGTCGGCCAATGTATTTGCAGAGCGGCTTCATAAACGGCTGCAGACTCACAAACACCATACAGCAGACCGCCTCTTTGCATCACGGCCGTCTTTATCGAATTCAAGTCCGTTTGATTCGGACGACGACGATGTGGTCGACGCCGTGCTGGGGCTTGACGACGACGTCTTTGACGACCCGACCATGAGACATGGCAGCGGGTTCCTCCACGGAGACAACATCGGCTTTTCTGCAAATCTAGACCGCATAAACCACATGGACCATTTGCAATCAGACGACATCATTCTACAGCGGGCTATGCGCACACGGCTGCCTGGGAGCATGAGCCCCGAGAAGGAGCGCAGCCCCGAGCCAGACCTGATCTTTCCCAGCCCCATGACGCGCATGGAGGGCATGCGCTACACGGCCATGCAGTCCATACGCGAAGAGCGCATGGTCGGCGGCATTGCCACTCATGACGAACCGACTGGCAACTATATCCGCTTTGCTGTCCGCGAGGGTCGTGGACATAAACACAATGAGGTCAACCCGGCTATCGGGTATATACGTGGCAAACTGCAGTTCATAACACAGACATGGGTGCACGCCGTTGTGTCCGTAGTTGTGTCCATCTTGGCCCTCGCCGCCATGCGCGGACTGTCACAGTCAGCCGCGGGCATGCACCCCGTCCCCGATCTTGTCAAGGTCGCCGGCGTTGCGCGCTCGTTTGAGCCGCTCATCTACTACTCGGAGACTGGTGTCGCACAGGTATATGACCTGGAAGCAACTGGCGTCGCCGTCTGGGACCTGGGCGAAAGTATACGTCTCAGCAATCTGACGTCGGCGCCCATTATTGTAAAGCAGCTGGACGATCTCAGCGACACCCTCCGGACTCTTGCCGAGGAGTTAACAAAGTTCTTTGCCAATATTGACGGCGACATCGACGCGTGAGTCCTTTTTTTTGAAATTTTAAGCGGTTCCCCCTCTTCCTTCCAAGTTCTTTCCTAACTCTGTAGCATTCTGTATGTCATGGAATGGGCACGGCGGGAACTCTCACAGCTGCAAGCCTCACCATCTGCGTCGTCTTCTTCATCATCTTCGTCATCGTATTCGTCATCACCATTCTCACTAGTCGCCAGGCCGCTCACGCTGGCCTATGACAACGCCTACTCGCTGCTCGCCTATGCCGGCATTTTGGAGAACAGAGAGACGGGCCTGCCTACGACGGCTGGCGCGCTGGCAACGGCGGTTTTTGGCATGTCTGGCCCGCAGCGCACGCGCGCCGTGTTGCACCGCACGTTTGACGATGTCTTACAGGTGCTCGAAGAGGCCGTCACGGCTGAGCTGCAGCACAGCCTCGCCCTGTTTGCCCTCTTCCAGGCCGTCGACCAGCAGTTCCTCAATATCGTGCGCACCGTCGCGCGCGAGGCCAGCGTCCAGGACGGTCAGCGTGCCGATTTGCTGGCCGGCCTGTGGACGCGCATCCTCGGGCCCAGCGCGGCGTCGACGGTCAAGTACGAACGCAACCGCGAGCTGCTGCGCGACGTGCGCGAAAAGACAGTGCGCAACAAGGGTGTGCTGGTCGAGCACAACCACCGGCTGCTAGCGCTCAAGACGAGCCTCGAGAATCTGCGGCGGCGGCTGGCGGGGCCTGTAATTCGGGCAATGAACAAAAATGCCGGAGGCCCCTCGCTCGAGGACCAGATTCGGGGCCTTGAGGATGTCAATGAGCACCTTGTTCAGGTTCGGTCCGAGCAAAAGAGCCGACTGATGGACACGCTCTACGGCATGGGGACCCTCCGAGACAGGGTAATCTCAGGTAGTGGCGGCGGCGGCGAGGCGCGCATGGCCATTGACGATTCGTGATTCAGACTTCTTTTGTCCTTCTTTTGTATTATTTCTTATCTTGGGTTCATGTTTATGGTTTGCACACGATTGTGCGTTGTAGTCGTTTTTGGGGGGTTCTTAGTTTTTCCTTGAACTCAATCATTTATGCTGTCATATCACTTCAATCTATACTATCAGCACATGCCGATACATACACGCACGGATGATACTGTTTAAGTGAAGTAATAGGGCTTTGCCCGTCCAGTCTATTGTAATTTGTAACCTTGCCTATTAACGTAGGCGATAACAGACGCAAAACTCTATGGTGACAGAAGAAAAATATAACAAAAAGCAGATCCCAAGTGACGAAACATGTAGTCCAAGTTTATGAGCACTAAAAACGAAGACAAGATCAAAACAAAAAGAAACAAACAGACCCAGTGTATAGTAAACGCCGCCTGTAGATAGCAGAAGCAGAGCAGATGTAGATCTGAAAATATCACCTGATTGTACCAAAAGTGTAAGAAGAAAAAGGACAAGATCAAGAAGTGAAATGAAGAAAAGAAAATAGGCACAAGACATGAAAAAAAGACCTCTCCAAGTGAGAGAGTATTGCCGGGCTGGAGAGGTCTTGGGTATATGGCAATGAAGAAAGAAAAAACCAAACGCGCATCATTAACAGACGATCTGTGTGGAGACAGATCTTGATAGAAGGCTGAATAGACATCTAGAAAGTGCTCCAGTTCCAGTCGCCAGGGACGCTCTGGGCAACATCGGGGGCCTTGGCCATGGTGGGCGTGCCGGGACCGCCGATACGCGCAGCCATGGTCATGACCGGGCTCGTCGGCGCCGTCGCCGACTTCTTGTTGAAGGCGTTGACAATCTCGCTGCACTTGCCTGCGCCTCTCGGCTTGTTGGCGCGTGACTCGGGAGAAGAAGAAGCAGCAGCAGCAGCAGCAGCAGCAGTAGTGCCCGGCGTGGTGCTACCAGACGACGTGCTAGACATGTCGCTGCTGCTGGTGCGCTGGCGCCAGTTCTTGAACTCGCGGTAGCAGTAGGCGCAGGCGCGGTTGCCCGCGCCGCGCGGGTTGAAGCCGGCCTTCTCGTCCAGGGGCACCTCGAAGCCCGAGTGGAAATCGCAAAAGATGTTGCCACACTTGCGGCAGTGGTGCCGGCGGGTGAAGTAGTTGAACGACTTCTTGCACGTGGGCTCGTCGCACATGGTCGACTCGGTGTCGGGCTTCCAGTGGCTGCGCGAGGGCAGGCCGTTGACCTGGGGAAAGAGGTCGAGGTTCCAGGTCTGGCTCCCCTTGCCGCTGCCGCTGTCATTGGTCGAGCGGCGGCTGAGACGGCCGATGCCAAAGGCGCCGAGGCCGGGCAAGCTAATAAAGCTGCCGCTGGAGCGCACGCCGCCGCTGCGGCGGCTGTCGGTCTCGTCGTCGTCCAGCGTGTCGCCGTCCTCGCTGTCGTCGCCGACGGCGCTGTTGTTGTCCATGGCGCCAGCGGGCACCTCGCGCGACGGGTGCTCGTTGGGTCTGAGGACGGCGGGCATGTACATGGGGCGCACACGGTTGCCGTGGTAGTTGATATTTGCCTGGGGAGAGTTGGGCGAGCCGTTATTTGAGGTGCTCAGCGGTGAGATCTGGGGGTTGTACTGGGTGGAAAAGTTGGAGGCATTGACGGCATTTGAGTAGTTGAGGCCGGACGCGTTGTTTGTGGGGATGGGATTTGAGTAGTTTTGCTGCTGCTGCTGCTGCTGAAGTTGTTGCTGCTGCAGGTATTGCTGCTGGATGTGCTGCTGCTGCTGAAGTTGCTGCTGCTGCTGGTAGGCGGCAGCTTGTGACATGTACTGCTGCTGCTGGTTGTAGAACTGTTGCTGGGGTTGTTGGTAGAAAGCATCGCGCGAAGCAGTAGCCATGCGCGGCATGACGAGATCGGTGGCCATGTTTTGGTGTTTGTTATGTGGAAACGTGGTGAGGGTGAGGGTGATGTTGACCGTGCTGGGCGATCTGAGAGATAAGAGGATAGATCGCGTGCCACGCAGTGCAGTGAAAAGAGGACGCTGCGATAAGGGTTTATATTGGTCGCAAAAAGCCAAAAATAGCCACGATGGAAAGAGGCGAAGCTGGAGATATAGACAGAACAAAAAAAGACTGTGCTTTTCTGTCGTGGCTGCTTGGTGGTGAAGTTGTAGATGTCGGTCGAGGGAGAAGATGCGGCGCTGAAAGTCCAAGTCGAGGGGAGGGGGTTTGACACAGGGCACGAGAAAATGTACAGTGATTATACAACAGAACAAGGATTGCTTATTCTGGTCTTCTCTCACGAGAAGTATGTTTTATATGAAGAGGAGGAAAGTATTATGTGTCGTATGTGTCGTTGTGTCGTTGTATATAGATGTGAGTGACGAGAGTAGTAGTGGGAGAAGAGGTGAGATACGAGGAGGGCGAGGAAGTGGGCGAGTCGATAGATGTATAGTGGGTTCGCACTGAAAGGCAAAGAGGGAAGATGAGGAAAGAGCGAATAAGCCCAGGCCCGAAAGAGCGAACAAAATGCGGCGGCGTTAGTGGCCACTGGTCTAGTTGGTGGCCTGCCTGTACTCTGTAGTAGGGTGGTGTTCAGTGCGGCATTGCGGAAAAGAGCGCTATGTTCCTTCTGCTCGTCGGTCAAATGAACTGCACGAACGGCAATTGGACAGCCGAGTCTTGGCCTGGCCCACGTCTGTAAAGGCTAGAGGCTAGAGCTACTCTGTAGAGGCTAGAGGCCATGAGTCTCCAGCGAACAATGGGGCCCACAATCGAATAAGGAAAGAGCGAGTGGTGGACGGATCCGCTGTATACTTCTCTGTACAAAGTGAAAGAACGGGCAAGAGCGATAGTCTTTTGCTGTCCCTCTTCCCTTTCACTCTTTCCTCTTTCATCGTCTTTGTCCCGGTATATTATACTTGTTAAATTACTATTTGCCCTATTCAGGGGTTTACTCTGTATCGGACAGAGCGACGGATGCTGCTATTCGAGAAGGAGCACACTGTAATTGAGCATGCCAGATGAATGAAAGAAGAACGAAAATAGAAAGTAAAGTAACAAGCTCACAAACGAAAACACATCGTAGCAGGCAATACAAGGCAATACGGAGTACTGCAAACATAATGAGGAAGGGCAACGCGGTACCGAGGCAGGAGCGTCTGTGTCTTGCTTGTGTCTTAACAGGCAAGAGGGGCAGAGTGGAAAATATACGAATAAATGCAGTAAATCTCCATATTACCTAGGATATAAATGGAAAATGGAGGGCTGCAGAATGATCGGTTGCCGCTTCACAGCAGCGCGCACATTCAAAACAAACACATGACGACAGACGAGGGCGAGACCAGAGGAGACCAACAGACGAAAGTGCTGCTGATCACAAGCGCCAGTGGGCATAGCTGCATTAAGCTTGCATATTGCATGCATGACTAGGTGACGATGGACGAGTAGAATGAGTGGCAAACGCCGTAGATGACGGGAGGTTGCTGTGATTAACTACAGTCTACGCCACCAGTGCATACGACGTCGAGATAAGGGATGTGCGTTGAAGGAGAAGAAAGAAAGCAAGCAGATGGAAGATGGAAGATGGAAGATGGAAGAAAGAGCGGTGGAGGCAAGACAGATAGATAGGTGATGGCACCGGAGATCAATAGCCAAGGATTCAAGCAGGATGGCAAGGGACAGACACACGAGTACTCTGTAGTGCAGAGTACAGCCAGTTTGGAACGGCACGGACAGACACAGACGCGGACAAACAGATCCAATCGCGGGCCCGTCTGGAGATCAGGACCGAAACGAGAAGGCTAACTAGAAGCTTGGCCTAATAAACAGGTCGAAGATAGAGGTAGAGGATGGAGAGGACGTAAGACAGACGACAGCGAGTAATGCTGTTGTTGCTAGTAAAGGATGCCGGCAATTGTGATATCAACATCCGACGATGGTGCTTAGTGAGGCAACGAGGCTAATAGGACTAATAGATAAGGGTAGTCTGGAGAATAAAGAGCCCAATAGACATGTCTAGAGCATGTCTAGGTCTAAAAGGGGCGACGACTCAGTCTACGGGTCCGGCATGAAGTACTATGTACGGCTATCCTCTATTCGTCCAGCCTTCCAGAGTCGGAGATGTTCAACAGAGACAGGATCCGGGGAAATCCAAGAGAAGTGGGAGCATTCCAAGGGGGCTGTCAGAGTACGAGTATACTCATATATTACGATGTTATCTAAAGAAGCTTACTCATTGCATAAAATTGACTGGAATGTCAGGGCTGTACGAGCATCTTCAAAACTGAAACCATGTTTCTCCTTTGTCATTCTTCTTTCTTGTGTCTGTATCTATCTTTGTCTCTGGCGATCTCTTGATGACAAGGCTACGAGCAACAACAGGAATACATACTAACTATGTACACTGATACGAGTACAAAGTCGACCAGTGCCACCCCCCTTCAGCTCACCCATCTATTCTGCGATTACAGTCTTCCATCTCTCCTCAAACTCGCTTGTCCTTGCGTCGTATTCCCATCTGTCGGGGCCAAGCGTCTACGGAATTCGACGGTACTACGGAGTATGTACATTAATAACACCCGAAAACCCTCACTAGGAATTTCCTCCTTGGACTGCTCCATCCTGCTTAGCGGCTGTGGTCCCTGTGCCCACTGTGCCTCTGTTCCATCGTGAGCTGGCACAGCCACAGAGCCTTTTCTGGGCTACCATCGTGCAGTTTGAGAAGTAAGATACTGATCTAGATCGGCCAGGGCGTTGGCAATGTCCGTTTCGGTATATGAAGGCATCGTTGGATATACTCCGTATAAAATTATATAATTTCATCTTCAAACTTTGACATTTTATGATTTTTTTTGGAGCTGTTATTGCCGCTTATATAATAAGTTTTATTTTATTTTCTTATTGGTGGCCCAAAAGGGGGGTGGCCGAAAAGGAGCCTACTCGACTTAAAACATGAAGTAGGTTGTACAGATGTAGAAACAATAAAAAGAAAGACTCTTGCTTTGAGAAAACTCTAGTCGAAAAGAAGAGAAAAAAAAAAAAAAAAAAAAAAAAAACGAAATGTCGCACGCACCCAGAGCGACAGGGGGTATCAATAAACTACGTCGCCGGGTATTCTCCCTCCCGTTACATGTGGAGGTTTCGTTAGATAGCCTGAACCGTCACGCCCATGTACTTCAGCAGACGCCGGGTACGTTCTGCCACTCGTCCGCTCGTTGGTAGCCGCAGCTGCCTCAACACCTGGTTGATCTGCTCGGCTGTCACGTATATTAGTAAGATGCAATAGACAATATCTTTGGAGAAGCACGTACAGCCAAGGCGCATAATTTCGCTCGTTGTGTTCGGGCAGTCGACCACAGTAGTGCCCGTGTCGAAACTGGTAGGGAGGACGAGCTCATGATCGCCGCGCGAGACATGGTTGTTCTCGAAGCGGGCTAGGGCGTTTATCTCCGTGATGTCCGACTTCTCGGCGATTCCCCTTACGGCGGTCTCTAAACGCGTGAGCTGCTGCTGCTGCTGCTGCATCTGTTGTTGCATCTGCTGTTGCATCTGCTGCATCTGCTGCTGCATCTGCTGCTGGTATTGGTGCTGTTGTTGCTGCAACTGCTGTAGTTGTTCCAGGATCATGACACCGTTGTCGAATGCCGGCAAGTTACGCAGGCGGCCCAGCTCAACCCCGACGCCGTGTACATGCTCGGCAAGGGCCTCGATGTTCGGAGATGCATCCATCGTTGCGCCGTGTGTGTAGAGTGAGGTGAAAAGCAGAGGGAGACGGAAACAATTGCAATAAGGGCGGAGTGAGATGGAGTGGATAAAAGCGTAGAGAGAACAACTTGAACGAAGCAGGTCTTGCTCGTAGAAAGGGCTTTGTTGTTATGTGGGGCTCTGTTTTGGTGGGTTGCGGGGAGGAACGACATGACAAAGTCCAGAACGAGGCAACCATGGTGATTGGCTCTTCAGAAGCTCTTATCATAGCACTGTGATTGGCCAGTCCCTGTCGTTACGTTTTCAGTTGTTGCTAAGATCCGTATGCTAAAAAGGGTTGACCGGCAGGCAGTCCCACACCGCCCTTGCCACATATGCATGGAGGTCCACTTTTCACGGCCCAAAGTGCGAAGGGCTTATTACTAGGTTTGCCTCTGAGTCGCATCCTCATCTCAACTGGTGACGACGGCGCCACGGCGACGAGCGGACGGGCTTATTCTTTTGGTAGTGTACGGAGTAGCATTAGTACATAGTACAGATCTTTGGCAACCTCTTTAATACAGCAGTAATCACTTCGTGCAGAGAACATGTCGAATAGTGTCCAGCCTGATACTCGGCATACAAACGCGACAGTAGCTCGTACCACGACATATACAGTCCTTCAGGAGCCTGGCAGCCTGTGACGTCGGCGAATCGGTGGTACATAACAACCTGTGTTGCACTTGTGGCGGCCACGAGTGACAGGCCAACGGTATTGGACGTCGTCCCCTTGCGTTTTCCAATGCGCTCGTGATGTAGTTATTATTTCCGTTGTGGATTTTATCACGATATGCCTTCACGATACGCGAATGGATACAGGAGATACATAGTACTTGGTATGCTCGTGCAAAGTACATTCTGGCAGGGTTCTGAGAAAGAAAAAAAGACAGCGTCATACAGTATCTCTCGGTAGCCAAACCCTGGAATGGTGGCCTAGCCTGGCCTGGCCACTCGTATCTTCCTTCCGTATCGTAGTGCTCTGCAGAAGCTGATTCGTTCACTCGTCTGCCTTGGTACAGAGTGATCTCATGCCTACTCGGCACTCTTTCCCATTGCAGGGTCCTGCTAGCGGCAGTAGCGGCGGGCCTGCCGACTATTAATGCGAATACACTGTAACTAATCACTAATAACAACAAATACACTGCTGTCATGCTTCAGACAAGCAGAAAAACGAGCAAACTGTTAGCTAATGAACTGCCTAATCTGGATTATACCGCACTCCATTCTGTAGTCTCACAGCATACTATACATACGGAGTACTACATGCTACAATACTACCAAAAGATGCGCATTTATGCCTGCCATACCGTGTCAAGGGTCTGGGGTTGGCAACTTCTCCAGACGTTATTACACTAACATAATGCTATGAGAGTGATTCGGCCTTGCGTCTTTTCACACTGACGACAGTCTGCAGATGTAAATTTGCTTGTTTTTCCCTTCCTTGTCTACCGTGTGCCAGTAGAGTGAGCCGCACCGAGGCACGATGAGGCCTCTTCCCGGCGTACGTCGGAAATAGCCAACGTCACCAGACCTCGATCGTCTCTTTTGCTCTGCACATTATATGCGGTGCTATGCGGTGCTATGCGTCTCGTCGGGTTCCGTATATCCAGACAGACTTCTTTTCTCTGGCATTTGCAATTGTCGTGAACGCCGTCCGATACGACAGGGGCAAAAACAAAAGCTGAGGCAAAATCAAATATTGAATGTAACTGCACATTAAACTGCGGACCGTCGGCACTCGGCTCGACGAGACAGGTGTAACCGACCACTCTGTACAGAAGTCTGTACATAGTACGCCGTATGAGACATCTTTTCTTATTAGATTTGATCATCCTAGATCCATCACACCCGTCAGGCGTCATGCGTCAGGCGTCAGCCATGCAAGCCATCATTGAGGCAAATTCTTATTCATTTGCCATTGAGCCATTGCCCCGTTGCCCCATTCCCACTTCAATTCCCATCACTTGCAGAGTACAGATGTACTCCGTACGGGCTTCGTGGTTGCTAAACACGGACCATGCAGCAACCTCGCCACAACGAGCTTTTTGGCGGCATTTGGCATTCCTGCCAGACTTTCCTTGTCTTGGTGACGGTGTCCCCATTGTCCGTGAGCGGCCAGCGCCTACTATGTATCTTAGTCTTGTACCTGTAGCGTCTTGTAGCGCCCCCAAAGGTGGTCCATGCCTTCCCATGTCTCCATACTCTCCATAAAAAGAAGCAAAGGAGGGGCCTAACAAGGGCAAAACTACTCAATCGATATTGACTAGAGTTAAGAAGCACGCGACACAGCAGCAACAAAGCATTGCGTCGCCTGTGAAGCTCTTTTGTATACTTGTTTATAACAGAAACCAACACAGACAGCTGCAAAGAGGTAAATTTCCGTCGAGTCGTTCACTACTATGTATAGAGTAAGTTTCGATAATTCTTCTCCGGGTTTTAAAGGTAGCTTGTGATGATGTTGTCTTGGCAAATATATTCCTAATTTTGCAAATGTCCGGAATTTCACTGGTCGATGTTGATATTTAATGAATAAATTGGTTTGATTTATTATTTGCAAAGTTATTTATTAGTAGCTATTTATATTTATATATTTTGTTGTTATTCATAAATTATCGTGAGTTATATGTAGATCACAACGCTCTAGTTTCTCTAAAATAACAGAAAATCCTTGTTGCCCTGTCGTCCAGCGACTGGTATTATGTATATATGTTTGTTGATATTATTTTGGTGATGTTGACGGCTTTGCTGATCCGTCGGATAAACAAAAGAAAGAAAAGGCCGTCTCAAGCCGATGGAGGGTGCGACTTGATGTTAGTATCTGTTCCCTTCCTCCAGGCTCGAAATATTTGGGCTTTAGGACAACCGCGCCTTTTGTCTTGGCAGCACCCCTCGCTCTTCCGAACATGGTGGTTTGGATTTTGAGCAGCCGGAAGCCTTCCCCGGAAGCTGAAAACTGGCTTCACCAACATGGCCGACGCCTACACCGCATCACTCAACCAAGCGACTTGATCACGGAGTATTGGATATGCTGGATATATTGACGCTAGTGATAGGTGCAGGCTGCAGGCTGCAAATTGTATGTAGCTTGCAAGATAGCAAGCTGGAGATGCTTTGGTATCAAAACGGAGAATAGATAAATCCAAAAAAAACAAAACAATAAGAACAGAACATATGACATGCAATAAAAATGACTGAGCTCACTTCTCTTCCCATCGACCGCTCTTCCCGCCATCTTTAAAGACTACCCGTAGTCCATCAATTCTCATGCCCTTGTCGACCGCCTTGCACATGTCAAATACCGTCAGCGCCGCCACACTGGCCGCCGTCAGCGCTTCCATCTCGACTCCCGTCTTGCCCTCACACCGTACGTTCGCCCGGATCGACACATGCCCGTTGTCTGTAGACGTAGACGTAGATGCAGATGCAGATGGAGACGAGACGTCTGGGTCGGATATTTCCAAGTCCACAGCCACATGCGACAAGGCCAGGGGATGGCACAGCGGAATCAGGTCTGCCGTGCGCTTGGCCGCCATGATCCCGGCAATCCGGGCCACACCCAGCACGTCGCCCTTGGCCATGTCGTTGGCTCGCACAAGAGCTGCCGCGACCGGGCTGGAAAATCGCACAGTGCACACGGCGGCCGCTGTCCGTGACGTCACAGCCTTTTCGGCCACAGATACCATATGTGCCGTGCCGGACGCAGATACATGCGTCAGTCTTGGCTCTTCTGGTGACTCTGACGAAGCCGCCGTTTTCGGCTCGCTATTGCCAGTATGCCGACTGTCACGAGTGTTGACGGTAGAGTAGGCCCGTGCCTGCCATAAAGCAAAGCCCGGCCGCGAGAACGGGCCAGCAAGGCCCATGGGACCCCGGCCCCAGTCTCTGACAAGGCCACTGCCGCTGCCAATATACGGTAGCTTGGGACGCGTGTGTTTGTCTATGCTTCTTAGCCACACATTGCAGATAATTGATGTAGAAATGAACCCCCCCCCCCCCCCCCAAAACCCACCTGGCTGTCCTACTACATAGATAGGAGGCTGCATTCGCAGAGCAGTTTACCCACCTATCAAGATCATCGGCCGGTTCTTCATG
Source organism: Ophiostoma cf. undulatum (assembly GCA_022392935.1). Classification (NCBI taxonomy): domain Eukaryota; kingdom Fungi; phylum Ascomycota; class Sordariomycetes; order Ophiostomatales; family Ophiostomataceae; genus Ophiostoma; species Ophiostoma cf. undulatum. The sequence goes on along the minus strand of JAKRGL010000054.1, from coordinate 1,695,663 downwards.
TGCTCCAGCTCGCCAATGCCGGCATGCCGCTCCTTCTTGCGCTTGACGGCCATGCCGATAATGTCCAGCAGCTCTGACGCGTTGGGCAGCAGGCTGTCAATGGGAATGTCAATGGGAATGTCCTGACGGCTCGCATCAGACGCAGTAGAGGTGGCCTCTCGCGCGATGCGCACCATCTCGGCATAGCTCGCCTCGTCAATGGGCTCGCCGCCGTTGGCCTGCCGCAGCACATCGCGCAGCGACACCTCGGCATTGCCAAACAGGCACACCTTGAGGCTGCCGTCGCTCGTGATCCGCAGCCGGTTGCAGCCGCCGCAGAAACTGTTGGTCATGCTCGTGATGAATCCGACGCGCCCGGCAAACCCGGGAACCTCGTATGTCTTGCTGGTGTCGTTGGGCCCGTTGTGGTGTGCATCAGGCACGGTCCGACGCAGCGTGGGGTACTGGCGGCCGATCCGCTCGAGCATTTCATTGAAACTGACCATCTTGCCCGTGCTCCAGCGGTTGCCGTCAAACGGCATGTACTCGATAAAGCGGACCTCCAGGTCATGGTCTTGTGTCAGCGCCACGAAATCGTTGATCTCGTTGTCGTTGAGGCCGCGCATCACGACACAGTTGATCTTGAGCCGGATGCCGGCGCCCGCCTTGTTCATCGCCATGATGCGGTCCATGCTGCGGCGGACTGCCGGGAAACCGTCGCGGCGCGTCATGAGGCGAAACTGCAGCGGGTCCAATGTATCTAAGCTCAAGTTGACGCCCGTCAGGCCAGCCTCGGCCATGGCGTCCAGCTTGCGGTGCAGAGCCAGCCCGTTTGTCGTCAAGCACAGCTCCTTGAGACCTATGCGGCGGAGGTCGCCGAGCTGCTGCATCAGCGGCACGATGTCGCGCCGCACTGTCGGCTCGCCGCCCGTGAGCCGGATCTTGTTCACGCCCTGAGACACAAACACGTTGGCCAGCAGCGCAATCTCTGGAGTCGTCAGGATGTTGCGCGAAGGCGACAGGTCGATGCCCTCCTCGGGCATGCAGTAGAGGCACCTCAGGTTGCAGCGCTCCGTGATGGATATGCGCAGGTAGTCGTGCTGGCGCCGGAAGCCGTCGGTCAGAAAGTCTGAAAAGGGCCGGGCATTTTTTATACTTGTCTGCCGCTTCAGTGTATGGCCCCCGACGGCCTGAGGCTCTGTTGCAGACTCGGCCGCTGGTAGAGGGGGGCCCTTATCTGATGCCTGCGAGATCGCCGCCGCCGCCGTGGCAATGTCTCGTGTGGCACCAAACCAGCGACTAGGTGCACATCGAGCCCGACCCCTTGCTGGCCATTGCCGTGCTAAAGATGCAGCACGACTGGCAGCCATACCAGGTCCAGGCATCATCTGCAGACCAAGATGCCACAAAGGCAACTCTGGTTTCGGAGTCTTGATGGCTTATCTCGAGGTTGACGCAGTTGGCATCCGGCCTAGACTAAGCTACTGGTCTGCTTGATCTTCTGGTGGTATTAAACCAACCCGTATTGTATACCTTGACGGGATGCACTGCTTGCAAAGAATGACATCTGATATCCAAGGCTCCTTGTCGGACTATCTGATGACGTAAAGATGAGTTATGTTTTTGGTGCGTTCTGGTGAGATGGGCAGGAGCCACCCACACAGCCGAATTACTAAGCAGGCTGGGCACAGCGCACGAGCTGGCAATGTCGTCCGCTTCTCGTATTCAGGTATAAGAACGTTTTAGCTGAAATAGCTATCATAATGTAGATTAGACTTGCCAGAGTATATAAAGTATAAACCTTATTTGACTGTCTAAACTATGAATTACTTGATCGCAAAACTCAAACGACATAAAAGACATCGTCATGGACATCTACTGTATAGTGCATAGCACAGTCCATAAAACAAATACACGGTGTAGCTTTATTGACGTCGTTAGTGGGGCTAGTCCATAATAGGTAATTGGTAAACAAGCATCGCTTTTTGCGCTCGTAATAGCCCCGCATCTGCGTAGGGAAGGTGCGACAGTACGACGGAAAGCATCGCGAACACGGCACCGAAAGTCATTCCTGTTCCCCCAAGATCACCCCAAAATCTAGAAACAAAATCTAGAAAGTCAAAGCAATCTATCGCCATCGCGCAGCACCGACCCAGATCCCCATCACAGGCCGCGCACATCGAGCACGACAGGAGCCCATCTCTGGCTCTGACACGTCGTACAGCGGCTTTCATCCGATCGCAGGTGCTATGACTACCGCTACGATGAGATTCTCGGCAAATTTCAAGTGTGAGTGCAGCCAATCGGTGATATTGAGGGCTGATTGATATTTGTGATACCATGGATTATGTGTGTACGGTGGTGTTTTGCGTGGCCGCCTAGAGGAAGCCAGAGGGTGCTGGGTCTTGGTCCAGGACATGCAGCTCGTTCCAAAGATGACAGACTTCGGTTTGCCAAACGTCGAAATAAATGCTTGTTACCCTCAAGCTCTACGTCTTACTGTTCATGCATCATTGATCTCAGAGCCCGGCTAACATCAGCAGCTTCGTCACACTGCCTTCCGAGCCCCTGCGGCCGCCTGGTGGCCACCCTGCTTCCTTCAGAAATCCATGTTCGGTCCGTCGACCGGCTTCACGAGGTTGCCAATGTGGTCACACTACCTTCGGATCTGTCTTCCGCCGGCGTTGTTGCCTTTCAGTGGTCGCCGTCATCGCAACGGCTGCTCGTTGCCACGTCAGACCAGATTCTTGTGGCTGCAGCGCTCGCTGGTACTGACGAGGAGGAACAACATAAACAAGGAGATGGCAGCCAGCCGCCCTTTCGCGCGGTGATCCGCAACCCCTCACTGCCAGTCGTGGCTAGGCCTACATATGTCGGCTTCGGTCCCGACGATGACCAGGTCTATCTCTGTTCCGCCTTTGGCATCAAGTTTGCCGTCTTCAACCTGCAGACTGGCGGGACCGTAGAGATTGCAAACCCCAAGCTGTTTAGCTCAGCTGCCATCTGCAGCCGTGGATTTTCGCTGCGTCCAGGCAGCCACCATCTTGCCATTCTCACCCGGACTGCAGGAAAGGACTGGCTTAGCGTTCACGACCCGGACTCGGTCGCTGTTATTGTCTCTTGGGCCCCTGACACGACCGATGCTCAAGGCATCGTATGGAGCCCTGAGGGTCGCTGGCTTGTGGTCTGGGAGTCCCCAGCACATGGACACAGGCTTCTCTTCTATACGCCCGATGGCCATCTGTTCAAGACATGGATTGGCGACTCTCCAGGTGCAAAAAGCATATCAAGCAAGCTGAAAATGGCAGCAGCAGGGCTCGAGGGGCACGGCACATATGCTTGTGCTTCCGACAACCAGACGCCTGAGCCTGCAGTCGAGGACTCCTTGGGGTCAGGTGTGAGACTTGTGCAGTTTTCTGCTAATGCTCAAATCTTGGCTGTCGGGGATGCGTCTCGCTCGGTTCGTATTTTTGCTATGTCACCGATTGTGGAATGCAAACGGCTCCTGCATCCTGCAACTCTCAGCCCCCACGCCACCTCCTCTTTCAAGGTGTGTTCTATGATCTTTTCTGCCTATCTGCTCATCTGTTATGTTCCTGTCTCTTGCCACTGTATTGTTTCACTGACCATCAATAGATATGGCAAGAACAAATCGACTTGCCTTCAACGAGCGTGCCTGTCGACTCTTCTCACGTTTTTGTTGAAGCATCGCGAAATGTTTCTCCTCCGGGACGCACCAATCCCACGAACTTTGACGCCACAGTGGTGTCATCTGGCTGCTCACATCTAGCCTTTGACGCCTCTTCTACTCTTTTGGTGACTCGATTAGAAGATGCACCCTCTACAGTATGGGTCTGGAACATTGAGACGGGGCTATTGTGTGCCGTCCTGATGCTTCACGCCAGCGTGTCAAATGCAGCGTGGCACCCAGACAGCCCCCAGACGCTCCTCGTCACATGTGAAGGCGATAAACATCGGGGACTGGGTGTAGTTTGGAACCCCGATTACGACGCTCCTCAAGTCGCCGACTTCTCTCGCTACTACCCCATTGTGGCCCCAGTGACCAATGGCAGTCAGCCTGTCACGGGGAGCCATCCGGTTGGAAGACACTGGCCTTTTTGGCTCAAGCTCGACGGCGTGCCACCGTCGCTCTTCTACTCGGATGGGAAGGACTTTACACTGGCTGCGCTCGACGAAGATGCTCGCTACAAGAATGCGGGCTTGCTACCGTGGAGGGAGGAGGCACCCCCGCCTATCCCTTCTTCTTTTGCCAATCAGAGATGGGGCCTGGATGACCGAGTACGAGAAGAGTCGCCATTGGAGCTTGTGCCCGCAGGAGCCACTTCTGAGGACAGTGATCTTGAAGATACCTTCCATTACAAGAAAGAGGAGTAAGCTGTGGCCATGGGGGTCAATTTTACGCAATCTCATACTGGAGTTGCATGTGCCCGCCATTCGGGAGCTTCCCGGTTGGGTCGCTGCGACGTTGAGGCACCCTCTGGCGGAACTCGGTGCACTTCCGATTGTTCCTCTGGTCACAAGGTGATGTGGTCAAATGATATTCAGCTATACATAGCATGCAGCAAAACCACATGCACGCTGCCACCCTCAATGCCTTGGATAGCGGAAAGTCCCCGGATGAACTACGACCATAGCTGTTCGCGACTGGAACAGATCGGCTGGGAGCTAGCCGGAAATCAAGACGGGGAGTTTGCACCCAAGCATTGTGTACCTATTTGAGAGAGTACTTAGATGCGAGGATGAGCAGTCTATATCTCGACGCGATGATAGAGGCAGACTGGGAGGACCACAAGCCTCGTTTTGTTTGCAGGGCTGATCTTAGCGCCCTGTGATATGCAGGCAGTCCACCAAGTACGGCACCAACACGACGAACGGCTGACAATGGCCACTACGGGCCAACCAACTCTATGCAAGAATAATGGCGAGAAGGCGACAAGACAGCGAGCATAAAACCAGCTGCATGCTGACCCTCTTGCAGGATACTGCAGACCGCTTGTTATCTTTTCTTTTGCTTTAACAAGTCTTCATAAATGTTTTGTCTCCTTTTTATTTTATTTATTTATTTTCTTCCCTTGCCCATCTGCGCAAATCAGCAGCTCACACCGGCTATGGCTTCCCTGCACTCCTATCTTTTTGCATTTACTTTACCTGCCTGAATTTTCTTTCTCTTTCTGTCATGATTGTCATCCGTGTTTCTGCAGTCTGTATGCAGTCTGCAACACTATTGACGGAACACCGCCTTGACCATTATGCATATGAAGATAGAAGCCGGCTTTACGCACAATATATCCGTCCCAAGCAAGCCTTGCGTTATTTCTCGAGTATCCCATGCACTGGCGCGTCGGGCATACAATACAATACAAGGCAACATCCTATCTTAGATGTTTTCCGGTACTGAACCGTCGGAATGTTTTCTTTTATCTTTTAATTTTTATTATCCATCCTCCGATACAGTCTCTCGATTCTGGGCACCCTTGCGCTCATCCTGTCCATCGCACAACTTGGCGGTGCTTTGAGTGCATGGCAACGGCCTTGCTTAAGCCTGCTGCCGGCTTGACTCTTGCTCGACTCTCCCCCTTAGAGTTCGAGAACATTACCCCCACCCTTGCTGCAAAATTCTGCATGCATATGTATCTACTCTTGTGGCTTACAACTCATGTGCTACATGCATAGGCCTTTTGCTTGACTGGCAGAACGGAAGAGATCAGCACAGTGACCACCACAACGACAAGCATAAGATGCATAAATAAAACGCCTACATGGTGGGAAACGAGGGGAATAGATGGATGCGATGACGAAGAGGTGTAGAGAGGAGGTGGGAGGGGAGTTGCAGCAAGAAGCAATAAGTAAAGAAGGTGCAGAATGCAGCGAAAAGGCCCACGAAAAGATAAAGGGAAAAAGAAAAGAAAAAGGAAGAAGATATCAGACGTGATCAAAAGAACAGGACTGGAAGGGCAAAAAGCAGAAGCAAAAGATGCACCTTGACCGGCAACCAGGACATCCTCGCGTATGGATTCTACCCGTCAAAAGGCCTGATTTCTTTTTTGTTTGATTACTGGGTTCGAAGGAGACAAGCGCCTGTCTTGGTGAGCAGATGCCCAACATCTAGATTCGACGTTGCTATGACGGGACTCTCCCAACAGTCTTCTTGACGCTTATTGAGAGACCCTGTGCAAGTCATTCTAGCGCCCGCCGATTTTGAACCTCGTTCCCGGCTAACCAAACTGGTAGTCAAACCACCGTTGATAGTAGCCCTTTGCGAGCTAATGTCTTTCAGCCTCTAGCAAATGGGGGCGAGGGAGAGCCCGTCTTCGGGCCGGTGCAAGGATGATAGACACGCATAGAGCAATAAGAGCTACCTCAAAATGGAAGAGTCTGTATCTAGGGTCCAGTCCGAACTGGTGCAGCAGCATGCAGGGCCTGGAGCCTAGAGCCCAGAGTCTCGCACCCAGAGCCTAGAGTGCATGCCTCACGTTGGCATGTCTTGTTTGAAATTATACAAGACACACCGGTAAGTTTTACTTTTTTAATTGTTAATTATTTCATATTTTTTTGTTTGTTTTGTCACCTGGTGACTCGAAGCGTGCATCAAATACGAAGGCTGACGATCTGCTTGTTCTCTAGCCCTGCTGCCAACAGCATCAGTTTCGTTTGCCCTCCACCTTGGCATTGAGCTTTGGGTTGGCCAGGGGGGTGGATGCTACGTCTCGCGCTCTAGCCCATGTCTTCCAGCCTCTCTGCTGTCTTTTCCCGGTGATGCTTCTCGGGGTCAAGGAGCTCTGAAGTCGATATACCGGTTGGCCTCACGGCAAATGGTTGCTAATACGGCGCTGTGCTTGTGCTTCTGGCATGCCAAAGGCTGCAGACATTGCAGAGACTTGCAGGAGTACAGGAGGGATAACTAACGATCCTTCTTGTGTGTCTCGTCTGTATATAAATATGAGAATATCTAGAAGGCTTTGATGTCCTTCCATTCTCTGGAAATATCCCTCTCATCCAAGCTGTCTTGAGGCTACTTGTTCCACTTGGTTTCATTTATTCTCGGGTCTTCTAGTTTCCTGTTGTGTATTGTTTTACCCAAGTCTCGCTTATACCCTGACCATCCCCAGAATACGAGACTGCATAGACGGGAAACGCGACAGCCATGGCCGACCATCCCAGCCCCGGTGAGCTCATCCACCAGGCCGTGGTGCCCGGTTCCGCGTCTGGGGTATACTACATCCCGGTGTCCAATGTAAGTGGAAAACAAAACCCCAAGGATGAGTCCATGATGCGTTGCATCGTGCCAACCGAACAAACGCTAATGCACGGTTCTTTTGGTTTGCTCGTTGTTCTTCTTACAGCTCCACCCTGCCATGACCTTTAGTGACCTCCGGGCTGTTGCTCGCAAGGCCGCTAGCATTGAAAAGTGCTTCATCTATCCCAATGTTACCGAAGGCTGGGTGCGTGTCCGTGGATACGTCAACTTTGAGAGAGCCTATGGTGAGTCCGGTTCTATTTTATAGAGTTGCCGAAAAGAAAAACTAACCTGGGCAACAGCGTACCTGAACGGGTACAACTACGACGGTTGCATCATCTCGGCATCTGGACAGAACGAGAACGGCAATGTCTATATCTGGGACGTGCGCAAGTCCCCCCATGGAATCGAGTCTACTTGCTCCTACCGCCCGGCTGGTGGGGGGCTTGGTGGTGGTAGCGGCAGCGGCAGCGGCAATGACAGCGGTGGCGGACAAATAGGCGTCGAGGGTACCGGGGTTGAAGGGGTCGACAACGGCAGCTCGTCCGCCATGGGCTACGGCGGCACCTACTACTCCGGGTACAACGAGGCCAGCTCGTCCGCGGCCGCTTTCGATGCCACCTACTCCAGCAGCCACGGCTCGTCGTCGGCAGCGAGCGGCAGCCTGCCTGGTGCTGGATTCTCATCGGCGTCCTCTACTGAAGGTTCCGCCAACAACGGCGGCGCCGGCGCCGGCGCCATGCATGGTGCTGCGTCGTGGCATACCCCGTACTCTGAAGAAGGAATGGCCAGCGCTGTGTCCGACGACTATGGAAACCAGCAGCCGTACTACTACTACTACCCCTCCACTTCCATGCAGGACATGGCAACCGCCGGCACCGGCACTGTCACTGGCACCACGATGATGCCCGTGACGGAGACGGTCAAGATCATTGTCAAGAATCTCTCGCGCCATGCCACCCAGCGCGAGCTTGAGAGCTTCCTCCACAAAGCGGCCGGCGGCCGGCACAAGCTTCAGGAACCCATCCGCTTCCCTCGTTTGTCAAAGTCCAAGAAGCCGTCGAGCTCTAGCTACAGCTATGCCACCAGCTCCAGCTATAACAGCGGCGACAAGAATGCGTCGCGCCAGCATGCCTTTCTGGTCTTTAAAGACTACACCGACGCCATTGCAGCCCTGGAATGGCTGGAGACGGGCAAGCTCCGGGGCATTTCCGTCGAAGCCCGCTTTGTCAATGAGACCGTCCTGCCGCTGCTTGACCTCGACAGCAGCGACACGTACGGCTACGGCAGCAGCAGCGTGAATGCAAGCGGCAATGCCACGCCTACGCCGGATAGTGTCGGGACTGCTGTTTCAGTGAGTGCCGACGGCACGCATTCGCCCGCTCTGTCGGCCGTGTCGCCGTCTGGCCGGTCGCAGTCTGACGGCAACCGGTCGCACAACCTCGTTGTTGACGGCAGCTCTGCGTATGGACGTGCTGCCAAGAGTGACGAGGGCAAGTCGTCGCGCGAGCACCGCAAGCACAGAAAGTAGAGGGATGGTCAAATACAGGCACACGGAGGGCAACACAGAGCATGGACCAAGAGGGATGCATAGGATATCGATGATGATGGGGTTACCAAGGAACTGTTGGCAGCCAATCTTGTTATGGTATTGGTTCAGCCGGATAAAGGTACAGTATGGACTAGGACTGGACCGGGTAAACAAAGGAGAAGCAAAGCACACAAATCATAGTGCGCATTGGTGGATCGCGGGCAGGAAGCTGAGTAGCATGATGCTCGGGGGACGGACCTATTAGAAAACCTTTCATTACATATTGTTTATACGACCGTTGCAACTGAACGAATCGACTAAAGAAAGAGAGTGCCAGTCAGTCGGCATAAAATGTTCGTGATGTTGTTTTTTTAGGCTATTTCTTGACGCAACACCAGGGGCCCTTTTCCCTCTCTTCCTCCCCTAATTTTAAAACAAATACATCGCAAAACTAACTGCCAGTGCCGACTGGTCTTATGTGTGTATAAAGAAGTAAATCAAAAGAGAATTTGACGACCATGATCTAGCAACCTTCCTTGTCTATCATCCTCTTCAAGAATTCCAGCTGGCGTCGCTCAGGAGAGACGAGCCACTCATGCCAGCCGTACCCGCCACCAGGCCACAATCACCATGATTGCGAGGGTTGCCAGGATCAACCAAAGCAAGCCACGCCGAAGTTCGTCGCCGCGTCTTGGACGTACGGCAACCAGCGAATGCAAGGTTTGAGGTAGACGCCGTCTCAAGGTCCGTTGGTGGTAGCGGTTGGTTTCCGCCTGGATCTCTGCCTGGGTCGGCATGTGTGCCCTCAGTCTTTCCGGTAGACGGTCGTGATGAAGGTGTTCATCTTGTCCCAAGGCTTCCCCTCCCTGGCGCAAATCCACGATCAAGGCAATATATAGTAAAGGTTCTGCACTTACGGCTGGCGTTGGAACGAGCCAGGACTATGCCGGTCTCTGCACTTGTGATGGCATTTTCGATCTCTTCAATATGAGATCTCACCCTTCCATGGGGATAGGCTGTGGTGTACGCCTGCATGAACTTGATCCGGGCACCCGCTACTCTATTACCATAATATTAGTACTCAATCTTGGTCATGCCATTACCCGAAAGGGAAGTACAATGTATATGATATACATACTGTAAGGCCTTCGAGGCCCAGGACAGGGCGAGCCCGAGTCGCAAGCTGCTGCGGAGTAGAACACTTGGATGTCGATTCATGTCGACGGAAGACACCGTGGGCCCGCCCATGCTCCTGCACCAGGGGCCTTGTACTGGTAGCGCTCGTCGTCCATAGTGGAACTCCAGGGCTGCTTTTGATTGTAAGATACGGAGTACTGGTCGCTGTCTTTGTGCCACCGCAGAAGCGCCGCAACGGCCTGTTGGGCATGGGCTAGCTCCATGCTCAGGTTGCTGGTTAGGGGTCGACAGATGTCGTAGTGGGCCTTCCCCTACTTAGGTGTTTCCTGCTCTCTTTTCAATGAGGCACGAAGCTCTTTTCGAGGCATGATAGCTCTCTTTTGCGAGGTGGAACGGAGTGTCGTGAAACGAAAATAGTCGAAATAAGCCGTATCGAAAGCGACATGACGACAATAAGTCGCAAATTTTTAAAATAAAAACGACCGTATAGAGGAAGGTAAAATAAAAGGATTCAGCGGATTAGAATTATGAAAAAGGGAATGCTCAACTGATAAAAACAGAGACTCTTAATTGTTGACAGAAAAGTGGTTGTAATCGACCAAGTTCAAAGACACTAGAGGGGTATGGAGGAAAACAACGGGAGTAAGTAGGGGAAGACCCACTACAACAAGACCTGCACCTGCCTTTCGAGGGACATCTAGATTAGCTAATGCGCGTTGTGAGGGTGTGATGTATTTCTTGGTTTGGGACAGAAAATCATGACTAATCACTGTATACATCTTGCTTTTGCATCGCGATTCAAAGCATTACAAAGTATATCGTTTAAATATATTGTATAGTCGTTATTGCTTTTATTTTCTTCTAAAATTATTAATTATTAGTATTATTAGAAATAAAATAAGGGACAAATAATTTAGAGGAGAGGAATGAAAAAATTGTCCCCCCGGCGTTGCTTTACATTTTTAGTCTACTCCGTAGAACAATAACATCTTTCGCCGACTGGGTGTGTTTTCTCGTAGTCGATTTGTTCAGTATCGATCGATGGACCCAGCTGGGCAGACCATCACCGTACTAGTAATTACACCAATTCATGTCATGTGACGGTGCTAAATACAAAAAATATAGCTGAGAGGCATCGGAGCTTATGATATTCCGGCTATTCCGGCACCGCTATTGTTATTATTCCCCGCTCTTAACACACTCACATTCTCATCGCCATCTCCCACAACAATCAATATTTACATTCAAGGCAACTCTTTTACGATGAGGGTCATTCGGGAACAGAACCGACACCCGGACGATTCCAGCTCGACTGGAATGTTGACTAGTCCCTGTGGAGACAGCTTGCCTGTCTTCCCTGAAGCTAATGCGGGACCCCATGCAACGCTAGAGACAATAGACGGGGAGCTCTATGATCGCATGCCCGCGACAGTGTCTAACAACCGGTTCGAGCGCCTCCCGCCCGACCTGTACCATCTTCTCATGGCCAGGTTGGACCTCCAACAACTCCGTGCCCTGGTCCACACATCCTCCTCAGTGCATCGCCGTTATCTGGACAAGCGCCTACAGGTTCTCTTCGATAGTATCGACGTCACAGTAGGAAGCGCTGCTATTGACGTCTATGCCCTCCACCAGGTTGTAGCCTGGCGATGGCCCCAACCAGTTACGGCAATTCGAGAAAGCCAAGAACTTCAAGACATAGTCGCCGAGCTCCTACAGCTATATGCAAAGGATACATCTAGTAAAAATAGGTATGCGCAGCTTATAAAAGATCTTACTGCAAGTGAGCAGCTGGCTGCGTCCCAGGAGATCTCTAGTTTTTACCTGGGCGTTGTGCAGCCGATTTTGGAGCTGTTCGCCCAGTCAATGTGGGAGAAGCTCTGTGACGCAACAGGCGAGCATAAGATCAAGCGAAATATATCGGCCTCTCTTAGTGGCACCGAAAGAGTACGCATGATCCGAGCAATATATCGCTTCCAGCTTCTCTGCTACGTCGCTGGTCAGCGCCGCCTTGGTGCATATGCAGAGATACAAGACGCGCTGTCATCTTTTCTGTCACTGTTCCCGCCATGGGAAATCGAGGAGCTCTTTTCGTTCTGTGGATTTGTGCTGGATACATACAACAAGATCTTCGACCGTGTCCAACCTGATTTGCACCCGGACCACCCCCGTTTTGACAACCAAGGCCGGTCGTCTACCCCGGTTGGCGCTTTCGAACTGAGTGGCTACGGTAAGTTAGATTTGTCTAGACCTGTACTAAGCATGTAAGGGCCAGAATGATATAAGAAAACACAAAAGATTAACAAAAATAGGCCGGGACAATTTTCTCGATGGGACGGCTCTGAATGGCTTGCCACTGCTGCATACAGTCTTGCTTAAGGTTAACGATCACGACCACCTCGTGTCCGTTATGCAAGAAAACATTGCCTCGTTATATATCCCCCTCAATGACATCGAAGGCATCTTTAACGAGCCGTATCGATGCAGCCGCCGCACCTCCGAGAGAGATCAGTGGCAGGCTCACATAGACAGTTTTCCTCTCCGCGGGAACAGCGATGATGACGCTGTAGGCGGGCCGCCGCCGGCTTGGACGGTGATTTGGGGCGGCACCTACAGCGATCTCTTTGGTCGTTATATCCCTAGTTCGATCAGATGCTGGGGTTATGTCTTTTGGGACGCCGCGACACTGGAGAGCACAGGGGCCAGACAGGTCCTAGAGCGCCAATGGGAGGAGGCCTATGACGGCGACGATCCGCGGGAATATGTCCCTATCTAACAATACGACAAAGACGCACGAGATGTCAGCCGGCGAGACAAGACAGCGAGATTGTGTGTGTAGGAGGTTTCGCATGTGTGCTGTTTTGCTGTTTAATTCGCCTTTGCAGCGTTGCCGTGCAGGCAGGCATCAGGAATTATAGGCCGGACCGCTTCGGTTTTACCTTTGTTTGCTTTACAGTTCAACATTCTAATGTATTTAATTAATTTTTTAATGTGACAAAGGAACAAAGAATGGTTTCCCGTGCGATACGAATTTAAGAAATCAAACATGCCCAACCTAGTAGGAGTTAGGAATGGGAGGGACCTGCTTTAACGGCAGCTCTATCTACATAGAAGAAAGTACCAAAAATAGACCAGGATATATCCGTCAGTCTCGCCGCCGGTCTTGTCTCAATCAGGCCGGCTTGCCAAGGCCAAGGTCACGTCGCCTGTCCAGATTGCAGTTCTCCACGTTAAATCTCGCAGGAGATTGCATTCTCCTCTTGGTTAAGTCTTTCCGCCTATCTGCATATGTCTGTGTCTTGTCTGTTGTCTGTTGTATCCTCTGTCTCTTGCCTCTTTGGTCAGAGAATCCTGCGAGATAACATCATCCACATAGTAGTATTCTCCAATTCAGATACATTAACAAACAACCTCCTCATAAAGAGGCTCTCCTTCAATACGGAGCAATACTCATCTCGCGTGCGGAGAGTGCAGCCTCGTGGTCACGAGATGGGTTTATCAATTACGGAGTAATGTCAGTCTGCTTCGATGGAAGAGATGGGGTATATCCCATAAATACACATAGAGATAGGGGCATTGATTGCATCATGATCGCATCCTGGTAGTACTGTACATCAAGTCCATTCTACTATCCAGATATCCTCAGATACACAGTACACCCTCTCACCGTAATACCTGTGACCCTCCCATACGAGTACTTCCACACTGTTCTCCGTCCGTGCGTCACTTATCTTTTACTTCTTCTCCTTTTCATCAGCCAAAAGGCCTCCGGTGTTCCAAGCTTTGCTAGCCTGTGGAAGATCGCCACTGCCCACCTATTTGAAGGCAGCAGAGCTCGGTCGGGCGCTGTGCTGAACCCCGAGACCACTGTGCTCTGTATTTAATGAGCACATGCCGAAGACTGCAGTGGCCCTTTACTCTTGTACTACTGTAGTATGCACAGATGTCACTTTTTCCTGTGGACTTTCGTACTCGCAAATTAGGACAAGCCTTCACTACTGTATCTCAATATTTTGCATCATAGATCTCCGCAAACATACGGAGTACATAGTAGTGTAGACATTTTCAACATACTCCGTACTATCAGGTTTGTGAAGGAGGCGAAAATAAATAATAAAAAAGTCATCGTGATATGTACGGTTGCCAGCATCGACAGCCAACAACGTGCCATTCGCAGCTTAGAAAGTGCCGTTTTACAAGACCTCCATCTATTTTTACTCTTTTAAGTATCTTTCTTTCTTTTCCAATTATCTCCTCGTCTTTTCATGCCGCCTGATTGGCTTTTCTCTTTTTTATCCCGAATTCTCGCCACACGCCGCGCACACTGTGGTTTAGATTTGCTAGCTCCATTTGTTTATTTTAGGCTCTAAGCTATGAAAGTTGCATCTCAGCTGCTGTCTGGCTGCTCGTGCTACACGTCGGCGTCACTCACTGCAGCCCACGCATACTACTTACTGTATGTAATCAGGCAATGGCTGCGATATAGTGCATCAATCGCGCCTTCCATTACGAGCTTTTCAGAGTGGTGTGCATCGCTAGTTTTCAGTCCTCGGAATCTGCCAGTCCTATCGGTCTCTGGCCTTTGCTCGGTCCATCCCACCCACCATGCGACAGCTCGTATTCCACTGCTCTTTATTCGTACCTTGTATGTAGTATCTGTGTTTCTGGTGAATTATCCGCAGTACCAATGCGACTCTACCGCTTCACGATGGTCAGCCATGCTTCGCTATCGTGTCCCAAGTTTATGGAAAGTCAGTCAGCTTGGCCTACTGAAATTACACAATCGTCAATTCAATATAAGAAAGTCTTGCGCAGAGTGCAAAAATGCAAATGTGCAAGCAATCGAAATCAATTGCAGAATCAGAAATCGAAAATGCAAAAACTGGAGCGTGCCGAATCTCAAAATGTCCCACTTTATGTCCCAAAGGGGGTGGGTGTGTCTATCATGCAGGTTGCTACGCTAACGCCGGGCCAAATAGCAGAATGCAACAGGGGAAGGCGCGCTGTCGCCATTCAGGTACGCTCTACTATGTACAGTCGTTCAGCAATAACAAGCTACTAGCTCTGTATTACAGAGTAAACAATACAGCACTGCCTGTACCTTACATAGTACTTGCTTAATAGTATGTAGCTGCTAAACTAGCGTACTATATAGTAGGCAGGACGACCCACAAGTACCGAGTTTGCATACGTAATGCGCGCTCCAATTTCACCAATATCATAACAAGATTGGAACGATTCCTTAGTAACCCCATCATCATCGATATCCTACAGAGTACTGTGTGTGCTTGTATTTGATCATCCTCTAGTTTCTGTGCTTGCGGTGCTCGCGCGACGACTTGCCCTCGGTACTCTTGGCAGTACGTCTGTATTGCATTAACTGTTGCATTGCTGTTGCAGAGCTCTATATGTGCGGTGTACTGTGCATCACAAGTGGAAGCACCTTGAAATAAGCACTCATATGTACATAGTAGGGGGTTCGAATGAATCTGATAGAGAATAGTACGCAAGATGGAAATATAATATTTGAGATGGAGAATATCAAAGCATATCAAAGCATATTACATTCAGATTCATTCCATTCTATAAGCCCACACGGCGGAAGGCTTCGGGCACTTCCATGGCATGCCGTGTCTCTGCATTATCTTGTTGATACTCTGATACTGGCTGATTACTCTGCTCCATGCTCTGCACAGTTGTTGCTTGATTCCTCCACTACTATGTGCCTGTCTTACGAAATGACACAACTTCTCGCAGGGTGCCACTCTGCCACTGTCTATTTGTGTACTCTGTACATGGATGCCACCTGATAGGATTCTTCCGAGTCGTTTTTGGGGCATCTTCTAGAATGCTCTTTTATACACAGAATAAACTCATTTTACACCTGTCGAGGGTCGACACGGCTGGCTGCTGTGCGCTGTCTACGGAGTACAATGCTACGTCTGCCATGACAGCTCTACGGAGTAAATACTAAAAATAATCACAGACGGCACGCATGACACCCGCCACAGGACATGTATCTTGCAAGTCGCCGCGTGGACCCTGTGGGTGACGGCGATCGACAGAGCTGGCCAAAGCATGTACACGTAAGGTACCCGATCGCTATTACGGTTAGTCATTCACTCTTGTTAAATACAGCAATTACAGTTATTGTACCTGGATCGCTACTTCCTTGAATAGCGACAGGGTTCGGTGGCAACTGCCCGGCCGCGTATGTATTCATGCATGGCAACTCTTGAAAAAGGAAAGAGCTCTCTCACATTCACGTAGCTGCTATGTATGTTACTCAATCCTGTTACTGCGTCAGCCTGGAACACGCACACGACCACACGGCGACAGATGCTGCTGAATAGGGAAAGAGCAACATACTCCGTAGATAACTGAAAACACCCAAAACAGGGAACACCTTCCTGGTCTGTTCCAGCTTTTTACAATGGGCTGTCTCTTCCCCGGCTGCCACTACTCTGTGCGATACACTGTAAATGTACTCTGGCGGTACGGAGTATTTCGAGTAGACCAGGGGGTGTGGATAGAGGCGTGCACATAACCGTGCCAGTCCCACTCTTCCAGTGATTAGCTTGCCCCAATTACCCCTGCCTTTCACTGTACGGAGCATGCTCTGAGGAGAGAGTCTCGCCTCGTAGTGCCATTGTGTGCCATCTCCTTTTTTCCCCTTCTTTCCTGCTTTCCAGGCATGCTCATACCAACACTGCTTTGTATTTATTCTCCATTTAATTTACCATTTAATTTTATTCTCATTCCCCTTCCTCCCCCCTGGGCCTGTTTCTCTTTTCGCTCTCGTTCGCTCTCTTTTCTTCCCTCTCCTCCCTCTCCCTTTCTCTCTCTTCCCTTCCTCTCTTCTTCCTCTCTTCTCTCTGTTTTTCTTTCCTCCTTTCTTGGCCGTCCTTCTTAACTTCCATTCATCGTCCATCGTTTATCTCGGGCTTCGTGTCATTGAGCTTCTTTTTACTTTCTTCTTCAACTCTCTAATTATACGTGCCTACCCTTTTCTTTACCGGTACACGTCGACTCTCGCTTAATCAACATCCTAATCTCATCACTTTCGCGTTTCTCGACGACCATTCATCTTCGTGATCCCGATCAAAGAAAAAAGACAGGTATGTAGTGTGAGCTGCGTGGCAGCGCAGAGAAAGCAGCAGAGAACACCACAACGAAAACAACACCACCACCAGTCAAGGATTCGACATCACGCATCAATTGGACCACAGCAATAAAGAAGAGGACCAGACAAGATCATAGACCAAGATGGCTCGCGACGTCACTCCGTAGATGACTGCTACACATACACACGCTCAATCCCAGCTCTGGGAACAGCCGACGCAATCACCCGTCTTTGCCCGCCTTCGTATCTGCCTGTTGCTTTGTGATCAAAGTTCCATCTGGCGTGGCCAACGCAAGCTTCAGTAGACAGTCACCAGGCAAGAGAGGCAGCATGCAATAGACATGGACACGAGCACAAGTACCACCTGTGCATCAGTCTGCAATTGACGCGTGGCTGTTGCTTGCCATGGCCGGGCTCGGGCTTGGTGATTCGTTGGACAATCGCTTCTCCAATTGTGGCTTGTCAGAATCCAGTTTCCATGGAGCCAGCCAAGGCGGCATCTGCATCAAGACAACACGCAATCAGAGACTCGAGACGCAAGCAGACGGTCACCAACGCCAAACAGCCAAAGCATGGCAAGGACTGCGACATCAATTTGCACAAACAGCCACAAGACTTGGCTCTCTCAGATTGGCCGGCAATGCTACCAGGGCAGAGTGCAACACAGCCAGCAGTCTGCTCAACATCGTCTCGTGTTGTCTTGATTTCCTCCTTCTTTGGCTGCTTCTCTTCTGGTCTGCCGATCCGCCCTTCTATTCCCTCAATTCGCTCGGAAGGGTCTTCGTTTTCGCCACGTTATTTTTAATCGCATTTTTCAAGCCAACACCAACATCACCTCGGCTCTTTCTTAGTAGCTGGCGATTAAAAGCAGTACTTGTTTCAATTCCACAGAACACCCGGCTAACACTCGCAGTAAAAATGCTTGCCAAGTTCCTTCCCATTCTCGCCGCCGTGGCCGGCATTGCCTCTGGTAAGTTTCCAGAAGAAGACGCGGGACCACCGACTCCCGGAAACTCTAAACACCTGCTAACAAAACAGCCGCTACCGATGAATGCACCGAGACCACCTTCACCCTCAGCTCCCAGGCTGATATCGATGCTCTGTCTTCGTGCTCCACCCTTACCGGTGACGTTGTCCTGAGCGGCAGCACCGCTGCCACCCTGGACATTAGCAGCATCACGACAATTGACGGTGACCTGACCCTGACCAACAACGCTGCTATCAGCACGCTGCAGAGCTCGACCCTGGAGGAGATCACTGGTGCCTTCCACCTGCAGAACCTGACTACCCTGTCGACTCTGTCCTTCACCAAGCTGACCTCCGTCGGCTCGATCAACTTTGTCTCTCTGACCACCCTGAACGCCCTGACCTTCACGGCCGGTGTCACCTCTGCTGACAGCATTGTCATCAGCGACACTTTCCTGGCCAGCCTGGACGGCATTGACGTTGCCTCTGCCGAAACCATCAACATCAACAACAACCGTCGTCTGGTTGAGTACACATCGTCGATCGGCAACCTTAGCAGTCTGCTGAACATCAACGCCAACGGCCAGGACCTGGCTGTCAGCTTCCCCAACCTGATCTGGATTGCCAACATGACCATCTCCAACGTCTCCAGCTTCAGCATTCCCTCGCTGAAGGTTGTCAACGGCTCCATGCAATTCGACTCCAACTTTTTCAACAACTTTACTGCTCCCAACCTGACCTCCACCGCCTCCGGTGACGTTTCTTTCGTTAGCAACGCTGACCTGACCAACATCTCCATCCCTCTCATGACCTCCATTGGTGGCGGTTTCCAGATTGCCAACAACACTGCCCTCAGCATTGTCAACGGCTTCGCGAAGCTCAAGACTGTCAACGGTGCTGTCAAGATGCGCGGTAACTTCACTGAGTACGTATTTCTTGCCTGTTCTCTTGCTATATTTTTTATATATTATGTGCTCCATTCTGATTCGATACTAACTGTAACAGGGTTGACCTGCCCTCTCTGTCTGATGTCAAGGGTGCCTTCAGCATTATTTCCACCAGCGATATTAGCGACTCCTGCGCCACCTTCAAGAAGCTGTCCTCGTCTTCCAACGGCGGCAACGGCGACATTCAGGGTACTTTCACTTGCGAGTCTGACATCGCCGACGCCAACTCCGACACCAACCCCACCTCCACCAGCTCCAGCTCTGGCTCCAGCTCGACTGACTCTGCCGCCGCTGGCCTTAACGTCAACTCCCTGGCTGCTCTCGGACTGGCTGGTGTTGCTGCTATTGCTCAGCTGCTGTAAGAGGTCCGACGTGTCTTTTTTTAACACTTTCAATAATAAGGAAATGAAGGAAGGCCATCTGGCCTGGCTTTTAGCCAATGTCTAGGTTTCATCTGGGATGCTTGTGGCTTTGCATGCCTGTTACGTCTTGCGTGCATTGTATGCACTGTCTCTTGCTAGGACGTATTCATTCCACGGAAACTCTTATATGACTATTTTTTCACTCCTTCCCATTATTGTTTTTTTTGTTGTTTCAGTGTCTTTGCTTTCATACCGAGTCACACCCCAAGGTGTTGCTTTGTTTTGTCTACTCTGTTTATCATATCACCTACTCGACGTTACCACACAGTACACCGCCATGTATACAGTACTGCAACTAATAGCTTTCTTTATCAAAATCGTCTTTTAAAACAACTTTCAGTATTTTTTTTTTCTTCATAATATTGGGCAAACCGAATAGTAGCATGTGTAATTTATATCGGCAAACTGTAGCTGATGTGAATATCACGCAGTTATCAAAGGACATGTCTTTATTCGAGCCTCATCTGCTAGCATACTAACGCTCTTGTGTGTAGGTCAATTCATTTATTCATTAGGTATATATGGTATCACTTTGTCTCCTTCACTGATATATCCCGGCCTCGAACTTGTCGGCGTCGTAAAAGCTCGGCGTTATTGCGCTCCCGTTGAATATGCGGCCGTTCAAGGCGTTGACAGCCTGCCAGTTAGCATGTTAGAACAGATACCAAAGGAAGTATATCACGTATAATAACTCCTATAACAACTCACTCGTAAAGCTGACACGGTCTCGGTAAACTTGATAAAGACCAGCTGGCTTGGTACGTCGACGTATACGCGCTCGATGCGTCCGTACTGCTCGCCGCACTCTTCGCCAATCTCCTGCACCAGCTGCCCGTCGGCTACCTCGGCTGCAAGATCCGGCATCCCGTCGACCATGTTGCGCAGCACAACAACGGGCGACACCGATGGCGACGCTTTGCCTTCGCCACCTCTGCCAGCATTGCCGGCATTGCCAGCATTGCCAGCCTTGTGCCCGCCCACGATGCGCCCCATCGCCGGCCCGCTGGACCCTGCACCGGCATTGATGCGCTTGTGCCGCAGCGGGTTGACGATCCCGCTCTCGTCGGCGCCCAGGCCCGTGCCCTTGGTCCAGCCGTACTTGGCCATGAGCCGCGCGGCAAATCCAGCCTGGCCCGGCCGGTTCGACCGCGGCGGCGGGGCCCCGTCGCCCTCTGCCGGGCGGTCCCCCATGTCAAAGGCAAAGCTCGGCTTGTAGTCGTCTTCGTCGTCGTCGTCGTCGTCGTCTTTGTATTTTTTGTCTTGCTCGTCTTCGGGAGCAGCAGCCTCAAATCGGACGGGTGCTCGGGACACAACGAGACCAGGCGTCTCTACTGGAGGAGGAGCTGGCGGCGACGGTACTGCCGGCTTAGCCTTTGCCGCTGGAGCATCGTAGCTTGGCGGCGGCGCAAAGGCTGCTGGTGGCGGCGGCGCAAAGGCGCTGTTGCTGCTGCTGAACTGCTGCGGCCGCTCGCCGTCCGAGCTCTTGTCGCTGCCCGTATCGGTGTCGGTGTGGCGACTGCTGCCCTTGCCCTGTTTATTTTCTGTTGCCTTTCGCCTGTGGGCATACAGTGCACCCTTCCACTCGATCGCCGCCGCCACGCGCTCATCGCTGTTCATGTAGGCATCCAGGTTGGTCGGCCGCGTCGGGTCGTAGATCTCGTCCCAGTCGACCCATGCGTCGGCAGCGCCATGCCTGTCCCTGTCCTCGCCGCGCTGCTTCTTCTTGCGCTTGCGGCCGCCTCTCTGCTGCCATTTGCTGCTGTTGCTGCTGTTGCTGTTGTTATTATAGTTCGAAGCACCATACTCGTCGTCGTCGTCGTCGTCGTCGTCACCGCCACCCTTGGTCCAGTCTGCCAGCGTCGTCCGGTTGGACGGCGGCGCGAACGCTATAGAAGGAAGGGATGTCGAGGGTATTGTCGAGGTGGCGGCGGTGGTGGCGGTGGATGTCGTGGTAGACGCAGTGGCAGCTGCCGGTATTGTGGGCAGCGTTGGTTTGGCCTTGGCCTTGGTCTGCTGTGGCCGCCGGATCACGGGCTGGAACCGGAGGGCTGGGTTCTTGGGCGCTCCCGGCTTGGGCGCTGTTGACGGTGCCGGCGCTGGCGCTGCTGCCTTGTCTCCGCCGTCGAGCAGGTCGGCGTACAGCGACATGCCGCCGCCGAGCGATGGTGGAGGATTGGCCATTGCAGTCGCAGTAGTTCGACAGTTGCGACAGTTGCGGCACGAAACTGGAGGTGCAGTTCGCGACGTGAGCGTGTCTTGTCTCCAAAGTCTTGGCTGGTTCATGCGGCGCGGCTACTGTACATTTGATAGGAGCTGCCGCCGATCGCTGTAGGTGCCCGTAGGGGCCTCGATTAGGTGGTGGAAGTGTTCATACCAGCGAATCAAAACCACTGATCTAGCTGCCTCATTGCTATATGGGACCCGCTTCTACTCTGTATATGCAGATAGAGTGGATGCTAGCGATAGGACTCTCGGGATACGAAGGAACAAAACGACGACCATTGATTGCTGCTTTTCTCTGCCACGGCAGCCAAGGGCTTAGCTGTGGGCACATTATCAGCAGCAGAAGCATAATCTACTCATAGCCTACAGAGTGTAGATGAAACCCTCTCCAGAAGAAGATGCCTGTCGGCTTCCTCTGATACATTTACCGATAGCCCGCTGTTGCATTCTTCACACTGTGTGTTCTAGACCCGTAGCAAAGATCGGCACATTGTACTGGTTGTAAACAGAGTCAGCACAGAGTACATACCAAAAGCCACACAACTCCGTGCCGTCTTAGCCATGGATCACGTAAGACACGCAAAACTAGTACTGCAAGGAGCGTTGCAATGGGAAGGAACTTGGAACGAGGTGCACCTAAGACCCACTTCCGTCCACCCAGCTGCAGTACCCCAGCTTCCCGGTTGTCCTGGCGTCTTCTCCTCTTCTTTGTCCGATCGTTTCAGCAGAAACCGCTCAGGTCGGCATTGCGTCGTTCTGTTCTCATCTTTAGATTTTTGGATACTTTGATCTTTTGGTCTTTTGTCATCGCCTGCGATCGGACTTATACATCGTTTCCTGCTCACGAGTACTGGTACTCGTCTCCATCGCTCTTTCCTCGCCAGCTAGATACCGTTATAAGACATCACCTGATCTCCCCTGGTCCTTGATAAAGCAGAAGGCGCCATTTTCAACGACATCTCCAACGACATCCAACAACGTACTTTTGTTGTATTCACGCTCTTAGCAACGTTTCCAACACCCTCTCAAAAAAACAATGTCTCTCACACTCCGCTCGGCCATCAATGGCTCCTCGTCAGCTACGGCCGTGATCGTGCCCGCCACGGCCTCGTCGCCCGCCCTCAACGTCTCCTACCTCGACCTCGTCTCGGAGGTGTCCCGCTACCAGGCCAAGCTTGCCGCCCTTGGTATTGGCCGCGGCGCCGCCATCTCCATTGCCACGGTCAACTCGTACGAGTTTATTGTTGCCTTTCTGGCGGCCGCGTGGCAGCGTGGCATTGCCGCACCGCTGAACCCGGCCTACAAGCAGGACGAGTTTGAGTTTTACATTGAAGATGTCAAGTCGGCCATTGTGCTTGTTCCCCGCGGCGCCTATGCTGCGGACGCGCCGGCTGTGCGTGCTGCTCGCAAGTTCAATGCGGCCATTGCCGAGTCATACTGGGATGGTGAGCGCGGCGAGGTGGTGCTGGACGTCAAGGAGTTTGGCAAGCTCAACAGCGGTCCGCAGCCGGCCCTGTGGCCGAAGCCGAACGACGTGGCTCTCGTGCTGCACACAAGGTACGCCTTGCAAAGTACGGCAAAATGTGTATAGGGATTCAGCTGCTAACCAACTACACAGTGGAACGACATCGAGACCCAAGGTGGTGAGTGTTGCACCTACCTGATCACGATATGCTCGAGGTGCCTCGACAGCCATGCTAACGATACTAGGTGCCATTGACACACCGCAACCTGACGGTCACAATGAGTGGGTGTTGTCTTTTATTTGTGTATTATCGTCCAAAACCACATCCGCAGCATCACCGCTAACACACACTAGAAAATATCCAGGACACGTACAAGCTGACGGCGGCTGACCGCACTATGCTCGTGATGCCCCTCTTCCACGTCCACGGCCTGCTCTGCGGCCTGCTGGCGCCGCTCTTCTCCGGCGGCTCGCTGATCGTGCCGGCAAAGTTCTCTGCCACCGAGTTCTGGCGCGACTTTATCGAGCACAAGGCCAACTGGTACACCGCCGTGCCCACCATTCACCAGATCCTGCTCAAGCACCCCATTCCCAGCCCGCGGCCCAGCATCCGCTTTGTGCGCTCGTGCTCGTCGCCCCTGTCGCCCACCGTCTTTGCCAACCTCGAAAAGGCCCTCGGCGCCCCCGTCCTCGAGGCCTACGCCATGACCGAGGCTGCGCACCAGATGACGTCCAACCCGCTGCCGCCGGCCAAGCGGAAGCCCGGCTTTGTCGGCATCGGCCAGGGCGTCGAGGTCAAGATCCTGAACGACGCCGGCGACGAGCTGCCGCAGGGCCAGGAGGGCGAGATTTGCGTGCGCGGCGACAATGTGACGTCGGGTTACCTCAACAATGAGGCGGCCAATGCGACGGCGTTTGCACAGAACGGTTTCTTCCGCACGGGCGACCAGGGCCGCAAGGACGAGGACGGCTATGTGCAGATCACGGGCCGCATCAAGGAGCTGATCAACAAGGGCGGCGAGAAGATCAGCCCGATCGAGCTGGACAATGTGCTGACGCGGCACCCGGCCGTGTCCGAGGCGGTCAGCTTTGCCATTCCCGACGACCTGTACGGCCAGGACATTGGCGTGGCGGTCGTGCTCAAGCCCGGCGAGGCGCTGTCGGCGGACCAGCTGCGCGCGTGGCTGGCCGAGAAGCTGGCCAAGTTCAAGATCCCCAAGAAGATTTACTTTTCCGACGTCATGCCCAAGACGGCCACGGGCAAGATCCAGCGCCGCATCGTCGCCGAGACCATGCAGAAGCAGGACACCAAGGCCAAGCTGTAGACGAGCGGTTTATTTTTTTTGCAACTTTTCTGCAGCACATGCACCCTTTGCGTCCACATTTCACATTATATAGCATGTAGTTTGTTCATTGGTTTCTCTCTATATATTGGATATTCGAAAAGAGTAAACAGCAGAGTATAAACATGCATGTAATGGTAGATTAGACGGGCAAAGAAGAAAACAGACAGTAGAAAACAGAAAACAGTTAACAGAAAGCAGACAACAGACAGCAGAAAGCAACACACAACAGAACAAACGCCACGAGTCCCAAACCGCCTACACTAATCCTCATCAGCCACCTTATCGGCTACAGCTTCTTTGGCTGTGTTGATGACCCGCTCGGGAGCCGGCGACTGTGTCTCCGACGGGATGCGCGAGTTTGTGCGCGATTGCGGCTGCGAGCCGCTGGTCGGCGACGGGACCGTTGTTTGCAGCGGCGTGCTTGTGTCGGGCCTGCCGGCCGGCGGCAGCGAGAGCGGCTCGAGCGGTTCTGCGGGCGACGACAGGTTCTGGATGGGGCTCATGGCAGCGCTTGCGGCGCCGCTGCCGCCAAACGTGAAGATGGGCGATGCGTTGCGGAAGAAGACGTTGTCGGGGCTGCTGCTGCCCTGCGACTGGAGCTCGAGGCCCGGGATGTGCACAATCTTGGCCTCGTTCTGGTACGCCGCGGGGATAATCTCGATAATCTTGTTGCGCGGGAACTTGAGCTTGGTGATGTCCTTGGTGCTGCAGTGCATCAGGTAGGCATAGAGGACGCGCAGCACCGATTCGTGGGCGATGATCAGCAGGTCGTTTTGCTCCCGCTCGAGCTCGAGGATGATGGGTTCGAGGCGCACCGCCAGGTCGTGGTAGGACTCTGCTCTCGGGAAGCGGTGGTGGTAAGGGTCCAGCTCGTGCAGCTCGACTTCTTCCGGGTACAGGGCGCGCAGGGTGCGGTCGGGCAGCTTCTCGCACACGCCCGGGTTGATCTGGCTCATCTGCGAGCGCTGCCGCACCTTGTAGCCGCGCTCGCCGAGGTACTCGGCCGTCTGCACTGTTCGCAGCCGCGTCGACGTCCAGACCGACAGGGGCCGCAGGGGCGGCAGCTCGGTCGACCCCGAGTCTGCCGCAGCAGCCTGGCGTTCGGCTTCGCGATGTGCCAGGAGCGCCTCGGACATGAGCTCGGCATACTTTTTCCCCTTGGGACCCAGCGGCGGGTCGGCGCGGTAGGCCTCTTCCTCCTCGGGCACGTCGTCGGCAAGACCGGCGCGTGCAAAATAGGTGGTGCGGGACTTGATGTGTAGGTTGGTGAGGTAGAAGACGATGCGGTGTGACAGGTAGTTGAAGGAGACGTTGTTGTAGAAGAACTTTTGGCCGGCATTGATCATCTTGACAAAGTTGAGCTCGCGCTCGTCCATGGTCTCGAAGACGGGAATCTTGGCCGAGATTCTGTGGAGGTACAGCTGTGCGGCCTCCTTGGGGTCCATGCCAGCAAACTGTCACATTAGTTATCTGATACAAAAGTTACGGACCTGAAGACCTCCCACAAACTCACATCAGGCGACGAGATCTTGACGTTCATGGCGTTCTCGGTCAGGATGCGGTTATCATCGACAAAAGACTCGAGGAAGAGCGTCTGGACATCGTGCTTGGCAAACTCCTTGGCCAAGGCTCTGCGGCCGGCGGCGGTCGGGTTGACGGCGTCGTAGATCGCGACCTGGCCGTTTTCGTGGTTCAGCCACGAGTAGACATCCTCACGGCAGCGCTTGAGGATCTTCTGGCGCAGCATGATGGACGCGGGCGTGGCGTTGGGGAAGAAGTAGTCGTCGGGGACCTCGCCGCCCGGCACAGTTGCGCGGCGGTAGTCGCCCAGGTGGAAGATGCGCGTCTTGACCCCCAGCCTGTGGTGTTAGCAGTCGAAGTAGAGTGCTTATGGACTGTATATGTATAGGGGAAGACCTACCATTGGAGATACCGTGAGAGCGAGACGCAAATGTGTCTGATGAGATGACCTCGGTTAGCTCTGCCTTGAAGAAATTGAAGAAATTGAAGAGAATGGTATAGTGCTCACGTTTTGCCACGGGCTGGCAGGCCGACCATTACAATCGCAATACGACCAGAGTGGAAGAGACGGCCGGACATGGTGCTGTACAGCTGGGCCGGGGCCATGTGGCCGGGGTCGGTGGCCACATCGTGGATGCCGTCGATAAAGGTCGAACTCTTGCGGCGGTACCGGGGGGCGTTGGCCGCGATCTCGGCCGTTCTGTTTGTCAGTATGACTGGGAGAAGAGTTGAGTGTCCATGATGTTCATGGTTGTATGGATCTCGAATCGTGACATCATGAGACGAGCAAGCAGCGATCAGCATGTGAAACCGACGTAGGCCGACCTGTCTCACGAGCCACCAGGAAAACAAAAAGGACTCTGCAGCACAAACTCACAAGAGGGTGTCCATGCTGTTACAAGTTAAGAAGACGGGGACACGCAGATCTCGGGGCTACCGGCACTCTAATCTGTAAACCGATACTGACGGCCACGAGCTCGGGTCTGGATCTCTCGCGCGACGTCTTGCGCAAGCGGTTGGTGATAGAGAGAGAGGGGGGAGCAGGAGCCTGAGCTGGGGAAGTGGGGTTGCCGACACGAGTGATAGTGTCTGGGGGATCTGTAGAGCTTGTAAGAGGCGTTGATAAAATGGCTGAGTGGTTGATGGTGAAATAGACCAAAGTGAGGCTATTTAGGTCGGCACGCGGAGCTGCGATAATATTCGGTATAATTATGCACGATAATGTACAGAGTAGTCCACATGCCTGTTACGTTGTTGCGTTGTGCCGAGAATGGAAGGGTCGACGGAAGCAACAGCGGGGGAGGTATGGCTTACAGGGAAGGTGCGGCTGGCTGCTGATTGCTTATCGATTGGCAAACGAAAATGTGTAAATGGGCAAAGGCAAATGAGGTACGGAAAGAGCGCTGGAGAATGGGGCTAGACCAAAACAAAGCAGGCAAGTGCGGCCGGGGATGATTGTGGATGACTAATTCTACTATAGAGCACAAAGAAGCCGGCATGGAGGATGCGTATTTCGCACTTGAGAGTTCGAGACAATGGATTTCATATCAAGTATCAAGCTGGAATATGACAGGAAGAGGCCAGTTATTCAAGTAGAAGCGATAAAGCAAAAGCTGTGAAAATCACGCAAGATGACAGCACATGCTTACAGCAGCTTTTGACGGACAGTGTTACTATAAGAGTGGCACTTAGTGGGAGATACTGAGAGTTTTCAGCGTGCAGAGATTGTATGCATGTAGTGTTCTTCCGGGCAGCTCACAGGCAGCCCAAGGCAGATATCTTGCCGCTTTTCAGATGCCGGCCAAGCTCAAGTGCTGCAGTCCCGCCCAGGAGCTCCAGATCAGGTCTAAGCAGCAGTTTGATACGATGCAATCCAGCCAACTCGGACTGGTTGCTGGACTGTGTTTTCTCAAGCCATGCCCAAATACAGAGCTGCTTCAGTTGACTAAGCTGCGAATAAGATGGCCAATCAGGACGACGAATTGTAATATCAGAGGGCATCGACTCTGCCACTGCCTGGCGTTTGCTTTGAAGCCACCTTGGTCAAGCAGACTTTGGAAGAGCTTATTTTATTCTAATGGAATATGGTAGTAATCATTGTAATGAATTGAAATCAAAATGAAAATGAACGAGGTGCCCGTCAGCTCTGGAGGCAGTTGAGTCGACGTCATCCAGTCACGTGAACATTTACAGCACGTGCCGGCCCAACTGCTTCTGTGCCCGCCGGGTCTTTACCGGCGCGGCTGCCAGCAGCTGTCTACTGAGGAAGGAGCTGCCGGGCACCTTCTGTATTGAGGCCCGGCGACGGCAGCCTTGTCGACTTGAAACATTGCAATTTATTATAAATTATATAATATAAAAATAAAAATAAAAAATAAAATGAAACAAAATGCATAGCATTACAGTGAGATCCAAAATACAGAAATACAGACCCAGCACCCATATACAGCACCCAACATCGCCTACAGGCTGCACCACTGTATCCCCATATTTTTTCCCGATTTTTTTTTCGCGCCATCTTTCAACGGACAAGTTTTTTTCCCGTTCCAGTCTCCATTTTGGCGTCACAACCTCACTTTGCAGTTCGGCACCACCACCGCCTCGTCACCTCGTCACCTCTGTCACCTACTGCCTCCCCCCTCCCCTCCTCCGACCCTCTCCCGACTCCCGAAGCGGACCTACGACGACGACGAAGCGACATTTTTGAGCCCCGACTCTCATTTGTCCTGTTTTCTCTTCTCGCTTGACTGCACCTCTTCTCCGCTTTCAGCTTTCAACCCTTCGACCTCGCCCCGCGCCGACTCGGATACCTCTCTACCTCAACATATATAGAACCAACGTCAGCCTTTGCGCCGACCCTTGTACACTCTCTTCCTTTACTACATACTCACCACACTCACCACACACCCACCACACAACACAATGGCGTCTGCTGCCGACTCTGTGCTGTCGCTGCTGCAGTCCAACCCGATTGCAGCATCGGTGGCCGATGCGTGGAAGTCGCTGACAGACCGGCGCGAGAAGCTGGGCCTGAGCAACCCCGGCACGATCGAGGCGCTGGCCAAGGAGGTGCAGCGCGATGTGCTGCTCAACAACCACATGTTCACCGGCATCAAGGCCGACCTGACCAAGCCCTTCAACATGTCACCGCTGTTCCAGGTGTCGCACCAGTTTGCCATTGGTGAGCGGTTACAACCATACACATTCGCCGGCCTCTACGGCACCAACCAGGTGTGTTCCCCAGACTCGATATCAACTATTTGTAATTTGTACATAAATGCACATAAATGCTGACGGCCAGATCTTTGCTCAAGGAAACATCGACAACGAGGGCCAGCTCTCGGCCCGCTTCAACTACCGCTGGACCGATGGCCTCGTCACCAAGTCCAGCATCCAGATCGCCCCCGGCGAGATGCAGAGCATGGCCCAGCTGGAGCACGAGTACACCGGCCGCGACTTCTCCGCGGCGCTCAAGATGATCAACCCCTCGGCCCTCGACGGCGGCCTGACCGGCATCTACATTGGCAGCTACCTGCAGTCCGTCACCCCCAGCCTGTCCATCGGCCTCGAGGGCGTGTGGCAGCGCGCCGCCACGTCGCAGCCGCCCGAGGCCGGCCTGTCCTACAGCGCCCGCTACGCCGCCAACGACTGGGTCGCCACTGCCCAGATCCAGCCCCAGGGCACGATCAACACCACGTTCTGGCGCCGCCTGGCCGAGAACGTGCAGGCCGGCATCGACACCACGCTGTCGCTGGTGCCCAACCCTGCTGCGGTCATGATGGGCGGCGGCCTGACCAAGGAGGGCGTGACTGCGTTTGGTGCCAAGTACGACTTCCGCATGTCCACGTTCCGCGCACAGATTGACACGCGCGGCAAGCTGGGCGTCCTGCTGGAGAAGCGGGTAGCAGCGCCCGTCATGATGACCTTTGCCGCCGACGTCGACCACGGTACTGTATGTATTTTCCAACTATGAGAAGGTTTTATTTTTATTTTTTTGAAGAACATGCTAACAACAACAGCAACAAGCCAAGATCGGTCTCGGCGTGTCTATTGAGGCTGGCGGCGAGGAGATGGAGATGAACCCCGACGGCTCGCCAGTCCACACACCACCCAACAACATCCCCTTCTAAGCGAGTTATAGAGAAAATGAGGGGGCAGATGGAAGACGGAAGACGGACGAGATGAAATGAAAAAGGAGACGACGACGACGGCATGAGACGACATCGAATGAGCATTTAATGGGATCTTTTCATGGGTACGGGCTGGGTTGAAACAAAACGAGGGTTTTGCGTCTCGTCTCCGGTTGTCTCTGGTCGCCTCTCTCCCATGCCATCATACAGCATCTCTGCAGCATCTCTACAGCATCGCCACGAATGGATAGCATCTCACATCTCATCATACGCACCACCATGCATCATATACCTGCATCCTATCTGTTTATTCACCATCACATCCCCACCACATGGCCTACACAACACCCAATCCTCCACTCTCCCATTCCGTTTTATTTTTTCATTTTTTTTTACTGATGTTCCTGTACAATTTCAAATGTCTATTCTGGTTCTTGGTTTCCCGCTCTCTTATTACTTATTACTCTTTTTTATCCGGAGGGTTGGCCGTGGCGTTCTCATGTGTTACTAGTCTTGTGGTCGTGTAAAAAAAATAAAAGCAGCGAGTGTTGAAAGTATTTGTGTTCCGATTGCATTTACCCAGGGTCTCCGTGACCATTCTGTGGCCATCGTCATGCGGCTCATATATTACTGGCATTGTTACTGGCATTGATATTGTATTGATATCGATATTGATCTCTACACAATACGCATCATATCGTACCGCGCGGGGAAAGCGTTGTCGTAAGCTCAAGGACTTGACTTTTAGATGATCAGTGATCATGAGAGATCAATGTCCGAGCCCTTTCTCGACAAGCTTAGCTCCGGCTTCATTTGCATCGTGCATCTTGCATCTCGTAACGAGTATAGTGCTCTATGCCATCTACTCGATGACGCGTCAATGCCTCTTTATGACGGCTCATGGCAAAGATCGTGACGAAGATAGACAGCCCAATCTAATTCCATCTCCGACTAGCATCATCGCCACGGACATCCACAACGATGGCGTACTTGTACGTACTCAGGCCGGAGGTCTTGGCGTATAAAGCCGACATGTCCTCTTTCTTCTTTTCCTTCTTTTTTTTCCCCGTCATTCTCATCCTCAGCAAGCTCTACACCAACAACAACCTATAGCCAACATGCTCTCCAAGACTCTCCTCACTGCCCTTCTTCTGGCACCCGGCGTGCTCGCTGCTGTCATGCCGGCTGGCGTATGTGTCTCTAGCCTCTCTTTATATAAACGAACGCTAACAAATAGAACGGCATCGAAGTCTCTGCTCGGGCTGAGGCTGTCAATGCTGTCGACGCTGTCAATGCTGTCGACGCTGTCAATGCTGCCGACGCTGACAGTCTTCACAAGCACCATGGAAAGCACCACAAGCACCACAAGGGATTCCACCCCCGTGATGCTCCCGTTATTGCTACGGCCGAAGAGACTGACGGCTCTGCTGAGCCTGAGGAGACCGACGCGACCGACCACAAGCACCGCGGCAAGAAGCACCACAAGCACCACAAGCACCACAAGGGCTTCCCCGGCTTCCACCCGCGCAGCAAGGACGAGGTGCATGCCGAGGAGCAGGTCGAGGACGGTGCCAAGCACAAGAAGCACCACGGCAAGAACCACAAGCACCATTTCTAGATTGTGCATCTGTACACAGTAGACACGAACAGCTGCTATTGAATAAAATTTATATTGATACCAAGCTCCAAGCTGGTATTTTTTTCATAACCAATATTAGCCTTAGTCTTTGCAAACAAGAATCGTAAGATATGCTTGACAAAAACAAAAAGAGAAAAGGCAGGAAGACGAGATGCTGCAGCCGCTGGGTATGATGAGACGGCATTTTCTATATGTAACAATGCCAATGAGGGATGTAAAATAACAATAAAAATGATGAGTGGTAGCATGGTGCCTCGAGACCCATGTTTTGTCCCGTCCAACGCCTGAAAAATATGCAACAGACAAATGTGGGAATAATAAGGGAAAACATAAAATAATCAAAAGAAGGCAAAAAGACAAAAAGTGAAAAAGACAAAAAGACAACACCAAGAAATCAAAGGCAATTAGCGCTGTTGCAGCAGCAGCAGTACTTGTCAAAAAGTTTCCGCTTGTAGCGCTTGAAACGCACAAATCGGCGCCCGTGTCTTCGTTCGCGGCGTTCGCGGCGCTCAAATGGACGACGAGGTCTTTCTGCAGATGGGCCTGGTGCGTCCGGACTGGGAGAATATCCATCTGCCTACATAACGGAGCATTCCCGCTCGGGCACCCCCATCTTGCTGGTCTTGGAACGCTCCTTCTCTTTGCCCTTGGAGGCGCCTGTGGTGGCGAGCTCGGCTCCGTCCGGCTGCTGAGGCGCGCTGTTACCGTCGCCATCGGCGTCCTTAGAATGCTTCTTTCCCAGGTGAGAGTGATGTCGGTGATGGTAGTGATGATGGTGGCGGCCACGGTCGTCCTGTCCATCGAGCTGCGACGGCTGAGGCGACCCTAGTGACGCAACAGGAGCCGCACCGTCTGCCGTCGGTGCCGACAACAGCTCCTGTGACTGGCTGCCAGTACTCGAACCAGCTGACACCGTTGCCGGTGCGGTGTGGGCAGCCGTGAGAGCCGCTGTCGTCCCTATTGCCGGCAATGTCGTAGGAATGGTCACCAAAGACGCATCTGTGCTTGTCTCCTCGGGAAGCCGTAGAGGCTCTTTGCTCGATCTGACGAGACCGCCGAGTCGCGACATTGTCAAACTTATCCTGCCTTCTCCCGCCTGACTGGGAGGACGACTGCGCGCCTGTGATTTGCCTGTGAGGCGAGCGGCGGCCCTCGATAGACGCTGAGCTGTCGTAGGCTCATCGTTGGGGGCAATAACCGGAGAACGACCGCCTTCGGGTGTGATCACGGGTGTGCCAATAATCGAGCTCGTAAAGGCAGCACTTCCTCGGCGTGAAATCCCATCAGCAGTCTTCCGGGTGGCATTGGCGACTGACGAAGACGTTGTCGAGTCTCCGTCCAGACTGAAGCGCATGGGACGATCCATTTCAGACGAGAATCTAATGCTAGGACCAGTCGTCGTAGAGCCACCCCAGGTCGAAGAATCAAAGTATCCCGCAGTTGGGTTGTTCGAATCCAGACGGTCGGATGGCTGTGGCGTACCAGCCGTGTTTGTTGTGGTCGACGCATACGATGGCGGCTCGTCTGCTGGCCCGGCGGCATTGGAAACCGTGCCATCCATCATTGGTACGATCTGGTAGAATAAAAGATACGGCATCTCCGACTTGAGGGCAGCCTTGATGTCGCTGACAGACGATACGCGATTGTCCACAGACAGATCGTCAAACTTGAGCCATTGTGCATCCTCGTAGTCTGGCGGTGGGTCGACCTCGTGCCGGCGGTTGTCTGTCAGCACCTTGGGGTCGACACGGGCAAAGGAGATATAGTGGCCGCTGTGCAGAGAGGCGCCGCGGTGACATACGACAGACTGAAGAACAAGCTTGTAGTCTGCGCTGATCTCGGCCGAGTCTCGGGGAATGCCATCCTCGCCCATCATAAAGGCCGGTAAGCGAAGGCTGTCGGGGATGTCGATGTAGGTGTTCTGTCTCAGAAACTGGCCGCTGTTGTTCATCGTATACCGCTTGAGGCAGATTCCGACCACTGGGCGTTGGTTGAATTGGCGGACAACTTCTACATCATTTTGTGGCTCGCGGTTGGACGTTGAGTGCCAGGCTGCCTTGTTAGATATGTATTTTTAAATAAATAAAAAAGCTCGAGAAATTGAATAATACTCACGAATAAGACGGAAGAACTGCCAGGCAGGGATCGTGACGGCCTTGATGATGGTGGAGCCTTGTCTCTTAAACTGCTGCAGGAGCGAGGGGCTGTGAGGAGTTGAGGACTGCCCGTGCTCCAGAACAATACGCTGGATGATACTTGCAGAGCGCTGGCGCCCGTTTATGAAAGCTCTGGTGTCGGACGAGGAAGAGACCGTGCGATCTTCTTGTGTGAGTATGTGAGGCTCCAGCATGGTCCAGCGCCGCACAGGGCCAGGATCCCGGTCAAAAGACTCGCTGCTTGGATCTTCAGATTCGGTTTCCGGCCCTGTGACTGGTTCTGCGGCGGACTGGTCTGCAGCCTTAGTGGCAGCCACAAGAGGCTGCTCATCAGGAGCACTGGCAGATTCAGCGACATAGTTACTGCTGTCTGCGTTGACGGCGATGGGGGCTTCACGCGAGCCATCGGCTGTGTCATCGGCTGTCCATGGAGGAGCACTGTTTGCCGCTGCGGCCGGATCCTCCTCGTGTATCGCTTCGGGGATATCTGGAGAGACCTTGGTGATATCTGCAACAGACCCTGGGCCCTTTGCAATGGCCGTAGCTTCTGTAGAGTTGGAAATGGCCGATGCTTCTACTAGAGAGGTGGCATCTGTGGTGGTTGATGCCACAGAGCCAGCAGACGTTGGGGACACGGTCTTACCCTCAGAGCTTGCGACATTGTTGCTGGACTCGTTATTGTCACTGGGGCCATCACTGTTGGGTGCTTTTAGCGTGGCGGGCTCCTGCTCAGGCTCCTGCTCAGGCTCCTTCTCGGGAGAGACGGCGCGAATGGTCTCGGTGGGCGACATGGCTGCCCTGTTGGCACTGGTGGAGCCCCTCTTCTCTATAGGGCTGTCGCGCAGCACATCGACTCGCGTGTTGAAGTAGTCTTCGAGGCAGTCTTCGAGCTTGACACCCTTGCCTTCTGGGTCGGGAGGCACAGCCAGATTAAGGAGGCGCTCGTAGACGACTTTGTGGTCGTCGACATCGCGTTTGCCGTGGTGAAATAGATCGACTTGAAGGGTCAATAATGGGAGCTGGAGGGTTTCGGTGATGAAAGCAAACGCCTCGGATGTGTCTTGCTGCTGGAGGAGTCTGGCCTCCTCCCATCCACAGCTAGCGAGCGCAGCCTGCAGCCGCTCCGTCATGTCGATGCGGATGAGCTTGCCCGTGCGCAGCATGTTGACCCAGAGCCGAATGAGATTGGCGAGGTTGCTCTGGTCGCCGTCAGGCTGGTCGTTTTTGAGCATGCACTCAAAGGCATCGAGACGGGCGAACATGGCGAAGAGCAGGGCGTCCAGGTAGCAGGTGACATTGCTGCGGTTTTCGGCACCGAGCATTTCGACATTTGGGTTGTAGGGCAGCACGGTGCCGGAGAAGGCTTCTTGTTGCAGCCGGATAAGCTCAACGGCCTTTTCAACGTCGCCTTCAGAGTACGTGGACAGCAGTGCGAGTTTGATGTGTTCTCTTCGGATGCTGTCGAGGCCTAGCTGTTCGACGCGGGTAGCAATGAGGTCGACCTTGGCTTCGTTGTTTGCCTTTTCAGCCTCTTCGCGCATGGCTTGCTTTTGTGCCTCATTCTTCCAGAACATGAAGTAATTGTCGCCAGACGACTAGAAAGGGTCAGCTATGCCTTCATACACAGTGAAGACAGCTGGTGCGCCACATACCTTGGCACCGGGCTCTGACGATTTGCTCCGACGATGCGTGCCATTCTTTTCCCGAAGGCTCTTGAACTTCTTAGGTATAGAGCCTTTCATTGTGGCAGTAGAAGGATAAAGTCGAGGGAGGGTGGGAGTAGAGAGGGGGGAGAGACGGAGGGTGCGGGGAACGGGTATGGGAGACCCTCGCAATCCCAGGTGAAGTTGAGGTCGAAGTCGAAATCGAAATCGGGGCCGGGCAGTAGAGATGATTGATGTCGACGGCGATCTCTTGAATAAGTCGAGTTGACGCTAGTGAAGCTTGAAACTGTGGCCGATTGGTACTGCTAGAGGAAACAATGAAGACGCAATATGTTCAGAGCTCGACGCCGGCGCATGCAGGGCGCATTATAAATGGTAAGCGAGCGCAGAGACTGGACGAGGTTGACAGGCCGAATTCGAGGTCGAGATGAGAATAAGAGATGGGAGGATATGGGCTGGGATGGGGTGTTATTGATTCGGGCTGAAGCAGAGTAGAGATTGCTGGATTGCGAATGCCTGTAGAGGATGTGGACGTATATGATATGCGGTTGGCGGTGGACTGTCGCTGTAAGATTGACCGAGCGGCACAGATCGAGTTGTTGAGAGGTAAGAGAGGGT
Source organism: Ophiostoma cf. undulatum (assembly GCA_022392935.1). Lineage (NCBI taxonomy): Eukaryota > Fungi > Ascomycota > Sordariomycetes > Ophiostomatales > Ophiostomataceae > Ophiostoma > Ophiostoma cf. undulatum. Next base: position 1,659,538 of record JAKRGL010000054.1, on the reverse strand, counting down.
TGAAGTGGGAGGTGGATGAAGAGAGAGGACGAGACGAAGAGGAGACGAAAAGGGGAGACGAGGCAGAAAAGACAAAAGACAAAAGAGGCAAGAGTGTATGGACAGAGAGAGTCGTTCCTTCTAGATTCGAAATGGCAATAGCAGAGAAGGAAGGAAGAGCAAAAATAAATTAGAAAATAGCCAAGCACAGCAAAGCTCTTTGTCCTGGATCGCACCTTCTTTTTTTTTGTGAGGCGTTCTCGGGGAGCTGGAGGGCGTAAAGTGGCAGTAAATTGCTAGTGGTGTCGACGTCAGGCGCGGGGGGCGTTGGGAAGGCGGGGCGTTTTAGCGGGCGGCCAGTGGTTCAGGTCTGTCAAACTGTCTGTTTAGGGATCGTTTTGGGAAGGGGCGAGGGGTCTTGGTTGGTGAGGAGGCGAATACGGTGCAAGAAGGAAGGAGCTGTGCAGCAGTATCAAAGAGGAAAGAGGCCGGATGACGACGAGATGACTAGGAGCTAGAGGGAACAGTGGTCAAGGCAACCATTTTCGGAAAGAGCCGAGAACAGAGCGCAGGCAAAACTTTTCTCGATAGTTCCTTCCCTTTCTGTTGTGCCATTGACTACTGACTGATGATTTTTATTCTTCTTTTTGTTCTTCTCGGTTTTTTCTTTCCATTCATATTTGACTGAGCTTGACCCTTCATTACCCATGACTCTTATAAACTAAAAATCAAATCCTGCTGCAGCGGCGAGGCCGAATTCGACCCGATTGGGAAGCCAGGTAAGATATTATAATAATAGAGCGAATGGGAGTGTGCTAAGGACGACAACGTGTGACCTGCATGGAAAGCTTTTTGTCAGTAGTGGGTCTTCCACTACAAGTGTTTTCCTCGATATCCCTCTAGTGTCTTTGACAATACAACCACTTTTCAACCACTTTTCGTTGCTATGGCGGATGAGGATAGCTACATACAGTATGTAGAAATAGCCGTTAGACAGGTGCAAATAGACTGGTCAGTGTCGGTAGAGTAGAGAGTAGAGGCCATTGAATTCGAGTAGGAATTGCACGCCATGTTGTAGAAGAATCAAAGACTCAAAAGTCAAAGAGGAATCAAATGATGCTCATGGAAGATTGACAATGGCGAGGAAGACGTATACGAAGCAGATAATCATCACAACTGTTGGGATTACTCCTGAGTAGACCCAACGCAGATCGACGCAAGACACACGCCCAGATAAACTTCTTCTAGAAGCCGATGCTCACCCCGAATCGACCCGCAGCATGCATAACGAGCACAGCGAGCCATCCCGCGGCGCACGCCATCAGACGAGGGTGGTATGGTGTCTGTTTAGGATTTTTCTTATCTAAATGGCCGATTATATCCGTTGTGCCCAGGGCCGATCGGCTATCTGCACCCTGCAGTGGTGTGGTATTGTGTGAGCTGGGTACAGACTCGGTGTATTGCCACATAGCAAAGTCTGATGCTTTTGTTCGGGCATAGAGCAGAGGGCGAGCTTTGATCGAGATTAATAGAGAAGAAAGGTACCCGGAAACTCGAGAATAAATTCTGCCTTTGCTTGACCGAGCCATGGATGGATGCCTTGTCTAGGCTGAGAGGTTTGCGAAAGCGAGTCTGCCATAGCCGGTCTCTTTTCCTCTGTTCTCTTCAAAAGACCGGGCACCGTCACCGAGAATAAGCGATACGACGTCACAAACTGGTAGGCCATAGATTGCAATAGATTGCAATAATCTGCAGATCATAGTATCATCACCATTTCTGCGCCAGGATGGGCGGCCGGGAAGGGCCAGCCCAGGCTATGGGGCCGATCGGGCTGAAAGAGAAAAACTCGGGGTCCAGACTTATAATAGTAGCTCTGAGCTGTCAGACTTTTTAGATTTTATTTCTACATTCTACACATCCAGCCTATTTCTACAAGCTTAGGGCATTTCGGCGGGCAGCCGGGAGCGACCTCTGGATGTACAGAGCAGTGCTGTCTGTCTGTCGGTGTAGACACTCCCAGTCGGATACAGCCAGAGACTGTTGAGGATGTTGACGTTTGATCCGTGTTCAATCGATACTGAGATTGCAGTCTATATCTTCAGTCTGTCATACGGATGCCATTCTGGCAACTCGAGTGGCTTTTCTCCGAGCTTATTTTGTTTGCGTAATTGGTCTCTCTTCACCAGCAGATCAGCACATGATGCTTGCGCGCCAGGGCAGTAACAAGGCAGGTCAGCTCACAACTCACGATACACGACACACGACTCACGATACACGACACACGACACACGATATAAACCCCACGCAACACAATCTGATTATCAGACATGATCCGGCCGTGGCGGCCAGCAAGCAAAGGCGCCGGGCACTCTGCTCCGGTCTCGTGATGTACCTGGCAGATGCAAGTAGATGGCTATATATATGTCTCTCGAAACTGTTAGTCGTGAATACCGAGCCAGCCGAGACATCATACTGAACAGCCTGTAGACCGCACCTGAAGATCATCTAAAGATCAGACGACAATATCGCTACACGGTGCGGCCAGGCCATGACGCTGCTGGCGTTAGACAAGCTAGAGGCTTGAGCAAACAAAACACTGTACAAGGCATATAAAGGCAAACAACTAATCTGTCTGAAGACAGACACGAGAAGAAACAAACAGAGCGCAAACAGCACCGAGCAACTTCGTTCTTACATAATCATCCAACGGTGACTCCGATTCTTGCAGCCCGCGATTAGTCATCTACCCCTACACCTGTCATCTTGTTGGAAGGCTATCGCGGAGTTTCGCCCCGTGCCAACACCCCGACGTATCGATTGCTCGGCAGTAATTTCGTGGGTCGTATGATTTATGCTTTGGAGCCCTTTGCAGACAAGCCCGAAATGCAAAGCGTCTATCCGTCTTCTCATCATTTGCCTGTTCAAACCGGCCTCGTAGACGCGACGATCAAAAGTGTGATAATAATGAATATCAGTAGTGTTATCAACGCCACCTGCATTCTCGGACTTGAATTCCGTCTCGAGTTACCCCGGAATCCATTTCAACGAGTCGTGTTCAACGAGTACTGCTCTCTCTGTACTATGTGTGGCTGAACTTGGTAGCTTGGTGTTCCCCACACGCCACTGGACCTCGGCAGCGGCCCCCTAGTGCTTTCCTAGCAGCTTTCCAGTAACAAGGCCTGCAGCTATGGCCCTGGACGGAGCAAATATGGGGATCGTTCAGTGGGCCGAGGGCGGGGGAAGTCGTGCCCAGGACTAGCTCATACGTTCCTGTGGCCCATCGGCTGGTTTCCCCAGACATTCCAAAATCCCCATAAGCTCGTTGTTCCCATCTACTTTTGTAGATTTTGAATTAAACCTGTCTTTGTATATATATTTTTTACAATAATTGCACCAAAACACACAATGGCTGACAAGATCCCTACTATCGTGAGTATTTCCAGAATCTTCTCCTCTGCATCGGCATCCCATCTAACAACCCAGGCCGCAAACCGCGTGTCGGACCGCGCAAAGAAGACGCTGGACGTCGTCGCCAAGTTTGTCCAGGAAGAATGCATTCCGTAGGTTCCTTTTCTGTCTTCTACAACGCAAAAGGAGTACCTGCTAACAAACAGCGCCGACGCCGTGTTCGAGGCCCAGACGGGCGCCGGCGATGCGCGCTGGGAGGGCCACCCCCAGATCATCGAGGAGCTCAAGGTCAAGGCCCAGGCCCTCGGCCTCTGGAACATGTTTTTGCCCAAGGGCCACTACAGGGAGAGCCCCGGCTTCACCAACCTCGAGTACGGCCTCATGGCCGAGTGGATGGGCCGCTCGCGCACCGCGTCCGAGGCCTGCAACTGCGCCGCGCCCGACACCGGCAACATGGAGGTGCTGGCCAAGTACGGCAACGACGCGCAAAAGGAGCAGTGGCTGCGCCCGCTCATGGAGGGCCGCATCCGCTCCGCCTTTCTCATGACCGAGCCCCAGGTCGCGTCGTCCGACGCCCGCAACATCGAGATGAGCATTACGCGCGACGGCGGCGACTACGTGCTCAACGGCCAAAAGTGGTGGTCCAGCGGCGCCGGCGACCCGCGCTGCAAGATCTACATTGTGATGGGCAAGACCGACGCAACCAGCAAAGACCCGTACCGCCAGCAGTCGGTCGTGCTGGTGCCTGCCGACACGCCCGGCATCACGGTGCACCGCATGCTCAACGTCTACGGGTTCGACGATGCGCCGCACGGCCACGGCCACATTACGTTTAGCAATGTGCGCGTGCCGGCGTCGAGCATGGTGCTCGGCGAGGGCCGCGGCTTCGAGATCATCCAGGGCCGGCTGGGCCCCGGGCGCATCCACCACGCGATGCGCACGATTGGCGCGGCGGAGCGCGCGCTGGACTGGATGCTGATGCGCATCAACGACCCGTCCAAGACGCCGTTTGGCAAGCAGCTGCGCGAGCACGGCGTGATCATGGAGTGGGTGGCGCGGTCGCGCATCGAGATTGACGCGTCGCGCATGCTGGTGCTCAACGCGGCCATCACGATGGACGAGCAGGGCCCCAAGGCGGCGCTGTCGCAGATTGCCGAGGCCAAGGTGATGGTGCCGAGCATGGCGCTGACGGTGATTGACCGGGCAGTGCAGGCGTTTGGCGGTGCGGGCGTGAGCCAGGACACGCCGCTGGCCTACATGTGGGCGAATGTGCGGACGCTGCGGCTGGCGGACGGCCCGGACGAGGTGCACCTGGCGCAGATGGGCCGCAACGAGAACAAGCGCGGCGAGGCGGTGGCCAAGCAGATCCAGTGGCAAAAGGCCAAGTCGGAGCAGCTGCTCAAGGAGCGCAACCTGACGCGGGTGCAGCCGGGCACGCGGATCCAGCACCGCCTGAACAAGGCCGCATCCAAGCTGTAGAGCGGTAGACCGTTCGCTAGATGTCTCGGGTATGATTTGATTTAGTTTGGTTTGTCATTTCGATGATTAGCAAGTGTATAAATGTTCTATTGAGATTCAATGCTTACTTTTTTTTCATTGATTGCGTCGTCGTCTATTTTTTGATGTCCTACTTTATTTATTTTTTCTACTTTTGCCTTTTACTATTTCTTCCATCTCAAACATAGCTCGGGACCTGCTATTCACGACTTGCAACCATGGCCTATCGAGCTCATGCATCTGCCCATACTACTCCATGTCTACTCCTTCTACTATGTTCAAATCACTCCATATCCAGTCCGTCATCTCCTTGCCTGTCGTCTGTTTCTTTGCCTCTTGTCGTTTCTGCGGTGATGCTGCCAGCATGCTCCGTGCCACGGCATATACGCGAGATGTGAGTCAATCGAATGGTCCGTGACATGGGGTTATTGGGGTACCCTAGAAATGCGGTAGAAATACGGTACCAAGGGCCGCAGAAGGGGCCGTTGCGAGAAATGCATTGGCGGTGGTAGTCTGGGGAGAAAGAGTGGACAGACAAAAAGAAGGAAAGAAGGAAAGAGGGAGCTTGTGTGGGTCCATGCCGGCCGATGCCTGCTGTTGCCACGCCAACCATCCGCTTTTTGCTCTTAAAGAGGCAGCCTGGGCAGAGCCCTCACTCCCCTTCCTATTTCGGAAGTCTGTTTATATCTGATTTTTCCCATATTCCGTGATTAAAGTTAATTCAACAGGCCTTGCTGACTGTGCGTATTAGCGTAATAGCGGTCTTTGCCTATGGACTCTGCCTGACTAGCCTTGCCTTGTTTCACTGTGTGCTCTTCACGTCATTCTTTTTGGCTTGTGCAAAGCAGCAGATAAAATACAAAGAGCCCTCCACCGTCGCTTCTATTCCGTTTCTGTTTTCCCTTTGATTTCCACTTACTTCACTCTACCTCACTCTACTTCTACTTCCACTTCTACTCCCACTCTTCTATTTCTATCGATTCACGCTCATCCGCTCACCACACTCACCTCGCCCGTGAACACTCGTCTACAACACGTCTACGCTCTACGCATCTTGACAGACCTCGTCTTCACTACAATCTCCATACTCTCTACACAACACACACAATGTTCTCGACAAAGCCCGTTCTCGGCGACAAGGACGTCAACGCTGCCATTGCGGCCGACACAGCCAAGGACGCCGGCAAGGACATCAAGAGCATGGAGTACCATCGCCAGGTCCTCCAGTCCAAGATGCAGTCCGGCGAGTGAGTCTTTTGCCGATTGCCCGACCGTGCATCTGCTGTATACTAATGCCAAACAGACCCAAGCAGTATGTCTCGCCGTCCGACAACATTATGAGCCCGTGCACGGCCAAGCTCAAGGCGCTGCGCAACAAGCAGGTCGGCAAGGCCAAGCCCAAGTCGCTCTTTGCGCAAGCATCCGCCCGCAAGATGAAGGAGGGCAGCGAGTCTCCTTTTTAGATGTCTTGTTCTAGATGTCTTTCTAGATGTCTTGCTCTTCTAGATGTCTGCTCTAGATGTCTTTGCCTCTTCTTGAGGCGTCTTTACGACTGTTTATGCTTTGCTCTGTTTCTGTTAGGACCTCGTTGTCTATTTTTTGTTATCTGCCGTTGATTCTATTGGCTGGGAAAACGGCGTTGAACAGGAGTTATCATTACGCAATTCATTCTCTTTCTATTTCCTGTAAAAATGCTTCATAAAACTCAAGTAACTCTTGGCGACTACGCCTTCCATCCGCTCACAATATACACAACATCCTCGTCCGATACCATGTGCCCCAGGCCGACGCGCTGCGGCACATGCCGTGCGCTCGCGCCCCAGACCAGCGCATACTTGAACGTGTCCTTGAGCGTGCGGTGGATGCGGTCGCACACGTCCTCGATCGAGCTGTTGGACCGCACAATCAGCGCCTCGCTGAAGTCGGGGTCCATGCCCTTGCGCTTCGTGTAGATGCGGATCAGCCGCAGCTCCTGCCAGCACCGGTCGATCACCGCCTGGATGCCCAGGTCCAGCTCGCAGCTCATCACCGTCGAGTACGGCTCGCGCGCCAGCTGGTCTAGGAACTCGAGCGACACGCTGTCCACCTTGTTGTACACGTACAGGCACCGGATGTACTTGCGGTGGTCCTTCATAATCACGTCGATAAAGTCGTCCACCGTTGCGTTCTCGTCGCGCACCAGCACCTCGCAGTTGAGCATCTTGTAGTCGCGCAGGATGTTGAACACCATCTTCTCGTCCAGCCGCTTCGGCGGCGCCTGGAACGTGATCTTGACGCCGCCCGCCTTCTTCGGCTTCAGGTAGATATTGGGCGGGTCGCGGTTCAGCCGGATGCCCACCGCCTCGAGCTCCGCCTCCAGCAGCGCGCGCTGCTCCAGCTTCTTCGTCGCGTCCAGCACCATCAGGATCAGGTCGCTCGTCTTGGCCGCCGAGATCACCTGCCGGCCGCGGCCCTTGCCCTCGGCGGCGCCCTCGATGATGCCGGGCAGATCCAGCAGCTGGATCTCGGCGCCGCCGTACTCGAGCACGCCGGGAATCGCCGTCAGCGTCGTGAACGAGTAGGCCGCCACCTCGGACCGTGTTTTTGTGACCTTGGACAGAAACGTCGACTTGCCCACCGACGGGAAGCCCACCAGCGCTATGCGCGCATCGCCGCTCTTGCTCACATCGAAGCCGGCACCCGGCCCGCCGCCCGATCCCGGGCCGGGCTCCAGCAGCTGTGCTCTCAACCGTGCAATTTTTCTGATTAGTCAGCATATGAAGTATACTTGCAGCACACATGTAGACGCACCCTTTTAATAGACCAAGATGGTATTCTAGCCCGTTAGTCTTTGTTCAACTCATGTTAACAGTGTAAATTGGATAGAGCATACCTGTTGCCTTGTTCTCTGTGGGCGGTGGTGTCAGTATGTGGCCGTCATCCACGCAGCAGCGTCCGGGGCCGGGTCTTACTCTGTGTCTTTCTCATCTCATCCTCAATCCTAGACGGTCAGCGTCAGTACTCAGTACTCAGTATTCAGACTGAAGCCGGGCCGCTGTGCCGGGCACGACGTACTCCTTGATCTTTTCTGTAATGTTCACCATCGTGGCGGCGGGGGCAGCAGGGCGCTGCGGTCAATGCGGTCTTGTCTTGTGTTCTATGTACGCGCTCTCGGGGTGCCGGCAGTTGCTTATTTCTGTCTGTCCGATGTTTGTTTTACTTCATCTGCCGTCGTCTGGGGGTGTCGTCGCCGGTGCTGCGAGTCAATGGCAAAGCTTGCCGTCGTTGATGAGAACGGGTTTCCTGCGGGGTGCTAAAAGTGGGGCGCTCTCATGGTTTTTTCCTCTTTGCCAGTACATTGTCGCTGTCGCTACACTGTAATGCGCTAATCCAGTGCTGTCACCACTGTAGCGTGCCTTAACCATAATCATTGTCTTTTGCAAAGTATCTCCATGTGTAAATGCTAGCTATTGAAAATACGCGAGTACAGCATCTCGTGCCGGCCCATCCACAGATCGACCACGGGCATCGTCTGCCCGGCATCCTCCACCGCCACGCCCCATGCGCCCTCCACCGCCTGCACCACCAGCTTCTGCACATGCGCCGACGCCAGCAGCTTCTGCGCCTGGTACGGGCCCAGCAGGTTCGCCCGCACCGCCGCCGACACCAGCGCCTTGACGTGCGACAGCATAAACACGTCCGCCGCCTGCCGCCGGTCCAACCCCGCAAACGCCGCAACGGCTCCAAACAGTGGCGGGATGTGTGCCGATGCGTCAGAGAGCGTGCCCGGCGGCGGGTTGGAGGAGCGCTTGACGAGCAGCGCGAACGGCCGCAGGGGGTCGTGCGGCATGAGCGCGGGCGCGGCGAGCACGGGCGCAAATGCGCGCTCCCAGACGGACAGCAGCGCGCGACCCTGGGCGACGGATGCGCGGCGGCCGACGGTGCAGATGATGGTGGCGTCAAAGGTGTCGTCGAGGGCGGCAAGGGTGGATGTAAAGAGGTCCAGCGTAGCAAAGTTGGATTTTACACCACAGGCGGCATCGTGGGCGGCGAGGACAAAGGGCAGACTGCTGTGGGCGTAGGACGTGATGGAGAGCGGCAGAAAGGCGCCAAAGGCAGCCGGGCCGCTCTTGAGCCCCCTGGGCAGCGCATTGGCGGCGGCGGCGAGTGTTGCGGAGGCGGCGGCCTTGTCATGGGCGAGAAACGACTCGAGGCCGCTGCTAAAGGCAAAGGAGCCGAGGGGCAGGGCCGAGTCGGAGAGGAGGAAGAGGAAGTGCTGCTGTTGTAGTTGTGACTGTGATTGTGACTGTGATTGTGACTGTGACTGTGACTGTGACTGTCCTGGCGTCTGCTGCTGCCGGCGCTGCTTGGCGGCATGCAGCCGGGCCTCGAGATCGGCAATCTCCCGGTCAATGTCGTCGTCGGCGCGGTGCGGCAGCGCGGGTGGGAGGCCGTCCCCGATAGCGGCGCTCATCCTGTGCCCAGTGTTCTGTGTAGAATGATCCAGTAGAGACTTTAGAACGGTCAAGTTCACGATGTGCCAGTCAAATGTCAAGTCAACTGTACTATGGTACAGAGCAATGGTGCGGGCCGATAAACCTAGGCCTATCAGCGGGCCAGATAAGGCTAGAGCGGCTAGACGTCGACGTTATTAATGCTTTTACCCCATCGACGTCTGGCCAAATCACGCATCACAAGACCAATGACAATACTGATATACATAGTAGTAAGAGTGGTCAAAATAATAAGAGCAACAAAGTAAACCAACATTGCTATCTGTTTCCCACGACATCGCCCCTTTTCCTTCTCCTTTGAAACAGTAGCAATTCGATGCCAATGACAACAACAACATCCGGGGGCCATCTTGAGAATCTTGAGTCTTGAGTCTTGAGAACATAGATATTATTCAAGGCGCGGTATCACAAACAAACATAGTAAAGCATGGAACAAAAAAGCAAAAGAACAAAAAGCAAAAAGGCAAAAAAGCAAAAAAGCTAAGCAAATCAAACAAACAAAGATACAATACAAGTCGTCCGTATGTGCGCAAGAGATGGGACGCGGCCCGACCTCTTCAACACATGCACATTAAAGCATAAAGTTCGCCGGGAAAACCTCAAGAAGCAATCCAAGAAACAGTTGTTGGCATGAGCCAACACGAAAGAAAAGGAAACAGAAACAGAAACCAAACAAAAAAAAAAGAGAAAGGGGAAAAGAGAAAAGAGAAAAAGGTACTGGGCAACAGTGAGAGCCGGGCACAACGCCGTAAACGCCTCATACGCCAACAGGATTGCCGTCATAACCGTCACACAGAAATTATTGAAATTTTATAGACGTCTGTAGCCGCCCGTAGCCCTTTTGTGCGGCTACTTGCGCAGGACGGCATCGTACAGGCTGACGAGGCCCGTAATGGCTGCGCCGGAAATGGCGCCCTGCCAGCCGCCGTAGAGGCCAGAGTTGAGACGCGCAACGACCTTGTCGTCAATGTAGCCGCCCAGAGACACGCCCTGGGCCAGGACAACAAAGACAAGGAGGCCCTTGGCCAGGCTGAACGTCAGCGGGTCGACGGCGTACTCGGCGTTGGAAAAGGGCCGCGAGCGGCCGCGGCCCGTGTGGTGGCTGGCGCTGGCGGCGGACAGGTTGAAAAAGTAGCCGACAAACGACGGAATGGCGGTGCTGACAAAGAACCACAGCAGCACGGGGGCCCAAAAGTGCCAGGTGAGCAGCAGGAAAATGTCGGGCAGCGAGACGGGGTACGGGCCGGTGCCGAGGAGCTGGATGGCGGGGATGGAGAAGGCGTAGCGCACGGGCAGGACCTCGGCGCGCAGGTTGAACCACTCAAAGGCGGACACGAGCAGGGCGATGGAGTAGACGGTGGACAGCGACTCGCGTGTTGCCTGCGTGGCCTCGGTGATACCAGAGTCGGCGTAGATGGACAGCGCGCGCGTGCGCACGGCCACGGCGCTGCGGTCAACGGCCAGGGCGACGTCGGCAGGCGAGGCCGGCAGTGCGATGCGGCTGGCAGCGAGGGACAGCGCGCGCGCGGGGGTGCGGATCAGGGCCGACGAGGGGGCCGAGGGCGTATGCGCAGACGGGACCGAGACATCCTCAGCGGGTGTGGGAGGCTCTTCGGGCGCGGCGGCCTTTGAGCGACGCTTGGTGACCTTGATCTCGCCCGAGGCGGAGACTTCGCGCTTGACTGGCGATCCCGAGGTCTTGGCGCGGATGTTGTAGAAGGGCGCGAGCTTGGGGTCGGACGAGAGCAGCGACGCGTTCTCGGTGAGGTACTCGTCGAGGGCGGACTCGAGCTCGCTCTTCTTGAGGCTCGAGACGCTGGGGAGTTAGTGACGCGTTTGTTTTTTTCCTTCTTTTTTTGATTGTTGATTTTGTTGCTTTGTTGCTTTCGTCGAGGTGTGATGTTGTTGTGTTGATGATGCGATGCGATGCCATTTGTGCGCGGGCCGCTGCAGAATCACCAACAGACGCACAGCACGCGCATAAAGACAGTATTGCAACAATAATATACACAGTATACAAAACACAATAATAAAACAAACAAAGACTCACCTCTTCAGGCCAATGGTCTCGGCAATGTCGACGAGGTCCGACTTCTTTTGCGCGCGCAACCAGGAAGTCATTGTGATGGATGTGGTGCGTTGAAACTGTGAGATAGATGGCTTGTACAAATGATGTGATCTGTATTCCAATGAGAAAAAGTAGAATCTAATGATCTGTGATGCAAAGTTGGTGATGCGATGCGATCGATGCGTGTTTGGGTTTGGATGCGATGCGGTGTAAGAAGGTGCGATTATTACGGAGCAGATGGATATTAGAGATAATAAGCTGTTAATCCAGAGCGGAAAGAGTAGAGGGCAGAGGGGCGGCGGGTATTGGGGGGGGGGGCTTACTGCGACTGGGATGCGGCGGCGGTTTGTTTACGTTTTCTGGCGGCGTCGCGTGTCAGTAGAAAAAGGCACAGAGTACTATCCGGAGTGCACTATGTGCCCAGGAATACTACACAACGTGGGGGGGTGCGACAACGACAACAGGGGAGCGACAGGTACAGGAATGGAAATATGCGCAAATCGCCAAATCAGATTGCACGGCCCACCCGTTGACGAGCACTTTCCTTTTCTATTCGGTTTCCCTTTCCCTCTTCCTTTTTCCTTTTCCTTTTCCCGCTTTCCGTTTTTGTTCATGTTCTCCTCCTTCCTTCTAACAGCAATTAAAATACCCGCGAGATGAAAAGCGACGCGTTGACTCCGCGTTTGGGGAAGGTGCGCCCGGCAAGGTCGCGATCGGCCGTGAGGGCCGTGATGAAGAAGGCGCGACTTCGTATTTGTACATAATAATGTTTAAAGCCAAACAGGAAAGAGCGGCAGTATTGCTCTATTGCTCATCGGGCGATGTTACTGCACGTTGTAGATTCTTTGCACAAGTGCTAGGCACGATAGCGCCTATCGTTTCTTCAGCGATGTAGTTTCGCGCCTTCTTTAGCATTGCCAAATAGTACCCAATTCACGCCAGATTGGGCACCTGCCAGTTGTCTTGCTTGTCTTGCATACTACGTACACCGTCGTCCATAGCCGCATGCGGTTTCTGTCACGCACTTTCTATCGCGTATATCATCATTCATTCAGTAAATAATAGCCTAGTCGTACATCTAAACCAACAACACTAAATCATCTAGTCCACAATATTGGCAAACCGCTCTTGGCCCCGCGGCACCAGGCGCACCGACACCGCCGCCGTGCCGTGCAGCTTCAGCGTCAGCATCGCCCGCGCCTCCCGCAGCGTCGCCCGCGACTTGGCCTGCGCCGTGCCGTAGAGCGCGCGCCGCTCGTCGTCGGTCATGCTGGCCACGGTCTCGTCGTCGCAGTCCACGGCCAGCTCGAGACTGTACTTTTGGAACACGACGGCCAGCGCGGCCAGCATCTCCACCTGGGCAATGCGGCGGCCGAGGCAGCTGCGCGGCCCGTCGGAAAAGGGCACAAAGCTGCCGCGCACGGGGCGGAACATTTGCGCGCTGGTGTCGGGGCCCTGGAAGCCGCCGTAGTCTTCCGTGTCGGCGCCGTCGATTTCCTTGTCTTGTTCGCTTTCCGAGACATCTTGCGTGCGGTACCATCTCTCGGGGATAAACGAGTCGAGGTCGGTGGTGCGGCTGCTGCTGCTGCCGTCCGCCGCTTTTGTCTCCTTCGCCGCGGGCCAGTACTTGGGGTGGCGATGGGCGGTGACGACGCTGATGAGAATGTGCGTGCCGGCCGGCAGCACGTGCGTCTGGCCGGTCTCGGCGAGGGCAAGCGGCTGGTCGGCGTGGGGCTGGACCCATTTGGGCACGGTGACGACGGGGGGGATGAGGCGCAGGGTCTCGTTGATGGCGGCGCCGAGCATGGACGCCGTCATGAGGTTGATGCTGGACTCGTAGTTCCACGTGGTCGGGTCGGTGTCGCGGCCAAGCAGGCGGTCAATGTCGGCCTGCAGCGCGCGCTGGCTCGCCGGGTTGTTGGCGAGCTCGATAAAGGTAAAGTGCAGCGCGTCGGCCGTGGTCTCGTGGCCGGCCACGAGCATGATAAAGGCATTGCCGATGATTTCGTCGTCGGTCAGCTGTGCACTTTCGCCGCTCTTGCTTTTGCTATTGGTTTTATCGTCGCCTTTGCTGCTCTCCAGCCGCCCGCGCACGAGCTGGCCCATGAGGTCCATGCCGTCGCTGTGCGTGCCCTCTTTGGCGGCGGCCGTCTTGTCCGACAGGAACTCGCCCATGTACTGGGCATAGTTGCAGTTGGCCTCGTAGGCGGCACGCGGCCCCGCCATGAACAAGCCGAGCACGCGCATCAGCCACGCGGGCATCAGCAGCAGCATCAGGATGTGGTGCAGCACGAGCTCGACCGACGTGGCAAAGGTCATGGAGTGGCCGGGCGGTGGGGAGTTGCTGCCGTACTTGCGCATGCGCGGATCGGTGTCGACGGGCTCGGGCTCGCCGGGCCACGTGAAGCGGATGCCGAAGCCGACATAGCCGATGATGTGCAGGGCCAGGGCCATGGTGTCCTTTTCGAGCGTTGCGATGGTGGGCGCGTCGCTGTGGGCGGTGGCCTCCCACTTGGCGAGCATGCCCCGGGTCTGGTGGATGGCCTCGGCAAAGGTGTGGGCAGCGTTCTTTTCATTGAAGGAGGCGCTGGTGGCTTTGCGGTGGAAGCGCCAGGTGGCGCCCTCGGTGGTGACGATGTTGCGGCCAAAGATCTCGAGGATGGAGTAGTGCATGGTGGCCTTGGGGAAGTGCTCGCGGCGCGAGGCGATCTGGTGGATGGCGCTGGGGCTCTGGGTGTTGAGGGTGATGAGGCCGGGCGAGACGGCGAGGAAGTTGTCGCCCAGGCGGTCCCACGCCTCCTGGCCGTCTACGTATCCCCAGTCGGGGAGGAGGTAGAAGAGCCAGTTCTCCCAGAGATGCGCGGGCAGCAGCCGGATGAGGGCAACCCAGAACTTGTGGGTGATCTGCCATAATGTGTTTTGCGACGAGCAGGCTGTTGTTTGTTAGTTTGGGGTTTTAGAGAGTATGGACAGAGAGAGACACGCACGGGTGACGATATATGGCAGGCCGGCCTTGCGGGCTTTGGCAATGTTGGTCCGCAGCCCGTTGGCAGTGCTGAAGGCCGTGTAAGCCACGCCGGCAGCAGCCACCAAGAGGACGGCAGATACCATGGTGTGTGTATGGTGTGTGTTTTAGCGGTGTTGCTGAAAGCGCAAGAGACAAGTGAATAATGAGATAAAGTAAAAAGTAAAAAGTAAAAAGTAATGCAAATGCCGAGCAAACAAAATGTCTTTTGGGGCGTCGTGTCGAGTTGCTCCAGCCCCTACTACTCTGTCCTGTCTCAGGTTTAAGCTATCCTTGCCGCGGGTTGGTGGTCACTACGGGGTCCGAGAGACGAGAGACGAGAGACGAGAGACGAGAGACGAGGGACGAGGGACGAGACAAAAGAGAGACGAGACAAAAGATAAACGAAACAAACAGTCGGCAGGCGACGGTCGAAAAAGTCGAAACAAAAGATGCGAGACCCTTTTATACAAGACCAAAGCCTCTACAAATACAACGAATGACGACAGAAAGAGGAGCGGCAAATGGGAACGGCTTGATAACCAACAGGGCAGCTCAGCTACGACGGCGCTACTGTGTATGTGTATGTAGCTCTTTCCTCAGAACAGATTTGTCCATCTCGAGCGAACCAGAAAAAGAAAATAAATAAATAAATACATTAAATAAAACCGCAGACTTATGGAGTCTGGATGGTCCAGAAGGGCAGGAAGGGCAATGGATTCGGGCAGCTGCATGTCGGGGAGGAAATAGCATCTGGATCGACTTTGATTCGAAAAAGGAGCTCTGCTGGTGGTGCGGCGACTAGCGGCTAGCGTGTTAACGGAGAATCTTTCGAGCTAAGCTACATGGGTGCGCTAGGAACGGCTGTCACGCTGCCCGTGTTTCAGTTTGGTTAGACTGTGTACTTTGCGTACAGGAGTACTACGTACGGAGTACAGTGTTCATCGTATCTTGAAATGCTGACTATCTTGAAATGCATCGCTGATGATCTTATTGGCAGACGGCACTCCGAGTATTGAAAAGAAACAGCAAACAAAATAAGAGTTGACGGTGAAAGCGGGCAGACGAGAAGTAAATAAAAACAGCAGAATTATATGCTGAGTACTCCGTGCTGCTTAGTAATATAACACGAGGCACTGGACAATGCTTGCTATTAAATCGTATTGCCCAGAGTCTAGCTCACTTTAAATGCTGCTCGACCAGCCCATACAAATATCATCCAACACGCTGCGGCCGTCGCCGGCGGGGTTGATCTCTCGGAACGGCGACGAGCCGAGACTGGGCACTTTCAGCTAGCGCGAGCCGCTAAGACGTATGAATGTATGTACTGTCTCGCTTGTGTTAGTCCTTTGTGAATTACAAGAGAGCACAACCAGGAAGGAGCGGTCAGCGCTTTGCCAAAAAAAAAAAAAAAAAAAAAGGACGACGTCTGCTGCAGAACCCTTGCCCGAAGCATCTCTAAGTACAGTACTTGGCAGAACGGACAGTGCCACTTCTACTAATGTCTAACCAGCGTCTGGCTGGCGTGGCCTTGAAAAACAAAGACGCCATTGATTACCTTGAATATGTTTTGTTTTGTCCGGCCCGTCAAGCTGCCGGCCTGTTTTGGTATCGAGACTGCACTACATAATCACGCCAGCTACGCTGGTGAGCACCGCCGATGGCTACGACGAAAGGCTGAACATGTAATAACATTGCATGTACTGCTGCGCAGCTGTAATCATTGCGGCAAAGAAAGACGAAACACAATGTCTTGTATCTGAACGAAAAAGCAATCCAAACTCCAGGCCGTGTTGGCCGTATTTTCCTTCCGTAGCCGGACGTCGCGTTGATCGAACCTGTAAAACAAAACAAAAATAGAGAAGAGAACATAGACATAGAAACAAAGTAAAAGGAACGTAGATCAACGTAAACGCCGCCAAGAACTTTGGCAACCAAGAGACGCAAAACGAAAACCCGTTTCGAATCAATCTGCTCTACAAGCAGTCATCCATCTCCAATCTCCAAACTCCGGGGATATCCATGGTCATGCCGCGAGTTAACCAGCCTCGCGGGTGAAGCGACAAAAGAAATGATGAAATGATGAAACAAAAGATAAAAAGGGGTTCAAGAAAAGGACCGAAAATCAACGAAAAAAATGATTGGGAAAGATCAGACATCCAAGGCATGCGGCCTGTGAATAGGGCCCCTGTAAAAAGGGGGTCTGCTGTCCGGCTGCTCGCGGTCCGCGTCGCTGGCACCGTCTGTGCCACCGGGCATGCTCATGTGCGACGACGAGCTGTGGTGGCGAGCGTGTCTCAGCAGCGTTTGCGGTGAGGCCGGGCGCATATCGGACGTAGTCATTGTATGCAGCGGCGGGAGATGGATTTTATTCATCTCCCCGGTGTAGTGTCCCGGGTACTGGCGGGGAACCGCTTCGGACTGCGACCGCTGGTGCGAGCGCGGCACCTCTCGCGGCATGTCTCGCGGCATATCTCTTGACATCTCTCTCGCTGCAAACTCGCTCTCTGCAAAGGCAGGCGGGTACCCATGCTCAAAGTACTGTCCACCAGCCGCCGGTCTGTCAAAGCTCCGCGCGTCAATTGCTGGCAGCTGGGTACGGCCATTGCTGCCGACGGTGCTGCTAGGTGCAAGAGCCAGATTGCCCATGCTGTGGTAGCGGGTGTGCGAACTGGGAGGAGCAGCATGAGAGCTGTGGGGAGCAGCGTGCGAGTTGTAGCCCTCGCCGTTGGCATACGGCTGTTGGTGATGGCGCGGGTGCGGCGACGAGTAGTGCGGCGATGGGTAGTGCGGCTGGTGCGGGAACGCTGCGTGTTGCGGCGGATGCGGGTAGTGCGGTTGCCGGAAGTCAAATGACGGGACGGGGCTGTGACTATGTGCTGCAGAGTGCATGATCGCGCCGCTGACTGACTGCGTCTGGCGATGGCCGAGGGGGGCCCGTCGCGCGGTTGTCTGCCGGCGTTTGGCGGGCTTCTTCTTCTTGCTGCTCGCGTCGGCAGGGTCCTCAAAGTTTGGCAGCATCTCAATGTCGGGAATCATGGGCAGCGTGCCCGCGTTGATTTCTCCTTCAATCCGGTCAATGAGCTGCAGGAGAAACTGCGTGTCACACTCGCGGCCAACAAACTCCAAGAGCCAGTCGGGCGCGTGGGATGGGATGTCGTCCAGGTCAAGCCCGGCCTCGCCATCATAGTCTGGGTAGCCATTGTTGGCGCCGCCGTTGGTGCCGCTATTGACACTATGGCCGCCGGCGCCATCATTGCCGTCGTAGTACTCGTTGCTGCCATCGTCTCTCTTCCGCTTTCCCAGAGTCTTGTCGGCACCATCTTGCTTGTCCTTTTTCTTGAGCGCGTCGATCCGGTCCTGCTCCCGCTTGCGCAGTGCCAGAGTCCAGTTGACCAGCACCGGCCCTCTGCCGGCCGCTCTGTTCTGGTCGCCCCAGATCTGTACACGCTCAATCTGCGCCCGCAGCAGCTTCGCCTGCCGTAGCGGGTAGTTGGCCTTTTGCTCATACCGTGTACGCTGGTAGTGCTTTCTGCACCAGTGCACCCACACATACTCACGAATCTGGCGCGTGCATGTCTTGTTCCGGCCAAAAAAGTGAGAAATGGCCTTGCGCGGCTTTGAGCCGGTCCCGCAGTAGTTAACAAAGACGCACTTGTCGCCGTCGGCCTCGTTGACATCACGGAAGTTGCCAAGTTCAAAAAAGTTGGGCTCGCTCTGGCCATCACTCGAGGACTCGACGCTCTGGCGGTGACGGTGCGTAGCATTTCCGGACTGCCCGTTTTGTCCGTTTTGCTGGACGGGCTCGCCAAACACGGGAGCAGGCGTAGGGAGGGATGCCGGCGCTTGGTCTGGAGATGTATGGCTGGAAGGGGTTCTTGGTAGGCCGTCGGACGGAGACGGCATGTTGTGTCTATAGAGGCTGCTGCTTCTCTGGCGCGCATAGCTCGTGTCGTCAATGTTGGAGAATACCTGATCCGGGGTTCCTTGCGGCGTGGTCAGGTAGGTTTTCGCGTAGCCGCTGGCTGGGGCAGCTCCGCGGCTGCTCTGGGGGACAAAAGGCTCCATGGGCTGCGGTGCCGGTGCCGATGCAGTGCGGCGGTGCTGATGAGCGTCGCGCTGCTCAGCGGTTCTGTAATGTCAGTATGTCTGTTCGAGGTGAAGTCAAGCAAAGGGAGACGAAAAAGAAGAAGAAGAAAACACAAAAGTCGACACTGTAGACCAAAAACCAAGGAGGCACTACGCACCTCGGAATGCAGAAGTTGAGAGAGGAAGACTTGAGATTTAAATACGACTGTGGACGGTGTGCTGGTACCAGATGAGAGCAATGGTACTGGTGAAAGACGAGGTGGAGAGGTTGCAGGATCCCAAACTGGCACAAACTTTCATGACGAGGGATCGGTGGATGAGATATGAGAGATGAAGAGGGAGAGATGCAGTGCAAGGTCTGTAAATGGCTGGCAAGCTGGCAGAGGGCACCGAACAGGCAAGTGCATCCCCAGGCTTTTAAGCGTTATTTTTATAAGAAAAAAAAACGGCAGGAGCGAGTGACTCAGTTGACCACAATAGGAAGGAAGGCTGCTTTCAACTTTTGCCTTGAGATGAAATGAGGAAGGAACGACGGGACGATGACGAATCCTCGCCGGGACAGCACACTGCTGACGGCAATCTCAAGCCCACATAAGGCAAGAGTGGCAGCAAGGTAATTTGTTTTTAATAAATAATAATAAAACTTACGAGGCAGGCGCGTGTGTGCGGTCGGCGCCCGCACGTGTGTAGAGCTGGCTTTCGTGCGCATTGAGATGATCAAGGGCGGCAGCAATCGCCGGCATGCGTTCTGCCGGAGCACGAGCTGTATTGCTGTAAGGCATGTCCAGGTCGGGCACATTGTGAGTGTTCGAGATCGAGCCTGAGCGAGACGATCTGTTGTCTGCATGGCGGCGGGTGTGCTTGTCGAGGTCGGCAAACGACGGCAGCTCGACGGGGTGGGAGTGGGAATGGGCTGGGGCGACGGCGGACTCGGCCGAGTTTGTCTTTGAGTGCGGATGGGTGCTGTAGGGCGACGAGCCGCTGGTGTTGGTGCCGGCGCTGATGACGCTGCCGACGCTGCCGTAGCTGGTGGCCATGGAGGCGGCCGATGACGAGTACTGGCGGTGGTGGCTGTCGACGACGAGCGTCTGGAACAAGGGCCGGCGGTCGTGAGGCTCGGCCTCGGACTCCACCTCTGCCGTCTCGGAAACCTCCGAGATATCGTCGGCCCTCCTGTTCTGGGCGCGGGACAGAGAGTAGCCGTTGCCGTCCCACGGGGTGCGGCTGCGCGGCACGCGGAGGTGGGACATGCGTTTCACATCGAGCACTTGTCTTGACGATTCGGCGGCCGCTCTGTCCAGTTCGGATTTCTGGGATCTGTCGAAGCCGTCGAGGCCGTCGTGTTCCGGCAGGTCTGAATGGGAGTGCGAGTGGGAGTGCAAGTTGGAGTGTGAGTGTGAGTGTGAGTGTGAGTGGGACTGAGACTGAGACGGAGACGGAGAGTGGCCGTCGTGTGGCCGCACTTCCGAAATGGAGGGCAGCCGCGGGCGGGCCGGGGACTGAGATGGCGAGCCATTGCGAGTGGTCTGGTTGAGAACCAGCGAGGCGAAATCGCTGTGGATGGGCATGGTTGCGGTGGTTGCGGTGGCCGACGATGTCGACGTTGACGTTGACGTTGACGTCGACCGGACTATCTGTTGAGTGATGTACTTTAGTTCCAAGCGTGCGTTATGTGTTGTTCCCAAGTCGATACGATGAGGCAAGTATGTGATGGCTGAATCCGAGGAAGAGGGAGCGTCAGAAGAAAATAAATCAAAGCAACACAAAAGATCAGAAGATCAAAGAATCAAAGTCGAAGAATCAAAGACCGGATGGCCAAGAGGAAGAAGCGAAGTGAAGAAAGGGAAAGTCGAGAAAAGTAGAAGAAAAGAACAAGACAGAACAAGAAAGGCAAGTATCAGTAGGAATATAAAAAATTGAAAGAATCAAGAATCAAGAATCGAAGAAGAGAATAAGAAGGAGTAAAAGAAACAGAAAGGAAACAGAAGGAAAGGAAAACAAAAAGGGTCTGTCAAGAGTGTCAAAAGTGTCAAGATCTGTCAAGAAGTAAAGCCGCATGGAATAATGGGAGAAAGAAGGAAAATAGAAAATAGAAAGGATAATAGACAGGAAAATAGACGAGGAAAAGAAAGGGAAAAGAAAGTAAAAGGAAAGGAAAAAGAAAGGAAAAAGAAAGGAAAAGGAAAAAAGAAAAAAAGAATAAGGGGCAGTTAACGATCAATGAGACTCCCGGGATCGACGTTTGAGAGTCGCACTGACTGCTGTATAGAGATTGAAACGGCCGAAACGGCAGTGATCCTGGAAGAAAAGACTAGACCTGGAGGTGGAGGAGGGTGAGGGTAGAGGGTGGGTGTGTGGACGTAGTGTGTGGGCAAGGTGGATAACATCGTGCAGACGTGATGCGGGTAAGACGTACCTGTGAAAATGGAAGCCCTACTCGGTATATGGAAGGCTCGATGGGTTGAGCGGCGATATTGGGGGGAGGAGGGGGGGGAGAAATGGGGGAGCTGAAAGGAAGAAAAGGAAGAGAAAATAGTGAAGAGAGAAGAGAGAGAAGAGAGAGAACACCAAAAGAATATCAAATAAAATTATACAAGAGTAGAAAGAGTATTACGCATCGACTTGAGGATGTAGATATACGGCAAATGGCGAGGTAGAACGCCCGTTGAATGGTCAGACGAGTTAAAGAGAAATAGAGTAGACGACGACGAGAGACGAAGAGAGCAAAAGACTACACGAGTTAAAGACGAACAGACCAGAGAAGTACAGATGGCTGAAGTTACTAGTAAGATGTACTAAAGACAAGGCAACGGCCCGTATATACATAGTAGAGAGTGGCGCCGTCTTAACAGGGCTCTGTAGCAAAGTATGGCAAAGTATAACGTTCAAGGCAAGAAGGTGCACCAGGGGCAGCAACTACATAATAGTAATACGGTTGTTGGACATTCGCGGTGAGCATTGAATCGATGTACGGCTTGCAGAAAAGACGACCAAGACATTGTAGATTAAAGAGTTAGAAAGGAATAATGTTAGAGAGAGAGAGAAATAAAAGAATTATATATGAAGAAAGAATAAAAATTAAAGAGAGAAAATGTAAGAATTAAAAAAAAAAAAAAAAGAAAGAAGGAAAAAAGAGAAAGGAAAAAAAAGGAAAAAAGGGCTATCACCACAAGAGCCGTCTGAACCTCGAAGATCTCCACAAGGGGCAGAAGTGTAGACACAAAGCAAATAAAGCCATGCATTTATTCACTATGTACTCTAAGAAAGCATATGCTTATATAGACTGTGCATTTCTAGCTGCATAGCGCACTCCAAGGCCAAGATGCAGAGATGCATCAGCCTGGGTTTGCAGTCGCAAGTGGTGTTCAATCAGAAGACAAAACCAGAACTCTCTATTCAATAATACTTTCATACTCTCTACAGAGGATATACCACGACTTGAGGCGCAGCATGTTTAGGATCGACGGGCTGAGACAGTATGGCATGGCTTGAAACCGATCATACAAAATGGAATTAGTCGGTCGATGTTCCGTACAGTACGAGAAGTACATAGTAGGCCGTTGCTTGTCAGTGCGAGGTCTCGTTCATGTGGTTGTTCCAAGCATTAATAAGTACTATACACAGCATCTGTCGTGTGTTGGATAGAGGAGGAATCGAAGGAATGCATAGTAGAGGATGCGGGATCTAGAGTGATAAGCAGTATTCTCCGTAGCAGCAAAAGCAAAAACAAAACACAGTAATACAGCGTACAGCTCTCAGGTCTTGTGTCTGTGTTCTTGTGTCGCTGTCTCTGCCCTGTTGCGTCTGATGTAACCAAATAGCCCGATGCGGTTAGAATTGGGGATCCTGTGTCGTGGTATCGGCAGTGCGGGAAGATGGCAGTGTCTAACATGGTGTACTGAAGATAGGAAACAGGGTGGTTTTAACAAATAATATTGAATATAACCGGTAATAATGAATACTAAATATAAAAAAATCAAGTTCAATAAATAAAAATAAAAATGTAAATAAAAATGTAAATAATAATAATAATATAAATAAATAAATAAAAAACAAAACAAAATAAAGTCAACAGACGTCAAGAAGAATACCCCAAAAGAAAAAGAGAATCAAATCTATACAATACCGGCTGGCTGGCTGTGCTTCTAAAATTTCTAAAAATACAATTTCGCCATCAATGCCTTGACGATCACGGCAGTAAACCTCCATAAAGTGGCACACGGCCTGGGAGTAGCTTGTTTGCTAGCATCTCAGGACGTTGGAAATAGTACATGAATGTAGAAGAAGGAAGTCTAGGCTTAGAACTACGGACGGCTGATTCGTAATGTTGTGGCTCACAGTTGCAGTCAGGTGGCGGGGCTACGTAGTCTGTAGTCTCTTTCTTTCTACTACCCTTATTTCTTCCTTCTGATTCCTCACTTAATTGCAAAGTCTGACTGCTGTAATTGCCTGCACGCGACGTCCAGATCCATACTCAGTACACAAACAATCGAAACAACAATATAACCGATACAAAACAATTCAAGCAAATACAAGCATCTACAAAGTCATATGCTCCGTACAAGCAATGGCGCGCGTTCTTCTGGAGCCACGGGGCGTACATAGTACGTATGTCGTATGCACAGATGTGGGTGTTATGTGGTGGCCTGGAGGACACGCAATGCTTGCATTTTAGATCAATTCTTTTCTCTGTTCTGAACGCGTTTCTTGTTTGTAGTGTATCTACCTTTTTATTTTACATTGAGTTAGCATTGGGTCGATCATCAGTTGCCTTTATGCAAGAAGAGAAACAGGTAAATAAATAAATGAATAAAAAGAATAAGAAAAGAATAACAAAAAGAATAACAAAAAGAATAAGAAAAGAATAACAAAAAGAATAACAAAAAGAATAACAAAAAGAATAACAAAAAGAATAACAAAAAGAATAACAAAAAGAATAACAAAAAGAATAACAAGAAAAAAAATAATAAAATAATAAAAAACTCTGTACACACTCTTATCACATCTGAATGCCGTTGAGCTGTTTGTTTCTGTTTCGTCTCGACTGCAACTACGACGCAGACTACTGCACATCTACTCCGTACGCATACTCCATCCTGCATACCGACCACGCACTGCACATGGACTAACTCCCTTTGCTCTAGCCCGGAGCATCGAGCCAGCTAGGTTAGCACTAACAGCACTAACCCTCGGCTTGCGCTGGTGGCGCATTCCAGCGATTGGTCGCTGCACGTTTTCTGGTCGTGTTTCAGATTCGAACAGCAGGGTTTTATATATTTTTAATATATATTATTTTATATATTTATAGTGTGCGGATTGGATGACATATAGCACGTCAGCAGATGCATAAACCTTGAGTGCGTATTCAGTGTAACGGGTCGACAAGGTATTCAAGATAATAGAAAAGATAAAAAGAACGATAATAGGAACGAAAGAAGAGACGAGTGCATTCGTAGACACCAGACGGCTGATGCTGATGCTGCTGATGCCCGTGCAGCTAGATGCAAGACGAAAAATGCACGACGAGAATTCAAGACGAAAAGTACGTCGGATGAATATGACTAAGCAGTTAGAGAGGAGAGGGTGAAACAACTGCAAAGCAGACACAGAAGAAGCAATGCGCATAACTACGCTGCCGAACAAACGACAAAGAATAAGCAACAGAAGAATAAAAATAAAAGAAGAACAGAAGAACAAATACAGAGAACAACAACCGTGAGCGGCGCAGCACGATGCCACTCACCTGGTTATGCAGATGCTGTCGATCCCGAGATCAGGCGGCCTCTGGATGGGCTGCGGCAGGAAGAAGACGGAATATTTGCTGTTTGAGTTTTGCGGCTGTCCTGTTGTCTCTCTGTCTACTGTCTACTATCTACGATCTACTATCTACTACGTACTCGTTTCAGTCGGATCTGCTCGAGCTCGGCTCAGAGACACCATGGTGAGTGCGGCACAGTCCCACAGTTCCGAGAATCGGGTCAGCAGGTAGACCGTCTAGAGTACTATGTACTCCGTACAGGATAGAGTACGTGTAGAGAAGGAACGAGTTGAGACCGGGTTGAGACTGAACAGAGCGACGAGCAACAGCGTTTCGGGTGCAGGTGTGTGGCGTGGTATTGGTGTGGAGAGTGTGACTGCACTTTGGCAAGCGTCCCGACTGCTCTCCCTGAGACGGGGCTACCTTGCAACAGCTCTGTTCGGCGTTGCAAGTCCTGAGTCTGTAGTCTTGCTGATTGCTGTGTGCTGATTGTGTTTGCCTTTGATTTGGGGGTTTCCTTTTCTTTTCTTTCTTTTCTTTCTTTTCTCTCTGTATCCTTTGTACCTCTACCCATGCATGTCCCTGTACCCTTCTCGAGCGTGTTGTAAAACCTGGATTCTGTCTGAGCATCACGCGGCACAGAATGTCTTGCCTTGTATATCTGTTATTGTTATTGTTACTGTTATCGTTCATTGATTATTAATTAACGATTATTTACACACTCCGTAGATAATGAATCCATGCAGCGGCAGCATCCCCGGACATCCTGTCCTGGAAGCTGCGACCCAGGCCACCCTGGCCACCTTTAGTTCTTTCCTCGTCTTGTTTTCTTTTTCCTTCCCTTCTGGGTCTTGTCGTCTTATTCACGATTACTAATATAAAAGTAGTTGTTGTCAAAGCTGGCTCCTTCCCTCGCATCCTCAGCGCCGTCGTTCCTGCTGTCTCACAACCGCCTGGCGCACGTGTCGGCCAAAACAGTGTCTTGCTTAACCTCACCTCTTGACCGCGACATTGCCCTTGCGAGAACACTGTTGGATGATAGACATTGCCTATATTTTGCATTCAGTATTCGAGCTCTAGTATTCCAAGATCTAATCACATGCCGCATGCCGACCAAACACCTCCTGAACAAGAGACAAATCTTGACACGCCGACTCCTGTTTTGTCGTCTGGTATTTTAATTTTTATTAGTTTTTATATTTATTCTACTTCTACTGTTCTTGACTTCTACTGCTCTCCTATGTACTGTACTATCTACTATACATCTGCTTACATAGTAGCAATCTTCGATCGTCTCGAGAACTCAAATCATTGCCCCTGCGTGCAGGCAGTCGGGTACTCGTCGTGAACAGTCCAGAGATCGTATGAGACTACTGACTACCTAGCCACCTGCGTAGCATTCGGCAAAGCCAGGCGCTCGTCCGAAGGCTTCGAAAACCAACTTTAAAACTGTCGACTGACTGCAAGCAGCTGCAATTTGTCATGCATGCTTTCTGTGCTTGTGCTCGTGCATGTGCTTTTTCTTTGTGCCTTGTGCTTAATATCGTCGAGTCCGTCAGTCCGTTACACTGCAGCAGTCTGTAGAGTATAGAGTATATGGCCAGGATGTCTGTCTCAGTCCTAATGATCAGCTATCAAATATAAAGATGGAAATCAAATAAAAAAATCAAACTGAATACACTCGATGATATACGCACTCACTCGGAGTTTGCCGTTTCTGCTCTACCCTTTGTCTATTTCCATCCATCTATTTCTATCTGCACTCCTGCACGAGGTCATCTTTCCCATTATAAACATACTGTATAAATATAAACACAGAGTGACTGCCGGTAGCCGTTGGGCGTGCATACGAGACAAATACACAATACCCTGTACACGCACCGGCACGTTCTGCGCGGAGCCAGGGCCAGCACAACCCGGCAGGGTGTGTCGCACAGCCTGAACCCGAGGTGTCTTGTTTTCTTCTCGTCTTTAGTCTGAGTGTCTGATACTGCCACTGCACTATGGATGCACCTCTCGGGATCAACTGCCTGTCTACTCTACACACGATAATAAACCAGCCGTTCTCGTCGAGGTGGCATGGCATCCTGTACATAGATATTCGAGCATCTGTTGGACAGTCTTGCCGACCCAGCCCGACAAGACCCTTTTCGTTGAATCATGTGCATTGCCTGTACAGAGCAGAAGACAGAAGATGGAAAATCAAAGGCTGCACTGTTGGCGCCCTAGAATACTCAAGCCAAAACAAAGTTTGTGCCCTGTTCGCCGGAGCTTACATACTTGGAGTATATATTACAGGCAGAGGCAACAAAAGAACAAAAGGACAGAAGAACAAGACAACAAATCAACGGATACAATGCTCGGCAATAGCACATACGGCCACTGCACAGCCCATCCCTCGAGCATCAACCGCGTACGCAGTGCTGTCAACTGCCTCATACTCTACAGCAGCCCCCCGGCAGCATAACGCCGTCAATGCCGTAGTAGTAAAGGCAAGAATAGCTGCATCAGCAGCATTATGGGGCTTTCTCGAGGCTTGCTCAAGGCTGGTCCCATACCCTATAGACTCTCGGCTATAGACCCATAGAGGAGACGAATACTGGCCACTCATCAACGAGGCGAAGCACATGTCTGGCCTCTGCCTCTGCCGCATGAAAGGCGAGCAGGCCCGATTCACCAATTGCTATTTACCAACTTACATAGTACTATGTAACTTACCAGGGCTGACGACGGAAAAGCCTTGTCGCCCAGGCCTTTGCCATCTCAGGGAACAACCTCTAAACCAAAGCACTGCTGTTGGAGCGGAGATGGTCTTTGGGGTCTTGAGGGTCATGCTCCTCGCGTACAATGCACTGTTCGGTAATGCCTTTGCCTTTGTATTGCCTTTGCCTTTGCCTGTCTTGGCCTCGGATGCGGTCGCTGACGGTTGGCTTACAGCAAGCCTACTCACCTAGATGTTTGCAGGCATATTCACGATCGTTAGTGCTTTACTCGAATAAGCAAGACGAACATATAATAGTCGAATACACAGAATACACATATACGTATAGGTAGGCTTCAGAGTAGGCGTCTCGCAGTATATCGTCACTCATCGTGGCAACCACACAAGAGACACGAGACAAGACAAGACAGAGCAGCTGCTCCCAGCAGAAACACAAAACGGCATCAATATGAGCTCCAGATTACACTGCGCGGATATTCTGGGAACGCCCGGTCATCTGCTGACGCGCCATTCTCGTCGCAGTTCGAGCCTTGCAGCTTGAACATCTGCCATTGCTATTCTGCATGCTGGCATGCCCAGCTCTGTGCCGGGATGCACTGGTGATGTTGTGCTTTCTTTGTCTGTTCTTCTCTTTTTCCTTTCTCTCTTCGTTGTGTAAAGGATGCCCACGCGTCGCGTGCTCACTCCCACTCTCAGGATCGTAGACATAATCACAGTAGCATAGTCACTACATCAGCTCACCTCGAGTCCGACGCCGCACAGAGAGGATCCGACGAGGCCCGTTCTATGCTGACCCTTCAAGAAGTAGACGTGCATGTCTACTAAGCGTTTGACAGTGATGATACCTGGATACAGATGTGGTGGCACTGCACTGCACCGTGCACAATCATGCTCGTCGTGGCCGTGAGACTTGTGCATTCAGGGAACATGACTGAAGACTGCAGATGGCAGCCCAAGCCTGTAGATCATACGGCCATACTGCCGCCTCTCCTCTTTTCAGACAGTCTGCAACGCCAGAGACTTGTTGCTTCTACCGGTATCAGCACTTGCTGTAGATAAAACAATGGAACCACATGAGCTTGCATCCCTAGACTCCTGGGTTCCTCCATCACCTGCATCTCCCGCACCTCCCGTGGCGAGCCCGCAGAGTGAGACCGCATCCTATTTTCTTCCGAAATCTCACAAGCACAGACACAAAGGACAAGGGCAGAGGACAGGGGCGGAGGAAGGATGACAAGGACAGAGGATACATAAAAGAAGCCAGTGCACCGCATGTGCAGTATATGGCTGCCCGTCAGGAATCGACTCCGGGGGCGTAGCAAGAGCAAGGAGCACCAAAGACGCTGTGCCGAATTGCTCTCTTCATTGCAGGCGGTTTCCCTCTTCCTCCTCCTTCTTCCTCCCATGCTGTGTCGCAGGACGGCTTGCCGTTGCCTGCTCGTATCTCGCACAGCTGGCCGCATATCCAATCCGTGCTCAAGCCGACGCAGCCAGTGACTCGGACGAGCAAGGCGAAGAGAAAAAGAAGGAGTAAAAAGAAAAGAAAGAAAAGAGGACTGCCACGTCACCTGCACGCCCGAAGTTGACCAGGCGTGGTCAGATGAGTGCTGTGCTTATTGTCGAGCAGAGGTTGTGATTTGCATGTCCGAGGACTGGAAATGTTTATTTGGATTTATCAGATTATATCAGATAGTATCAGAAATTGTCAGATTATCAAATAGCATCAGTCAGTGTGATCAATATAATGAAACGCTGTCGACATATCAAAGAAAAGGCTGCCTTGGATGATTCACAGTGCTGTGATGAACGCACATTTGATTTCATTGTTGACGCCCCCTTTTCTCAGACATCCTTATAGCTTGCATGAATTGCACTTTGACAACGGCACATTCACATCGACACATTATAAACACATTATTGAGAAACATTCTAAAACGAGAAACTGAAAAAAGTGTGATAGGTTGAATGTACGGCCGCATGTATAGATACTGGAAACGCACGCATGATTCAAATACAAGCAGTTCTCCCAAAACATTACGCCCATGCAAAAGCTAATAGCAAGAACGGAGAGAATAGAGAATGATAAAAAGATAAAAAAGAATGAGTGATGTATGACAAAAAAACAACAAAACAACACTCACAGCTGTATGCTCATGGATGGCGTCCGGCTGGCGGTGCCCCGGAGATGCGCAGACGAGCCCTTGTACAGGCTCTGCCAGATGTACGCCTCGCTCAGCAGCAGCTCAATGTCCTTTTCCGTCCAGTCCCGCGTCGGCAGCGACTGCAGAAACATCATAATCTCCTGGAAGTCCATCTCGCACAGCTTGCGCGACCACTTGACCAGAAAGGCCGCGCACACGTACAGGTGGAACTCGGAAAACCCATTCTCCTCCGCCATGTACGTGTCCCACATCCGGACCGTGTTCCGCACGCTGATCTCGCGCATCAGCAGGCAGTTCATCCACCGGAAGCTGAACTGGATAAACTCCACGCTCTCCGACTCCAGGTGCCGCGCCAGGTTCATGTCGATCCGGAACGTCAGGTCGCGCAGCGCCGCCACCTGCCGCTGGATCCCCGGCTGCGCCACAATGTAGTGGTCCTGGATGCCGTCCAGCAGCTTCGTCAGGCACCAGAACGAGTCCGCCTCCACCGCGTCCAGCACCGCCTTGGGCAGCTGCCCGGGGTCCATGCCCGTCTCAATGTCCGGGTCCGCAATGTACGCCCCCAGAAACACCTGCCAGAACGGCGTCACCAGGTCGTTGATGCCCTGCACGTAGCCGCTCGCCGGGTGCCGCACGGCCCACACGTACAGGATCCGCTCCAGCGACCGCTGCGTCGCCTCGTAGCCATACAGCTCAATGTGCGGGTTCGTGCGCGGCACGTCGATGCTGATCTGGTGCCACACGGCCTCGTCCAGGCCCCGGCCCCCACCGCCGCCGCTCGAGGACTTGCCAGACTGCCCGCGCACACTACCCCCCCCTCCATTATTCATATTCGCACTGCCGCTGGTATCGCCGCTGCGCTCAAAGGCTTGCCGCACGCCGTCCAGGTACTCTTTTCGTTTCCGCTCGAGTGTCGCCACGCGCCGCTCGCTGCTCGTCGGCAGGTAGCTCAGCAGCAGCTGCCACGTCATGGCGCGCACCTCCTGCGGGATGCCGGACCATGCAAGAGACCGCAGCTCGGGCAGCGGGATGGTGGTGGCCTGCAGCAGCTTCTTGAAGCGATTTATTCTGTGTATGCGCGAGTTGATCGTCTCGACCTCCTTGGGCGTCGCATTGGGTGGGATGGAGGGGTAGTCGATCAGGTGGAGCGCGTTGGCCGGGTCGCGCAGAATGTCCTTGTACTGCGGCCGCAGGATCTTGCCCTCGCTCTTCTTGGGCACGGGGTACGACGGTGCTGGCCGCTCCACGGCAATGTCGGCACTGTTGGAGTACCGCCGCGCACTGGGCCCGCCGAGTGGCGACGATAGATCCTGGCCTTCGTCGAGGGCGGAGAGGCTCTGGCTGGTGGTGCTTGTAGATATAGATAGGCCGCCGCCAAAGCTGCTGCCAAACGACATGCCCCTGTTTGGTGCAGTCGGCGCCCTTTGCGGGTCTTGCTGGGTATTCTGGGATGCTGCCGCCGCCGCCATCCTCCGCGTCCTCCGCTTCATGTTGGACAGGCTCGGCAGCCCGAAATCGTCGCCGTCGTCCTCGTCGTATCCATATTCGTCCTCGGGCTCGTCTGCATCCCAGTCTTTGTCGGTGTTGGTGAGAAAGCTCTTGTAGTTCTTGGGGGGCCGGCCGCTTTCGTCATGGCTGTGGCCAAGACTCTGGCTCTGGCTGTGGCTGTAGCTGTGGCCGTGGCCGTGGTGCTTGGCCGTGGGCGATTGTGCGCCGCTGGCGCTGTGCGATTTGCTTGGTGGCGGTGTTCGTGGCCGTGAAGACGAGCCCGAGATGTTCCTGTCGGTTAGCGCCTTGCCACAGGCCTCTATATGAAGACAAACCTACAGGTTATCAAACTTGAGAATGTCGGCGTGCGAGTATGCTGCGCCAACAACGATGCTCGCATCGCGCCGGCCGCCGTTATCGGGGTTCTTCTTGGAGGACAACGCCTCGCGCTGGGATGCGCGCCAGAACGGTGATGTTGAGCTGGGATGTTAGCACCGGCGACAAGTGAGTGCAAGTGAGGTGTGGCTTCAAAGAACTTACTCGGCTCTGTCTGTTCCTCAAGAGGCAAACAAGTTAGCAAACGGGCTCTGCACGACGCAGATACCAACCACCCCCCCTTCTGCTCTCCTGCTCTCTGCTCTCCTGCAGAGTCACATACCGACTTGCACCATTTCCTGTTGCTGCTGCTAGAGTTAGCACGGTCCCTCGAGTCAAAAGTCTTGGCGCGGCTGAAGCTCGTCCTGCTTGGAGGGCGGCAGCATCGTGGAAAACACACCTGCGCTGGCGGCTTCTTGCCGCTTCCCGACGAGGAGAACATGGTGCTTTCAGCGCTTCGGGGCTGCTATCATGTGTATGCGGGTGCCGAGGTCATATGTGTGTGTTCTGTGTGTATGGTGTTCTCATATATTCTTATATATACGTGCCGTCGTCGTCGTCGTCGTCGAGGTGGCAAGTTCGAGACAAGCAAGCTGTCGTCGAGCTTGCTGTGTACTAGATCGAGCACTGTTCGCTACTGTCTGCCACAGTCGGTGCCCGTGCTGCCGGTAAATCTCGAATGGTAGTTGTGGCGAGCTCCGGCGTCGTCGTGGCGGTGGTTCGAGACGGCAACAGGAGAGGTGTATCAGATCGATCATCAGATGCCATACTGAGTACGTAGCCAGTATGCACTGACGCTGCTATGTATCTTACTCAGTGCTGCTACCCTTGTTGTATACCCCACTAGCCGTTTGCGCGCAGGGGTGGCACAACTGATACAGCTGATACAACTGATTCGACAATGACCGACTATGCAACGCGGGGATGCACTGTGGGCTGTTGGAGGGCTGCTAGAGCTGCCCTCTGTACGCTGCTATGGGAGCTCCGCTCTTGCGGATTACAGTGGGTTCGCCTCGGGGGAGTACACCGTATGTTGGTCTCAATAGCTCCTGCCGGAGTGCTCTGTACACTGTTTTGGCCTCAGGCATATAATATATTCTGGAGCTAACATAATGACTAATCAGTCGCAATCGGAAGGAAGGACCCAGCGTAGCACCGGACAGAAGCTCGTTTGCTGCCCTTTTTGGCGTTTTGGCTTATCCTGCAGTATTTCCTCTCCATTCCTTCTTCCCATCAACAAACGACGACCTGTTCACTCTTCCGCTATCCCTTTTCACCCTTCATCACGACATCCTTTGAATCTGTGTAGGATTTATTTACGCCATCTCCCCATCCGTTCTTCTTGTTCCTCTTTTCTGTTCTCTGTTCCTGTTTATCTTCTTCTTTCCTGCTTTGTAATCGTGACCCCAAACCGCAACAATGACCGACGCCGATAACTTTGACGACGAGCTCTTTGCAGACTTGTAAGCAGCCCCTACCCCGAAGCCTTTCCCCAAAGCCAAGCAGCTCCTTTGCTGTTAGCTGCAAGGCTGCCGGTGATCGCGAGGCTCTCTCTTCAATGCGGCCAATGGCGCAGTTCTGACAGTTTTTTTGTTCTCCACACCTCCAGGTACAACGACGACGAGCCACAATCTTCATCTTCCAAGCCGGCAGCATCAGCGCCTGCTCCTCCCCAGACCCAGTCCAAGCCGGCAGCAGCGGCACCGGCAGCCGCAGCCTCGACACAGCAGCAGCAGGATGAGGACTACGGAGACGAGTCGCACCTAGGCGGCAACAGCGAATATGACGACACTATGCACGAGGACGAGTATGACGACGACGACGTCGACTTCAACCTGGGCAATGGCAGCACCAACAACGCGAGCAGCTCCAACAATGCAAACAACGGGGGCGGCGGATACGGCCAGCGCTCAGAAGAGACACCCCAGCCCGGTGGCGGCGGCGGAGGTGGCGGCCACTACTCGGACACGCGGTCTGGCGGACAAGGAAGAGGCGGCGGCTCCAACTCTAAAGAAGACGGGTAAGTGAGACTGTGATTTGTGATTGACGATTTATGAGAAGCTATGCCAGCGATTAGACGGGCAGCCAAGGATACGTGGTTTATCTTGTGGTTTTATTTCCGGTTGTTCTTTTTCCAGTCGGGTTTTGATGAGTTTGATGAGTTTCTGGCTTTATCTTGGTCGGTTGAGAAGAGAAAAAGAACTTGGAAGGCCTTGTTGGGAAGTGCAAATGGCTTGGAAGCAGTAAGGGCAGCATCAGGGAGGACGAGATGCTTCTACAGCCTCTTGGCAGGGCGGCCAACAGCCAACATCGAGTGATGGGCAAGGCTCAGCTTCACGCCGGCTTGACGATAGTAGGCAGGATACGCGTCTCTTTGTAGAGGGGATCGCTGTGCCGCCGCTGTTGCTTCATTTCACAGTCGACATGGCGGGTGCATTATTGTTGACGCCTTGTCGGTGTGTGTGTCGAAGAGCTGCTGGATAGCTTGCCAGAGGATGCTGTCGTGACGGACTCTGCTCGCCCATAGCGAGACCGACACGGCAACGAGGCAAAACAAAGCTATGGCAGTGGAGAGAAGAGAGAAGAAAAAGAACAAAGAAGCGAGAAGCAATCATATATCGACAACAAGCTCTGTAGAGCAGACAGACCACATCATACAGCTCAGACAGCTTCAGACTACTTCAGACAGACCAGACAGACCAGACAGCCAGACAGCCAGACAGTCAGACAGACAGACAGACAGTATAAAAGAGTTCAAAGCCAAGCAGAAAGAGAAATCCAACAGTATCAGAAGAGAAACGGCGCACTTGTGTGTGCTCTGACGTTGCAAACTCACAAGCTACCCACCAGCTACTCACCAGCTACTCGCAACCGATAGTCGTCGCGTTTGCGTCTCCCGTCTAGCAGCGCTGCACTGTGGCGGCTGTGGTGTTGTGGTGTTGTGGTGCTGTGGTGCTGTGGCGCCGCCGTGCCGTGGTTCCCGTGGCTCCCGTGGCTCCCGTGGTGCCTGTCCATCTCTCAAACGACCCATCACTTTGCTCTCAACGCAAGCTCAGAACCTTCTCAGGGCTGGCTCTCCGTCACACCATCCCACAGTACTGGTTATACGCCAATTTGTGCAAACTTTTCACGCCCTTTCATGTCGGATTTTATATTTTATACACGCCTACTCTGCTCGTTGACTCCTTCAAAATTCGACTACCATCCAACCATCTGACTGCGCTGCTGTGCCCTGGCCTTCCAAAAGCACCTTACCGGCGTAAAACACCAACAACAACATCAACGGGACTGAGAGAACAATGGGCTTTGTTGAAAACGGCCAGCACCATGGCTTCCACAACTGTCCTGGCTGCAATGATTACCACCTTGCTCAACCTGGCCAAGCCGTCCAAGCTGTCCACCAATCTGTCCACATCCACAGGCATCTGCCGTCTTTGCCCGACACGCACCTCGACTATGACGACGTCAGCACGCCGTATGGCCACCTGATGCACGAGGGTTATCCCGCACCATCTCGCCATGGCCGAACGGGTGCCTATGATCGTGGTGCCGTGCCGGTTCAGAGAAGCAGCAATGTAGAGTGTGTCAAGGGTCAACTGTCTTGTGCTGATATCTGCTTCTGTTCTTTTTGCTTCACACATTCTCGCTTCTGTTCCAGCTGCAGTGCAGCCGCCGACATCGACGATGGCCCCAGCCCCAGTGCTGCCTCGATGTTTTGGCTTGCTGCCCACCAGCTCATGCACGATCTTTTGTCTATTTTTGCAAATGGGCAACTCACAGAAGCTAACAAGCGTGCTAGAAAAATGTTCATTGGCGGTCTTAACTGGGAGACGACGGATCGTAAGTCTAGCAGCTTTAGGCTTTAGGCCTTCAAACACCAAGAGCACGACTTGAACAAAACTAACTGAACAGAATCTCTCCGGGACTACTTTTCTCAGTTTGGTGAAGTGCTGGAGTGCACTGTGATGCGCGATGGCGCCACCGGCCGGTCTCGCGGCTTCGGCTTCCTGACCTTTAAGGACGCCAAGACTGTCAACATTGTCATGGTCAAGGAGCACCACCTCGACGGCAAAATCGTGAGTGCCGGCCTCTGCCTATTTTTACCACCTTGATATTTAACTTGAGAGGGACTTTAGAGAAAGATTCTAACAAACCAGATCGATCCGAAGCGTGCAATTCCCCGTGACGAGCAGGAGAAAACCTCCAAGATCTTTGTCGGTGGCGTGTCGCAGGAAACGACGGACCAGGAGTTCCGAGACTACTTTGCCCAGTTTGGTCGTGTTGTGGACGCTACCCTTATGATGGACAAGGACACGGGACGCCCCCGCGGCTTTGGCTTTGTCACGTTCGAGTCGGACGCCGGTGTTGACGCGTGCCTGAGCACCCATCTCGAGATCCACGGCAAGCCCATCGAGGTCAAGAAGGCCCAGCCCCGCGGCAACCTGCGCGAGGAGGAGGACCAGGGCCGCCGCGGTGGTCCCATGAACAAGTTTGGCCGCAAGGGCCCCGGCGGTGGCTACGACGACCACAACAGCGGCGGCAGTGCTCCTGGTGGCATGACGCCCCAGGTCATGGCCCAGTACTGGCAGCGCATGCAGCAGTACTTTGCCGTGATGCAGCAGCAGATGGCCATGAACCGTGGCATGGGCGGCCCCGGCATGCCCAACATGCCCAACATGCCGAATATGCCTAACATGCCCAACATGCCCATGGGCGGCATGAACCCCCAGATGATGCAAATGATGCAGATGCAGCAGATGCAGCAGCAGCAGATGATGAACCGCAACGGTGGCGGACCTGGCGGCATGGGCGGTCCGATGGGTGGTCCAATGGGCGGTCCAATGGGTGGTCCGATGGGTGGTCCGATGGGCGGTCCAATGGGCGGTCCGATGAACCCCCAGATGATGCAACAGATGATGGGCCAGCATGGAGGCGGTCCTGGCGGCCCTGGCGGTCCCAATGGCCCCAATGGCCCCAATGGCCCGGGCGGTGGACCAGGCGGCCGCAACAACTTCAATGCCATGGAGCAGCAGCTGTTTGAGCAGCAAAAGTACGAGCAGAGCCGTCGGGGCGGCAGTGTCGGCCCCGGCGGTGGCGGCCCGGGCAGTGCTGCTGGCGGTAGCAACAACGGCGGCCAGTCGCCGTGGGGCCAGAACGGAAGTGCTGGCGGTGGTGACGGATACGAGGACGGCAGCCAGAGCCAGAACAGCAACAACAACAGCAGCAACAACAACCGTGGCGGTGGCTTCAACAACCGCAACAACCGTGGCGGCAGCAATGGCCCCATGGATTCCAACAACGCACCCCCGGCCAATGCGCCTACCGGCCCCAAGAATGCTGGGCGGCCCGGTGCAAACTACCGTGGCGGCGGCCGCAGTGGAGGTGGCAACAGCCGCGGCTACCACCCATACTCGCGGAACTAGAAGGACCTGACGATCTGGTGCGGTAATCGTTCTGCACAGTCTCCTTACATGTAACAACATCTGTCTTTTCTTTTGTTCTTTTCTTTGTTTCCTCTTGTTTGTTTCTTTTCGGTTTCCGACTGCCACCTTTCTACGTTTTGTCTTTTCTCTTCTCCTGTGGCTCTTTCTCTTTGAACGTTTACTGCTTCGATTTTGTGGTTTCATCCTGCTCGTCTGCCGTCTCTACTTTCTCTACATTGTAATCTTTCTCGTTTATGCTCAAGGATCTAGTCAACTATTCAATCTTTTTTTAATTTCTTTTCTTCATGGGACAGTCTGCATAGTGCTTGCGCATAGATACAAGGTATATCCTAGATCGACCTAGAACAGCTTGGTGAAGCCCTCGGCCGGCGGCTGCAGCCAGTTCTTCTCGTCATAGACGGTGCCCGCGCCCTCAATCACATGGAACGTGTAGATGATCCGGCCCTTGTCGCTCAGGTTCTTCTCGCTCTTGTGCAGCGTGTTGCCGTGGATCAGCACCAGCGAGCCCGCCTTGACCTCGCCCATGACGTACTTGCTCGCGTCGTCCTCCGCCGCGGGGTCGATGGTTGTCGCCGGCGACTGCAGCGCGGTCGGGAACTGCGGGCCGGGGTTCGGCGTGATGTGTGTGCCGCCGCCCGCCTTGCGCATCAGCCGGTTGCGCACCGGCGCCGTCTTGTGCGAGCCCGGCCAAAACGACAGGCAGCCGTTGGTCGCCGTGGCATCCTCGAGCGCATACCAGAAGCCCACCGCGCTCGGCGGGTCCGTGTACAGGAACGTGCTGTCCTGGTGCGGCGGCACGGCGCCGCCAATCTCGGGCTGCTTGCAGATGATCATGCTCTGCAGACAGCGCGGGTCCTGGAAGCCGAGGCTGCGCGCGATCGGGGCCACGGGCACAGCGCCGGCAAAGCTGGCGGACGCCGGCGCGGGCTTGGTGATGTCGGCAAAGACGGGGTTGAGGGCGTGCAGGTAGTGGCCGATCTTGTTGACGGCGCGCTCCTTGGGCTTGGCGAGCTTGCCGGTGGCGGCGTCAAAGGCGTCCTCCTCGAGGAAGAAGCGGACCTGGTCGCCGGAGCCGAGAAAGTACTCGTCGCCGACGTGCTCCTCGCCGTCGTCGCCGCCGGTCTGGAACTTTGTGAGCGGGTGGCCGTCGAGGGTGAAGTCCTCTTCGAGCAGGCGCTGGGTCTCGTTGAGGAGGGCCTCCAGGGCGGCTGGAGGCAGAGCGTCCGGGATGATGAGGTAGCCGTCGCGCTCAAAGGCGGCAACCTGATCGGGCGTGAGTCCTTGAGCCATGATTGCAGGTGGCGCTTGAGGGTATCTGGTATCTTTTCTGCTCGAAAGTGTTTTGAGGATCGTCGATGGGCGACTCGGGAGGGACGGGCAGGGCTGGATTATGTACTCTGTACGCGAGACCATTCAACCGCCCAGAGTGTTATCGTGTGCTTTCTGCTTGGTATTTCTCGGCTGCTCCACCAGCAGCAGCAGAATGGCCACAAGGATCAGAGGGTCAGAGGATGGTATCGGAGGGCGAGCCGAGCAAGGCCGTGATAAGGGTGTTTTGGCGGGGAGCCAGCTCGGTACTAGCTGCCTTTAGTTGCGGGCGAGATGGACCAAGAGCTGGCTAAAGAAAACCCGAAGAATTACGAGAGAATCACTGACAGTCTAGACATGGACAAGCTATCAGGCGAGCGCGACGAGCTTGGCGGTGGGCACAGAAAGAAGCGAGAATAGAGGGACATACAAGTCAGATGTCGCTGTGAGCCCGGCAGGAGGGGTCCTTTATGCCTCCTTCCTTTCTCGTCAAGCAGCGGTTCTTCCTTCCTGTTCGAGATGTAAGCACGTGGCGCGGCTGGGCGGTAGAGACGGCCGGCAGCTCGCTATAATATAGGCACATTAGCACTGTAAGTTGTAAAGCGCGCTGTAGCTACAGTATGTATATCTCATCACACAGCATCGCATCTCGCGATGTTCAATTCGGGTAATTCTAAGAAATAGACAATATGCTGTTTTTTATAAACAAACTGTATTGACTTCTCTTTCAAAGCGGCCGTGTCGCTGTATGTCAGCCGTGTCGCTGCTGGGTGCTCTTTCCCGCGCCTTCCCCTCTTTCCACCACTAGCAATGCCGAGGCTTCAGTGCTTCAGTGAGCTTCAGTGAGCGCCGACTTCCGGCCTCACCTCCCATAGTCAAGATTCGAGACTCAGACTCGAGACTCAAAGCATTGACTTGTGTTGGCGTCAAACTCAACCCAGACCACAATGGCCCAGACAAACAACCCCATGCCGGACTTGCCGGCGCCGCTGCCCGTGTCCCGGCGCACCATCCCCATCTCCGGCATCATTGTCGACTTCTACGGCATCGAGGAGCTCGCCGCCGATACAGAGTCCGTGTCGCTGCTGTGGCTGCACCACCCGCGGCTGCGGTCGCGCGAGGACATGGCCGACATTGCCGCGCGCTGCGTGCATGCCGTCAACGCCTCGGCCGCCCCGGCACAGCGAAAGCCAAAGCACGGGCTCGTCGCCGCCGCGTTTGACCAGCGCAACCACGGCTCGCGGCTCGTGTCGGCGCGTGCCAACAAGGCCTGGCGCGAGGGCAACGCGACCCATGCGCAGGACATGCTGGGCATGATCGCCGGCACCGTGGCGGACCAGCAGCTGCTGCTCGACCTGGTCGACACGTACATCCACAAGGACGGCGATGCGCCCTACGACGACCCCGTGCAGGCCGCCGAGGGTCTGTTCTACTCCAACGGCGCGCTGCCTGCCCACATTGCCGTTACGCAGCACCTCCAGCTCGGCGTGTCGCTCGGCGGCCACACCGGCTGGCAGCTGCTGTTTGCCGACGCGCGCGTGACGGCCGCCGCCCTAATCATCGGGTGTCCCGATTACATGGACATGATGGCCGACCGCGCGCGGCTGACCAAGCTGCCGTCGTACACGGCCGCGACCGAGAGCAAGCCGTTCTTTGGCAGCCACGATTTCTCGGCGGCGCTGGTGGACTCGTGCCGCAAGCACGACCCCAAGGGCATTGTGTTTGGCCTGGACAAGCCGGCGTGGCCTGCGCCGGGCACCCCGGAGGCGAAGCAGTTGCACGACACGCTGCAGCGCCACGTCGGCGGCAAGAGGCTGCTGGTGTGCTCGGGCGGCGCCGACAAGCTGGTCCCGTACCGGTCTACCGAGCCGTTCATGTCCGTGTTCCAAAAGGCTGCCGATACGTGGCCGGACCTCGCGCTGACGGTGACCAACAACATCTACGACGGCATTGGGCACTCGTTCAGCACGGCCATGGTGGCGGATGCCGTCAAGTTTGTTGTCGACACGGTGTCAGAAGCACCCACGCCTGCGGCTCTGGCGGCACAGGGCCCGGGGTCTCCAAAGACATCAAAAATCTAGATAATAAACATAAAACATAAACATAATACATTTGAATTCATGACAGTAATCCATAACGTCTATACGTCTATATAGCAGGGCCTATGCAATCTCATTCCATGGCCGCGGGCTGTCGTCCTCCAACGCTTCCATGTCGCTCTTGGGCCCGATGAAGCGCGTCTTGAGACCGCTGAGCTTGCGTTCCTCGTCGTCCACAAAGAGCTTCTGGTCGCTGTCCCAGAGGTTGCGGCGGCGCCGCTTGCCGGCCAAGAGGGCGCCGACTCCGTGGGGATCCTTGGCCCAGTCGTCGACAACGTGCGTGGCTCCCGCCATGGCTTCTTTCTTGGAAGCATCCGATGCGCCTTGTGCACCGCCAAACTCCGCCGGCAGGTTGGGTGGGTTGATGCCGATAAACGTGACTCTCTTGTCCAGCGGCAAGAATGCTATCGCATCGGGCCCGCAGTGGCCGTCGACAAGACGCGACTGCTTGAAGCCGTGACTGACAATGGTGAGCTTGCTAGGCCATGACGAGCCTGACGCCAGCGGGGAGTCGGCGGGCAGAGCGGCCTTGAGGCGGTTGACGTGCCGCCAGAACGCGACGAGGCTGAAGAGGATGTTGTAGTACGAATCGAGTGCCTTTTCCTCGACAATGATGCGCGGCCGGATGGGGGTGGGAGACAGTGGGTGGAGATTGGCCGTGACCTCGGCATCGTCCTCCGCAGTCAGCGGGGGGAGAAGGCCAAAGTAGTCGTTGGCCGCGGCCAGGTTGGCATAGCTCCGGGCCTCGGACACGGGGGTGAGCTTGCGAGTCGGGCCGCTGGGTTGCATTAGCTGTGCTCGAATGTGATTGGGATAGATTCAGACAGACTCACCCAGAAAATGCCAGGACAGCACGCTCATCCTCGGCCAGAACCGTGATGCCGGCCTTGATGTGCTCGATGAACGTCGGCGTCTCGCCCGCCTTGTAGCTTTCAATGTACCACTCCGACTCGTCAAAGCCCTTGGCCGGACCGCCGCGCCAGATGCCGTGGCCGCAGACGACAACAAGATGGTTGGGAAGCGGCTTAGCAGTCGACATGTTGTGTGATTTGCGACTTGTATTTTGTTGATGTTAAGAGAACAAGTTGCAGTTCCCTTTGCCCGAAAGTGGGCGAAGACCATTAGGTGGCCGAAACCGGCTTAGTCATCTGAGGAGGGGATGCCCAACACCACCGAAGCATCGTCAAAGTGAAAAGGTATATCCAATGTTGAAAAGAATGGGGAATAATATTTACAGTGGCATGCCCGTCTCGCCGCCAGCTTTCTGCAGCTGCCGCAGCGTGTCGGAGACCAAGTACAGGCTGCCCGCAATCACAATCGGCCCGCTGGTGCTTCCAGACTCGGCAGACGTTGCCCATTTCAGAGCAGTAATGAGGCTGTCGGGGCTGTGACGGGGCGCGCCGTCGTCTTGCGACTTGAGTGCATACTGGTGTGTGCTTGCGTCAATGCCCAGAGCTGCAGCGCCGTCGAGGATCGTTTGCGGCTTGGCCGGCTGCACCCACGGCATGCCGTCGACAGCACCAAACGTGACGGCAGCAACACGGTCTCCTTTGCGTAGAAGAGGCCGCAGAATCTCGCCCAGGTTCTTGCCGTGAGACGCAGCGAGAATCCATGTAATGGGCTTGGTGTCGCTCCCGCCCTCGCTCCGTAGGTGCTTGTTCACGTAGGCCCCCAGGACATCGGCCGACTGTGCATTGTGTGCACCGTCCAGCAGGACCGGGATGGACTGGCTGGACTTGGTAGCTGATGCTGACGAGTCCTGCGCCAGCAGAGGACCGACATCGACCTTTTGCAGCCGGCCTGGCCAGCGGATCTGCTCTAGAATAGAAGCGAGGAATGCCGTGTCAGCGGGCGGCCTTGCCTCTGTCTCTGCCTCGGCAGTGTCCTCGCCGGTAGCGATCCGGAAAGCGGCATACGCGCACGCCAGATTGCTCAGCTGGTGAGGCTCCAGCCTTGCAATTGTATTTTTGGTATCTTCTGACGTGCTAGACGAAACACGAGCTGCACTCAACAGGTGCTTGGCCTCGGGATAGACGAGCGTCGTGCCGACCTCGCGCGCGCGGGCCTCGAGCACGCGGCGGATGTCCGGGTCGTCGCAGTTGGCCGGGTCCACGACGCACGGCACGCCCGGGCGCATAATGCCTGCCTTGTGCGTCGCAATGTCGGCCACCGTGTTGCCGAGCAGGCCTTGGTGGTCGAGGCCGATGCGCGTGATGACGGTGACGGCGCGGTCGGCACGCATGGCCGTTGTCGCATCGAGTCCGCCGCCGAGGCCGCACTCGACAACGGCGAGAGACGGCGTCGAAGCGGACAGCCTCGCGTCAAACAGCTCAAAGGCCGTCGCCGTCAGGAGCTCAAACTCGGTGGCGCCGATCTGCGCGTCGCGGTCGCGCTGCAGGACGGCCTGCTCGGCGGCGCGGAAGGGCGCTTCGGCCACGACGCGCTCATTGAGCACGATGCAGTCCCAGCGGTCGACAATGTGCGGCGATGTGAATCGCGCTGACGGGATACTGCGCGCATGCAGCATGGCCGACAGGTATGCGCACACGGAGCCCTTGCCGTTGGTGCCCGAGACCTGGATTGCCCTCCACGCCGGCGGCGGCCCATGCTGCAGAAGACGCCCAATGCGGGCCAAGCCGAGATCAATCATTGCAGTGATGGCTTCCTTTTTTTTATCTTTATTTTCTAAAAGATCTTTATTTTCTAAAAGAAAAATGTCAAGGTTTCAACATTAAAGTGCACAGGTGGGCCGCAAGTCGACTGAGGGCTAAGTGCTTTTTTCTGGTGATGTGCCGGAAAGTGTACTTTGGCTAGGCGGCACCCAATAGAACTAATAACACTGCGAATTGACTATCAACAAGCACCCTGATAAATTCATTGAATATTCAATTTCACATGCGAATTGCGGGCACTGCTGAGTCAATGATAAAATCGGCAAGAGCGCCGTCGTGCCTTCCGTTACATATGAACAGCATTGAAGAAAGAGACGATGCTGGCCTCGATGACTAAACCCTGATACGCGGGATGCAAATAACGACATACAAGATGTCACTTTACAAAGTGCATACTGTAACAACGAATCATTGAAAGAGTTAGAGATAAGTATATAGCAAGCATGCTTTCATAATGCTCGACCATCCAAACGCTATGCTGGAATTTGACACGGCAAACGTAGTAAAAATATAACAAAAAAGAGAATTAAGTAGAGGATAGAAGGATGGAAGGATGGAAGGATGGAAGGATTCAGCCCATCCGCTGGGTGTCGTGCGACGGCCAGTTTTGACCAAGAAAGGCGCTCAGCAACGGCCGCCGTGCAACGCCCGGCTTGGCCCGCCGTCTTCGTCGATAGTGCTCCTATGTCCACTTGACGTCCGTGCTGGGGGCGCGTGTCCGGCGACGGCCGCTCACTTTGATCTCGCCGCCGTTGGCGTTTGAGCTGGAATTCGAGTGGGAGTGGGAGCTGCCGGCGGAAATGGCACTGCCGCGCCGACCGCTGATGCCGGCCTCGGCGAGAGCAAGCATGCGCTCCTCGCGCTCAGACGTCGACGCGAGAGACGAAGGACCGATACCGCCGGCCATGGAGTACCGCCCAATGACGTTTTCCTTGTTAGACATTGAGCTGTCCGACCGGCTGATGATGGCCGGGCCCATGCTGGACCGGCTTGAATGGTGATGGAGCTGGTGGCCCTGGTGGCCCTGGTGGCCGATGGACTGTCGAGCATGCCGGCCTCCACCAGTAGGCGTTGAATGCGGCGAATGCGACGATGGGCCGCCTACACTGATCCCGAGCGAGCCGAGACTGTTGTTGCCGGCGCTGACCTTGGACAGCGACGACACGCTGCTGCCGCTGCTCGAGTCCCCGCTGACACGGCGCGGAATGGCAGACGCGACCGCCGAGCCCTCTCTGCTGCGCGGGCGGTAGGCAAGAGCGTCGCGCTCGTGGGCGAGCGCTACAGCCGACCGCCGATGCGTGGCTGCAACCTCGATGAGTGCAGGACTGGCCGACGAGAGCGACGATTGCGAGTGGTGGAGACCGCGGTACTGCTGGTTGTAGTGGCCGTGCCGCGAATTGTGCGGATTGTGCGGGTGCGACCCTGTCGGCGTCATAGGCGCAGAGACGGACGGTTGCAGGTTGGGCGGCGTGTACAAGGTTGTTGTGCGGCGCTGCGCCTGTGCATGGGCGGCACTGGACCGCGACCGCGAGGCGCTCGGGACTGCAGACGACGGCCCGTTTGCTGCCATGGCCAGCTCGGCGGCATTCGGCGGCACATCGATATGCGAGCGCACCAGCTCCGCCGCCAGATTGCGCACCAGCACGGCCGAGTCCTTGTCGGCGAGTTTCTGGACGGCTTCAAAGAGCACAGAGAGGTGGTGGCGGCCGGCACGCGTCGAGCCGACGCCCATGTTGGAGTCGGAGTTGTCCATAATGTTGCGCACCAGGCGCAGCAGGTTGAGGCGCACGACGGCCTTTTTGTGCGTCAGCTTCTGCGCGACGCCCGAGTACATCTCGGCCTGGGCCAGGTCGGCCGCCAGCGACGGACTCAGCCGGAGCACCTTGAGGAGCGGCTCGAGCAGGTTGGGGTCAA
This sequence comes from Ophiostoma cf. undulatum, assembly GCA_022392935.1. NCBI lineage: Eukaryota > Fungi > Ascomycota > Sordariomycetes > Ophiostomatales > Ophiostomataceae > Ophiostoma > Ophiostoma cf. undulatum. Next base: position 1,615,058 of record JAKRGL010000054.1, on the reverse strand, counting down.
AGGCATTGATCTTGGCCGTCGTGAAGCACGCGACAATGGCGTCCTTGAACCGGCTGTCGTCGAGCAGGTGCGTCTCGACCTTGGCCGTCTCCTCCTGCAGCCAAATGTAGATGGCATCGAGGGCGGTCACCTGCCAGTACTGGTCGCCGAGCAGCGACACGTAAAAGTCGAGGCCCTTGTTCTGCCACAGGTAGCGACGGCCCTTGCTGCCCGAATGGGCCATGTCGCAGAGAATGGGGAGAGCAAACTCCTTGGGCGGGCGTTCGGTCTGCATGATCTTCAGCAGCAGCGGGATGATGCCGTTGACGGCGGCATATTCCTGGCGCTCCTTGCTCAGGCGGCAGAGGTTGAACATGGTGTTGAGAACCTGGTTGGAGATCTCGCGGAAATGCTGCTGGCCCCGCTTCATGCTCTGGCTGAGGACGTCGATCAAGAAATCAATGGCATCGGCAGAGTGGAGAGACTCCAGAGTGGTCGACAACATGGACAGGTTCTTGATAAACTTGAGCATCGTGATCTGGTGGATGGGAGACATGAACCGCAGGTCCTTGAGGACGGTCTTGAGCACCTGGCGGTCGGCGACGACCTCCTTGACGTAGTTTTCGGCCTGCGAAAAGAGATAAAAGATGTTGACAATGCGGCCCTCGATCAGCTCAGACAGCTCCGTCTTGTCTTCGTCAAGGACCTTGTGCAGGACCAGGGCCAGCGGGTCGAGGATCTTGCTGCGCGAGAAGATGCGGCAAAAGTCGTTTTTGGGCGTCGGGCCCTGCAGCTCAAAGACGTTCCAGATGCCGTTGACGCCAATCAGGACGAGGTCGCTCGACGAGTCGTAGTCTTCGTCCAGAAACTCGACGAGCACATTCAGGCCACCGGCAGAAACAAACATTTGCAGCGTCGTCGTCGATGTCTGGTACATTTGGCGCACAAACGCAGCAGCTTCCAGCCGGATCTCGTTGGAGTACTGCCGCGCCGCAAACTTGGTGATGATGGGAATGCCGCCGACGAAGCAGAGGTTTTCCTGCAGTTCCACGTCGTCGAGGATAATGGCGTTGACTATTTTGAGGAGCTGCAAAATCATTTGCTGCCGGCTTTTAACTGTGCAGGGTTCGAGGATTTCGAGAATGGGCAGCAGGCCGTGGGCGCTGATGATGAGGTCTTTGATCTCTGTGTTCTCCCACAGCAGCGCAAGCAGATCCTCTGTCAGCTCAGACAGCTGGTCTTCGCCCTCGGTGAACTTGAGGGACCGCACCAGCTCCTCGACCCGCTCGGCAAGTCGCGCGTGCCGGTCTCGGGCAATGTTGGCCTCGAGGTCCATCTCGTCCCAGCCAGGGTCCATCATGGCGAACGGGTCGTCTTCGTCCTCTTCATCGCCAAGCCACGAGTTGTGAGACAGCTTGGACAGAAGCATCAGGCCTGCACCGTCTTCGGATCCGACCTCGCTCTCTTCCTTTTCGGTGAGATCGTCGCTGGGCCCAAAGATGTCGGAAAAGTCCTCGTCCTCGGCATCCTCTGCAAACCGCTCAATCTCGACCGACGACCTTGTTCTGCGCATAGGCCGGTCTGGTAGCACAGACGGCCGTGACGCGGCTTGCCGGCGCATGCTGCTTGCTGCAGGGGCTTGCATGGACCGGGGGAGACTCGTAAGGTCGGAAGGGTGAAATAGCTGCGGTGAATCTTGCGGGGTGCTGTAAGACCGCGCGAGCTCTGAGCGTGGCACCTGGACTGGTGGTTCTGCCGGGCCATTCAGGACCATGTTTAGACGGTTGCTGGTAAACACAAGATCGCTCTCGGCTAGCAGGTCAGAGTAGTCCTCGACCTGCTGTTCCTGGTAGGCCATCTCGGGCCGGGACGGAAGCTCAAATTTGTTGCCAAAGGTAATCTTTGTGGGAGACCGTGCCATGGACGCTTCGTACGTGCTGGGCGACGCGAACTTGCTTCTGCGGCGGCGGATCGGCTTGGGCGAGTCGGACTGTGGCGAGGTCGGGAAACTCGCAGACGGGGAGTATGACGGCGGCGATGCCAGCGGATCAGTGAGTGCAGAGAAGAGGCTGTTGGCATTGCTTTGCGCAGTGGCGGCGGCGATGGCGGCGGTGACGGCAGCCTTGTCTGACCGGCGATTTAGAGGCCGGATTGTTTGCTCCTGGAAGTCAATGTCGCTGAGATCTCTCGATGGTCCCTTGATGGTCATCAGCTGTTCGCTGTCCATAAAGTCGCTGTCCCAGTTGCCAGACACGTTGCGCGAGTCATTAGACGCGAACTGCTTCAGCCGGTCGCTAGACAGGAGACCGCCAAAGTTGTCCTGCGGCTTCAGATTTTGCAAGGCTGTAGGAGAAATCGCGGTTGCAAAGTCGTTGTCCCAGTTGTCCTCGTCGGCCAGTTCTGGCGAGCTGAATAGGTCAGCCATAGGGCGGGGCTTGGCAAGGTTGAGTGGCCGGCCGCTCCGCTGGACATCGCCGCCGATATGCCGTGAAATCAGAGGGCCCATCAGGGGAGGACCAGAGCTGTCTGAGCCTGTCGACGCCCGCAGGTTCGTTTCGGACGACTCCAAGGCTCGGTTCCAGCGGACAACCTCCTCGACAGCCTCTGACGGATTCTTGGATGCAGGCGCATCGCTTCGCCGGCAGCTGACAATCCACGGATGCCTGCCCAGTTTCTTGGCCGACACTCGCAGATTTGGGTCTTTCTGGAAGCATTGCATGAGAAAGTCGCGGGCAGCCGGGGAGACGCCCTCTGGTAATGGCGGGTGGTCGTCGTTGACAATGGCAAAGAGCGCAGGCATGGCTGCGAGGTTGTGGTAAGGCGGCTTGCCCTGCAGCAGCTCAATGACAGTGCAGCCGACACTCCAGATATCTGACGACGATGTCGCACCTGACAGCTGGATGATCTCGGGCGCCATCCAGTACGGGGTGCCGACAACCTGAGCTTCTTTGTCGGGGCCGGCTAAGCTGCTGGTCGAGACACCAAAGTCGGCGAGTTTGACGCTGCCGTCCTTGGTGGTCAGGATATTGGCGCCCTTGATGTCGCGGTGAATGACACCCTGGTCGTGCAGGTACTGGAGGCCATTGAGGACCTGGGTCATGTAGACACCGACGAGGTTTTCGGGGAACTTGCCATACGCCTTGCATATAGAGTGGAGAGAGCCGTTCTCGCAATATCTGCGCATATATATTAGTATGCGCGCCTTGTTTTCGTGGACATGCAGTCTAGGGTATGAGGAAGCTCACTCAAGGATGATGTTGAGGCAGTCGACCGACTTGACGAAGCCAATGTATTTGACAATGTTGTCGTGCTAGACGAATGTCAGTAGGAGTGAGGGCAGCACAGCATCATCGCCCTCGGCATGCACGTACATGTAGGTTTTTCAGCAGGTCAATCTCGGCCTGTCGTTGTCAGTTGTTAGCAGTCTAGTCTTTTGCCAGCCTTAATGATGCACACGCTGCAAGACCTACCTCGATCATGCGCAGCTCGCTTTTTGGCAGGTCGGTCAGCTTGATCTGCTTGACGGCCACAGCCTCGCCTGTGCCCCAGTTGAAGGCCTTGTACACTGAGCCAAAAGCACCCTTGCCGATGCAGTCTCCGAGACGCTAGAATAGTTGGTTAGCCGGTGGTCTCAATCGTGGACAAAGGTGACAAAGGGTCCTGGTGGCGAAAGCGGAGAGGGCCGTACATAGTCTTTCAGGCCCGGGTCCTGGAGTGCGCCGGACCGGTCGCGGGCATTTCCGCCGCCCAGGTTGCTGCTATTGCTGGGGGCCTTGCGGAGTGCTGGCGTGTGTGATGATGCGGACGACGTCGTCGACGGAGGGCCGCCCGTGCTGGCGCTGCCGCGGTGTCCGCTTCCAGACGACGACTGTGCCTCTCGCCGTGGTGTGCCGGGTACAATTTTGGCTGCTACCACTCGGCCACCGCTGCCGCTGCCGTTGTTGCTGACACTCTGTCCGCCGCTGCGGCTGCGGTTTCTGCCACTGCTGCCACTGCTTCCAGTACTGCCGGTACTGCCGTCGCCATTGTTCCTCTGCTGCCGGCTCTCGTGCCGTGACTGTGATGTCGAGTGTGAATGTGAATGCAGCAAGTGCGACTGTGAGGGGGTTCCGCGCTGCTCGGCGGACGAGGAGCCACCTGACGCCATGGCCGAAGCGGCTCCAGGGCAGAGGCTCTGCGCAAAGGTGTGTCCCAGCTCGTGACCCTGTTGTGGGCACAGCGTCTCAGTATCTCAGAATCTCAGAATCTCAGAATCTCTCAGTGTGTCGGCCCTCGCTTGTATGTCCCGCGGGTGTCGTAGTGCAGTCTTGTAGATGTCGTTGCCGTCGGTGAGGCGGGGTGTAGAAGACAATGAATTGCCACCAATATGTACCGCCGTTTTCTTCTTTTCTTCTCGATGTGCCTGTCGGGAGGTTCTAGGCTCGTGTGGTCGAGATTGGGCGGAGTTCGTGGGTTGTTTGAAAATGGTGATCTTTGCGTTTTTGGGTCGCGTCGGGGGTCATCGGCAGCAGACGCAGTTGGGTAGGAATCGAGTCTGCAGTGTGATCGCTATTCTCGATGGATCCCTATGGCGAGAACGAAGAAAGGCTTTGAGATGCACCGTGTACAACTCGACAATTCGACAGCTCGGCAACTCACAACTCCAAGAGCAGGCGGAGAATTGGCGGACAAGGGTTGGCGCTTCCAGCAGTCGAGGGGTGTCGAGATGGCCAGGTCAAAGGAGGGTCCAGTCCAGGCACGTTAGACGAGGCCGAGGGAATGTAGAGGATGTATCTTATGTATCTTGGTTGAGGCGTGTCGACGCGGCAGTCCACCCGTTAGTCTAGGAGTTTAGAGGTACAGTAGTGTAGTTCTTCGTCCAGCAAGCAGTCCCATCTAGGTCGTGTCCTCTCGTCGGTCGTCGTCGGTCGTGGCCTCGCAGTGCCCATTCCCGATGCTTGGCGGCTTTGCTTGTTGTTTTCCCTTTCCTTTTTTTGGTGCTGGCCTCATTGGGTATGGATAGCCAGGGCGTGTGAGAGAGAGAGGGGGGGGGGCAGCACTGAGAGCGCGGGTGTGTGTGGTCACAATAGTGCAATAGTGGTGTGCAGTACTATGTGCGTAAAGCGGGTCGAGGCTGAAAAGCGAAAGCTGGACTGGACCGGGTAGAGAAGGATGCATGCACCGTCAGTAAAAACGATGCTGATGGGGGCTGTAGATGTTGAGCAGGACACATGGAAAGTCGTAGACGTCCTGGGTGAAAGGAGGCTGACGTAATATATTAGAGCAAGAACAAAAATACAAAACGAACAAAGAAAGAGGGACGACAAAACAAGGAAGGCACGACCGGCAGATATGCTCATACAGTGGCAGAGCACCTCTGTAGCGCATGCCAGGGCGCAGGGGAATGAATCAAACAACAACTTGCGGCCCGAAATGCCACATTCCTACCCGGCTGGCAGAAGTCGCAACGTTAATTGCATGCCGGTCTGATTAGATTATTAGAATGATATTAGAAGAGTTTGCATTTTTGAAAGTACGTCGATGCCGCACGTTGAGCATCGGCTTAGTCATTTCGAGATCGCACATTCAGACTACGAGAAAAGAAGAAAGCTTAGTAATCTGCCTTTATATGTCTGCGTCTATTCCCCGACATCCATCGGTCAGCCATGGCTAACGGGCATAGAGGCTCGCCAAACCCAGACAGACACGAATGCTTGATGATGCATGCATGTGTAGGTCACTCTTCCCGGCACACTTCTCTCTATCTAAGATCTAGAACAACGGCATCACGGAAGATAATCACCAAAAGCCAAAAGCCAAAAGCTGAAAGAAGAAGAAGAAAAAATGAACAGCTGAGCCACGCCAGGACTTGAGCTAACCAGGACATCTGCGAGAATTTGCTTGCAGTCCGTCTTGTCCGGGTCAGTGTGCTGGTGCCCCTGGGCTAGCTATAGCGGCGGCAGCTAGCAGCCAGACAAAGGACCTGTAAGATTACCCAACGGGCAAAAAGGGGCATATAGACACAAAAAGAGTCAACCGGATCAAGAGCATGGGAAGCAAGTCAAAAAAAGGACACGGCACACACCTGAAAGCCTCGGTATTGTAGACCGTGTCTCGTCAAGAATCAACAGACGGTGCCGTAGGTGAGTAGATGATCAAGATATAGATCGAAAAAGATCGAAAAGAACAGAAAGATGGAGAGCTGGCAACTAGAGAACATGTTGTTGTTACGGGTATCGCTTGCGGAACTTTTGAGCAACTGGTAAAGGATCTGTAGAAGATTTTGATCTTGAATCTTGGAAATTGAATCTCGAAAGCGCTGGTATTATCTGAATGTATCGTCGTGGCCTGTCCCTGGACAAAGCCCGTTCTCGAACTTTTTTTTGGTCTCCCATGAGGATGATAGAAGCGTTGCTGCTCGTATGAAGCTGTAGCTGTAGCTGGGTCTGAAAGGAAAAGAGCGAATAATAACTTGAACCCAAAACATAAACATCCGCTCGAACCATTATCGTTTGTAACATCGTAACGCCATATCCGACAATCTTTCGGACAAATAACACGGCAATAAAATATATAAGAAATAAATGAGACAAGGTGCAAAGGAGTGAGAGACCTCACAGTAGCTTTTCGTATATTTGAAACTTTTTTTTTCGTTGGTTTTGTAGCTCGGCGGCCTAGTTGCCTCCTTCAGGCAGGTTCCGGCTCAGGCCGACCTCGGCCCACCACTCATCCGGAATGTCCTCGCGCCGCGCCAGGCTTCGCACAATGTGCTGCATGCCGCCAATGCCAAGGCTGTCGAGAGCCTCCTCCGTTTGCCGCGATCCAGCGCTCATGGGCGGCGCGCGTGGACGGGGACCGCTGCTCATGCTCCGTTCGTGTAGTATTTGCCGCTGCAGCTGCAGCTGCTCCTGCATCAGTCTCTGGCGGTTCGCATCCGCGCGAAGGTAGCCGATCCGCGCCAGCGAAGGATGGGTTGAGAGGCCGAGAAGGTCGGCCTGCTCCTCCTCGTCTTCCTCATCATCATCCAGGTCAAAGTACTCGTGGTGGTGGTCGTGGTCCATGTCGTCACAGCCGTCATCGTCTTCCAAACCAACACCACCGAGCACGGCAGACTCGTCGCCGGTGGATGTGCCGGCAGAAGCAGCAGTAAACGGTGACCGAATGCGCTGAGACGCGGTCGCTGATGTGCGACCCGAAGACCCGCCCGCAGGCGAGGCAGAGTTGCTAGCCCGCGATGCTGCGATGGCAGCAGCCATCTGTGCACGAGCGGCTGCAGAGGGGTGCAGTGCCGACGCCAGAGACGCGACATCACTGTCATCTCCGTCGCTACGGCGCGCGGCGGGCGAAGGCACAGCTGGGGGTGCAGAGAGGTTGGGTGTGGGCACAACTGTCGGCTGAGACGATGATGGCTGCTCGTGAGCAGCGGCAGCGGCCAGTGCCTCGGTGGTTGAAGCAAACGACGAGCCCAGACTCGGACCCTGGGGGTCGGGTGTGAGTGTGGACAACAAGGTGTCCCAGACACCATGGCCTTCTGGGCTAAGGCTGCGCTGGCGGTCCCCGAGGCCGTCGACCTGGTTGTTGCCGAGCAAATCCGGGCCAGGCGGCCCCGGACTGTCCACACCGTTGCTGTCAATGTAGCGGACGGCCCAGCCATACTGACGAGCACTGGCCGCTTCAGGTCCGTTGCGGATCTGGTTGATATCGCCAAAGATGCGTGATGTTGCCGATGCAGTCGTAGAAGGTGCGCTGGGAGGCGCAGTTGGAAGATTGGCGCTGTCTGACCACCCAACAGTAGGGCGGCGTGCCGGGTTGCTTGACGCAGCCTTTTAGGAACGGCATGTTAGTATTGCAGTCTTGGGCTTAAACGCCATCGTCTTGGTGATATCTTACAGCAACTCGGCGAAGTGACGATGTTATCCGCCGGCGCAGTGGGCGTGGCGGCTCCGGCTCGTCAAATCCCATAAAGTGGTCTGTTGTTGACCGCAGTCCCTGCTCGGGCTCATCAATGGGAAACGGGCCCTCGGTAGCCCAGCCGGGTGTTGGACGGCCGGCTGCCTGGGCGAGCTCTTGGTTCAGTGCGCCAACAAACGTGTTGCTGTAGTGCTCGTTGGCCGTCGGCTGGTCGGTCGATGCGATGCTCTGGCCGTACGACGGAGTAGGCGCAATCTCATGGGTGCTCGGGCCTCTCGGCCGGATCATGCCCAGGTACTGGCTTCTCGGGTCGCTGGGTGGCAGCACTGCCGGGACCGGGAAGTTTCTTGTGCTGTTGGCAGGGTTGGGTGCACTTGGCAGCCCAGCCGGATTGGCAGCAGAACGGTGTGCGGGCGGGAAGGGGCTCTGATTGGGTTCACGAATATTTGCCAGGAAGCGCTGAATAGACTGCTCGTAGGCAGGGTCACTAGTCGAGTTCAGCTCGTTGTTGAGAATCAGGCGAGCACGGCCGCTATGACGCTGAAAATTGGCCATCAACTCGTCGGACTCGCGGGGAGTAGGATGGTCCCGCATCGAATCCCGCATCGATTCCCGCAGCGAATCCCGCAGCGATTCCCGTATCGGTTCACGCAGCGATTCCCGTAGCGATTCCCGCAGTGATTCCCGCATCGCCGACTCGCGCCGAGCGTTGTTGATGGCAATCTGGTGGGTTGGGTCCGTCTCCAATGCGCGTGCTTGCCGCTCAAGACGCAGGCGCGAAATTTGCCTGCTATTGCCTTGTTCTCTTTCGAGGTCTGACTGGGCCGTGGATACGGCCTGGGACATGGCCTCGGTCAAAATGGCGCGACGGCGAATCTCGCGCAGTGTATCACTGCTGCGCCGGCGCGCGCGGCGGATGCGGTTGGCATTTTGGGTAGAAGGGGCCGTGTTTTTGGTGCGGAGGTCGGACTCGATCGGGGGGGTATAAAGACTGGAATGTCAGCATCTGGGAATAGACTCGGGCAACGTCGACGAGGATATGAATGATACCGATGACGTTTGACATTTGACAAAGGTCAAAGATGTCGTCCGGCGGAACTTACGGAAGACCCATGATTGCGGGTGGATGTGTTTCCGCTATTAGAAAAAGAGGAGAGAGAAGACGAAGAGGGAGATGTAGACAGGAGTTATATCGGAATATAAAAGTGGTCAGCAGGCCGTCGATGCGCGCGGCGCGGGATGACGACTGGTGATGAGGATGATGGGGGAGATATCGAGAGAAAAGGGTCGAGGAGAAAAGGGTCGCGACAGGACAACAAAGGCGTCGACAGCACGCGAGTGGATTAGATTGGAGGAGATGCGAGGAGATGCGAGGAGATGCGATGAGATGCGATGCGACAACAGACCAGCAAGGCGTGGAGGAAAGGAAGAGGAAGACGTCAGACAAGTCGTGGCGTGTCGTGAGAAAGAAGTGGAACAGGCAATGGAATGGGCGAAATGGCCAAAATGGAAGAAGTGAAGGCGAGAGGATGGAGACGGGGGAAAGACGTGACTAATGGAGACGAAAAAAAGAAAGGCACGAATAGGACGGCCGTCAAATAATCCAAGTCCCAGATACCAAAAGTGGAAGGATCGATGGATATTGTCGCCAAAGCACTCTGTACTGAGTAGGGATGAAGAAAACAATGGCGATGAAGGTTGTGATGATAAGGAAGGAGCGATGGAGATGTCTGAGAAAAGGAAGGAGAGGATGACAACGGAGTAGCACTGGGGGGGACTGAGAGAGTGCGGCTGGGAGACTGGCAAGAAGGGGAGGAGCGATGGGACAGGGGCCGCCTTGTGCGGTAGACCTCAGTACGATGCGGTTTTGCAGTTTGAATTTTCCCTTTCCTTCCCAATACCGTAGTATCTCCCTTGTCGCCCCGTCGCTGTCAGTAATACCTCCTGCCGCAAGAGCACTAGTCACGGGCACTTGGCTGTTCTGCGCCTTGCCCGCATGGGAAGGAACTTGGTCCACCAAAAGAAGAAAGGCGACGAGAAAGAGGGCTCATCGCACGTTAAGGACAGTTGTGATTGGCTGTTTTGTTTCTTTGCGGGTAAAGGGACCTGGTCCGTGCTTTTATTGTTAGGCTTTGAGCCAACTGCCACTATACACCGCCCTGGGCTGTCATCTTCGCGCCGCCAATAGATAGTCTAGATATTCTCTTAAAATACCCACCAGGGTTGGATCCGTTATGCAGGGGCCATGGCGTGGTCAGTGGGCGTTTGCCAGCCTTTCAGCGCAAACGCAACTACCAACTCTGGCGCGTGAATCGCGCCGCGTGCCGTCAACCCCGTCAACCAACCTACGACAGACAAAGCGTGGCCGCGAATTGAGTTGACCCATAATTTATATATTTTCTATCATCAATCAACGACAACATTATGGCATAACATGCAATCAAAGATAATTTTGATGAGTTTATTTGTATTTCTTATACATTTGTACGCTGTTTGTGTGCCATGGCCGTCCGTTACAAAGGAAATATGAAGATATAGGAATAGAAGATTGAAAGGGAAAGAAAAGAGAAGAGAAGAAAAGAGAAGAAAAGAAAAGAAAAGAAAAGAAAAGAAAAGAGAAGAGAAGAGAAGAAAAGATGAGAAAAGAGAAGAAAAGAGAAGAGAAGAGAAGAGAAAGAGAAAGAAACCGAACAAGAAAGAGCAGAAAGAGCAGAAAGAGCAGAAGCCAGACAAACGTAAAGACATATCCCGTGGTTTTGAATCCCATTTCATGACCAGATCTTGACGTGCGTAAAATCTAACACGAACTAATATGAAGAAAGAGCAGAGCAGGAGTAGAGGCAAAGCAAAAGGGCAAGGGTGGACATAAAGACAAAGGTGAATGTAAAGCGTAAACAGAAACAGGAGACAAGAAGAATAAAAGAGAAGAGAAGAGAGATGAAAGCAGGATAAAATAAAACCAGCCCTCCCATTTCCCATAGTACAAGTGACAAGCTGAAGTAGAAAGACCAGTAAGAGACTGTAAGAAGACTGTAAGAGACTGTAAGAAGACTGTAAGAAACCTGTAAGAAAGTAATAAAGAACCGAGGAATAACTCAAATAAAAATACCAAAACATGACAGAAACGAAAACGCAGTGCAGGGGGGTATAAGGTGCAAGAAGGTGTAGTGAGGGTGCACAATCGTCTGCTCGAGACGGATGGAAGAAGGAAGAAGGAAGAAATGCGAGAGGTTGCGGGTAATGGAGCAGTTCAAGGGCGCGTCCGCGTCTACTCCATCTTCCAGTGGTTGGTGAGGCCGCCGTCGAGGTCGTCGCTGCCAATGTACAGCTCAATCGCATACAGCAGCATGACGGCGACGACATTGACCCAGCGCGTCGTCGTGCCGCCAATGTACTCGCCCGCCCGTAATGTCCAGCCCGCCGTGTGGCCCGCCATGCTGCTGCTGCTGCTGCTGCCGCCGCCGGCCGCATTGGACACGGTAAAGTGCTGCAGCAGCAGGCTCGTGTAGATGGCGATCAGGATCGACGCCGAGTACCACGACAGGAAGCCCAGCAGCTTGGACGCGGCGTCCGAGTCCTCGAGCGTGGGCTCTTGCAGCAGCGCGCGCGCGCCCGACTCGCGCACGGCCGGGATGATGCGCGTGGCACAGTAAAAGACAATGATGCGGTACGTCAGCGAGATGATGACGGACGGCGTTATTGTCTGGAAGGCGGCGTGCAGGAAGCGCAGGGCCGAGCTGAAGACGGTGGGCAGCGTGCTCAGCAGATGGACCAGCGTCGAGTACGACGCCATGATGATGGGCGGCAGCGGCGGGAACTCGGGCTCGAGCGCGGCGGCCTGCTCCTGCTGCAGCTGGCGGCGGGCGGCGGCCTCGGGCGACGAGGGCTGGTAGTCGGTAAAGATCTGGTAGACGCACAGCACAATGTACGCAAACAACAGCGACGACTCGACGGGGTTGCCGCGTCCGCTGCCGATGCCATAGGCCGACAGGAAGACGGCCGACGTGATGGTGACGCCGATGAGGATGGCGTCGATGTTGTCGATCTGGGGGAAGCGCGCGATGCGGGACAAGAAGTAGATGGCGCTGGCAATGACGGAGCCGGAAAAGACCACGAGGATAATAAGCCACGAGTCGCTGCGGCCGCGGTTGACAAGCCAGCGCGTGATCTGGCCAGAGGCCTGGATGACAAGAAGCGTGCAGAAGCCCTCGAGAACCTGGAATATCGGGCTCGAGTAGCGCAGCACCTTGTCCCAGCTGCCGAGCGCGGCCGACTCGACAACGCCGCCGCGGCCAAAGAACCAGTCGTTCCAGCCATCATTGGCAGCGGGCGCCGGCGCCGTAAAAAAGGCAGTCGGGGCGGCAGCAGCATCATTATTACTATTGCCGCTCGAAGCACTGCCGCCGCCGCCGCCGCCGCCGAGGCCAAAGAAGCCAGAGAGGCCGAAACCTCCCTTGGCCGCCGCAGTGGCCGCGCTGACGGTAGAGCTCGCGGCGCTGGCACCCTCGCCGCCGGTCACATGGGCGACGGTGCGGGCGACCCAGTCGGTGCTGTCGGCGTCGACAGAGAAGCGCGTGAGGGCCCAGATGAGGAGCGCGGGGACAACAACCCACTGCGACAGGCGCAGGGTGGCGGCGACAGTCCAGCGCAGAGGCTGCGAGCTGGAGCGGTCGGCGGGCGCAAACAGGCGCACGGCGATCTTGATGGAGGAGTAGGCGCCGTAGTAGGCAAAGAGGGCCAAACTGTAGGCGAGGCCAGCATCACGGCCGCCAATGTCGAAAGCGATCGGGATGGAGAGCACGATGCTCAGGAGGAAGATGGTGCTCAAGAGCACGCGGAATAGCCACAGCATAGTGGTCGAGGGGGGGTGAGGGTATATCGGGAACAAGAGAGAGCCCAACGGCGGTCGATCAGCGGCGTGCGCGGTAACGCGCAACGCGCGCCTTGAGAGGTCGGCGGTCGGCGGCCGGGCAGAGGGCAGTGGCCGGGGGGTGCTACAGTGGCACGAGGTGGAGGTGGTCGAGGTGGTCGAGATGGTCAAGGCCGGGGCCGAAGCCTGGTCGGTATCAACAGAGAAGCGATGGATACAGGTCGGTGCAGACTGCTGATGTCGACAAGCACCGTAGCAAAGACGTCGTCGTCGGTGTCGCCACTTGCAGGCCACTTGCAGGTCACTTCAAGATCGCTCTCGCTCGCAAGGTTGTCGAAAGGCCAAGGGTCAAAGCAGATGTCACCGAGTCGGTCAAGGGATCCCCGTCGTGTGCGTGGCAGAGAGTGGCCGTCGGGTACCGAACGTATGATTGCAGCAGAATGCAGAGAAGATGCAGTCGCTGCGTATAGACAGGAATACTATGTACAAAGAGATACAAAGAGACACCAAACAGTCACGCCGTGAGTCGAGGGCGAATAGAAAGACGGCGAGTGAAAAGGCGCAAATGAGAGTCGGGGTCAGGCCAGAGTGCAACGGAAAGTCAAGGAGGTGTGGGTGTGGTCAAGTGTTCCAAGAGCGGCTTCGTTCTGTCGAATTGTTGTCGTTCTTTAGTCCTTTTTGCCTTTTCGTCTTTCGTGAGTTTTTCGACCTTTTCGATTTTCGACTTTCGACTTTTCGACTTTTCCACTGCTTTTTAATTCGATCTCGTCAAAAGGTGGCAGGTAGGCACCATAATAGGCAATACGGAGTAATAGTGTGCGTATTGTAAAAGCGTGCATTTAGGTGGGTTCACTCAGGTGGGCTGTAATTAAAGACAGGCCTTTCAGGTGCTAGGGGCTACCGTAGCTATTCACGGAGTAATTCTTCTTCTTATGGCTGGCTTATCTTCACGTGCAACAAATGAGACTGGACGCAATGGGCAAGGCTCAGGCGGGGGAGTTGGAGAGGACGGCATATTATTATATCAACTATCTACAGAGTACAAGGAAGGAGCGATGACGACTTTTCAGCTTGAATGGCTTTGGGCAAACGGCAGGAGTCGGGTGTCACTCACAGCTGAATGGGAATGGGGAAAAGGAGGGGAAGGAAAGAGCAGCAAAGATAACAGCAGGAACAGAAGAGGAAAGAGCGTGAGTCGCGTGCCTTCCCAACGCTGAGCAGGACCCCTCGTCGAGATAACATGCCATATTGCGCTAAAGATGGCATCTTTGCCCACTTGAACTACGGCATAAGAACCCCGACCTACGGATTTTATATGTTTTTTTATATTTACTACTCAATGGGTAGATCTGCCAGTTTATTGCGATCTTTTGTTTGGGTTCCTTGACATGATAGGCAGTCCAATATGAGAGGGTGCTATCCCGGCCTTGGGGTTTGGGATGCCGTGAAATGGTGAAGAAGAAAAGACATCATGGCGACGGCGACGGCGACGGCGACGACGACGGCTACCAAACCAGATCCTGCAAAATTGCATACTTTTTCCTTTTCCCCTCCAAGTCGCCTCTCGCCTCTACTGCCAGCTGTCCCTCCTTGCTTAGTGTCACGGCGTGCCTTAGCGGTGGTCCATCTTCCGGAGCTGAAGGTCTGGCCCCCGATTGCGTTAATTCTCGTCTTTTAAAAGAAAAAAATTGATATTTATTTGTAGTGCTTCCTTTGGCGGGGACATTCACAATGATACGATGCAAGATATATGCAGGTTTGTCGGTGAGCACCACCACGTGTGCGGGCTACGCAAAGTGGTGGCGATGTAGTGATGTTTTTTTCTCTCTTCTTTTCTCTCCCTTTTTTATGGCAGCGCCCTTGACGACTACCTTGCTATTTGCTGCTCTTCCCTCCTGATCAAGGTAGTCGTCCACGAGTGATGTCGGTGTTTGATTTCAGTATGGTATCCAGCGGTGAGCATACATTGTAAGCTGGGATGTAAGCCAGCAGAACTACAGGAAAAGCGAACGATATCGAGCAAATCAAATACTTTTGTCTACCTGTGGATGTGGGCAGAAAAAAGCAAAATTGATACGCTGAAGAGAGCACATGCGGAGAAATTTTGGTGCTGAGGATCCGCTGCCGCAGATCTTGAAACATGGAAGCACCAATGATTTTATCTGACTAGCAGGTACTTTCAGGCAAGTAAGTCTTGCATTTCTTGACAAAGAAAATACTAAATAGCAGAGCGGGACTGCGTGCCCTGCAGTTTTCAAACACTTGGCCGACTAAACGAGGCACTGCCACTCGGGATAGGATGGCAGCGTGTATGACATCACGGCGTCGATCCGGCCGTGAAGTAGAAGAATCATTATAAGATGGTGATGGTGGAGATGAAAACAAAGTTTTTTTTTAAAAAAAAAAAAGAAAAAAAAAGTCGAGCAACTATCACCGCCACGGGCCAGAGAATCAAACAAGTCGAGGATAGCATGTTTATTGCGTGTGGCAGATAACGACCACAGCCGTCTGTATCATATCCTAGGGCAGTAGCCATCATGTCTCAAATAGAGATTTATAAGAAAGTCCTCCAAGAAAAAGAGAACCCAAGAAGTAAACAAAAATCAAAGCAGTCCCAACCCACGAAACCGGCAAGCAATAGCGTTGTAGCATTGTCGCAAAGGCAGATCTCGGTCCTAACGCGCCGTCCCTTCGGTTTCCAGCAATGGCGTTATAGCACTGTTGCTGCTCCGAGCGTCTTTGTTTTCTTTTCGTTCAGTACCAAAAGAAGCAAAGAGCACGGATTAAAAGCGAACCATAAATCATGTTCGTCGTATTCGACAGCGCATTCAAACACAAATGGGGGTATCATAGTATGACCAATCATACAGCAAGCAGAAACAGAAGAAAAAAAGACAAAAAGTAAAGAAAGAAAGAAGAAGAAAAAGAAGAAAAAAGAAAACACAAATAGCCGGCCAGCCCAGAAAGAAAGAAATACCTCGCATAACCGTCTAGAGAGACCTGCCCGTACCGACCACTGTGTCCCAACGATAGCGTTCCAGCGTTGTCGTTACAAAGACATGTGGTCGACCAAAAAACAGGACTCCGACAAAAGACGGGCTTCTGCATGAACGAAGCGAATATAAATGATAAGAAATAATAATAAAAAAGGCTGGGCTGGCGGCGTTGAATAGAAGAGAAAAGATGTGGTGTCGACAGGTTGTGCAGTCTCGAGACGGCAGTGCGGCAGTGATTGGTGGGGCACACGCAGAATCGTAGGCTTCCCTCTAGCTGTTGGATGCTGGTTGACATGGAGAGGGGAAGACAGAGCGACAGAGGGGCAGGGCGACGGCCGCCTTAGTTGGCACCCGCCTCCATGTTGGCGTTCTTGTTGAGACCGCGCTCGGCCGCCTCGCGGCGGGCAGCGCCATCCATGACTTCCACGTCGTTGCCGCCCGTGGCGCCGCCCGAGACGCGCTTGTTGCCAAAGTACTTGAGGAGCACCACATTGACAAAACTGCTGGCAATGCTGACAACCAGGATGCCGACCATCACCAGGTTGCTGTTGCGGTAGCGGTGGGGGTTCGTCGTGGCCGAGTCGGCCGGCCAGCCCGAGTACAGGGCATAGGTGGTGGTGATGCTGCCGAGGTTGCCGAGGCCCGAGACCAGGGCCGAGGCAGAGGCCACGCCGACCTCGCCGTGGCGGTGCTGGAAGATCTCGTTGGTCCAGGTCATGCAGATGGGGACGGTGGGGCCCAGGCCAAAGCCGAGCATCAGCATGCCGCCGTAGCGGGCCCACGGGTGCGACGTGGGTGCAAAGCAGACGACCAGGAGACCGGCAATTTGGATGCACACGGCGGCCGAGAAGAAGAGGGCGCGGTGCTGGTGGAAGCGGTCCGACAGGGGCGTGACCAGCAGGATGGCAATCAGGTCCATGATCCAGATGGGCGCAAACAGCAGGCTGACAACGATGCTGCTGAAGCTGGCGTTGATCGAGCCGATGATGACGGAGCCGTACAGCTGCGTGCCAATGCCGACTCCGACAACGCCAAAGTACATCATGACCAGCGGCCACAGGCGCCAGTCGATCAGCACCATGCCCAGGTCGCGCAGGGTCCAGGGGCGCGGGCAGTACACGCGGCGCATCTCGTGGTAGTGCACCAGCGCATCCTCGCCCGTCAGAGCCTCGGGCGGCTGGGGCACCCAGGCCAGCAGGCGGTGCGCGGGCGCGCGCGTCTGGCCGGGGAGCATGGGGCGGTCGGGCAGCCACCACAGAAGAACGACGCCCAGGGCAACGGCCAGGATGCCGTAGACAAGGAACATCCACTGGAAACCGACGAGGCCGTGCAGGCCGTCCATCTTCTGGAAGCCGGCCGACACCAGGCCGACGACCGACGCCGACAGCTGCGCCGCGGTGAAGTAGTAGCCGATGCGCTTGGCCATGCGGGCCGGCGGGTAGAACAGCGTCAGGTAGTAGGACATGCCGGGCCACATGCCGGCAATGACCACGCCGAGAAGGAAGCGCAGGAACTTGAGGCTCCAGGCCGACTTGACCGCCGCGAAGCACATGCCAATGACGCCGACGGCAAACACAATGCGGGCCATCCAGACACGGGGGCTGAGGCGCGTCATGACGAGGTTGGAGGGGAAGTCGAAGAGAACGTAGGCGACGTAGAACAGGGCCAGGGCGGTCGACACGTCCTTGGCGGACAGGTCTAGCACGTCCATCAGGTCGTGGCCGGCCGCCGAGTTCATGGTCTGGGCGATGCCAATGTTGGAGCGGATGGCCGAGCACAGAAAGTAGAGCACCCAGAACGGCGGGATGATGCGAAGATCGAGCTTGCGGTACACCTGCTCGACGCGCTTGCCGTCGTACTCGATGACCTCGGTCTCGGAGGCCGGCAGCGCCGAGGCCTGGGCATAGGCCTGGGCATTCTTGTCGTTGCCATCGCTGGCAGCGTCTGCTTGAGACATGGTGCAATTTGTGCAATCTGTGAAGTGACGGGTGTTGCAGATAAAAAATAACAGCAAATAACAGCAAATAACAAGATATAACACAAAAAAAAGACAGCAGAATAACTAAGCCCAGATGAAGCAGTCAAGCACGTACTGATCAATCAGTATCGGCCAGAATTGAAGCAACCGGGGAGTGACCACTTGATCACCAGGGGGGAGTGAAGTGAGGCGTGAGGGGATGCAGAAGGGGAGGGGAGGGGGGTGAGTAAAATAGAAGGAAAGGAAGGAAGAAAGAAAGGAAGAAAGAGGGTGAGCAATATCACTCGATGGGGGAGACGATGAAAATTATGCAGAAAAAGCTAGAGATAGCTGTTAGCAGCCGCGGGTGGAGGTCGACAGCAGCCGATGAACGGCTCCGCTAGTCTCTTCGGGTATTAGCGCGACTTGCCATGCCGAGTTGTCCAACGGCCCGGCCTCGTGGGCTTCTCAACAAAATGATGAATTATTTATTAATTAGGTCCTGGCTGTAATAAAGAGTGCATCAACTGTAAATAAAGTTGGAGTCGAGTTCGAATATGGAAAGCGCAGTGATACTCTACGGAGTAATTGGAAGGAGCCACTGATACAGTCAAACTACTAGATCAAATCGAGCGTCGTGTGGTGTTATTACCGCAAGAGGAAGGCAGGCTGCCAAACAGAAGCGTGCGAGTGTACAATAGGCGGCTTAGGTAAAACTGCCAGAAAACAAGGCTGGTACAGTACAAAACTGTGTCGGCACGACTGCCATCGGCAGCCACGAACAGCTCTCGCCTAGCCATGCAAGGAAGCGTGGACCGAGCGGAGACGGCCGTATCTGCATGGCCTATAAAAACGATAACATCTCTTTTTTTTTCTCAAGTGGTGAGCTGAGTCAGCAGCCGCCACTCGTCTTCTCAAGGACCGACCTCGACACCGTGCTCAGCCGGAGCAGGCCTGGCCAGGTCGCCGTCGTCTGCGGCAGGATGGGAGGCAGCAAGAGGCAAGAGGTAAGAGGTACGGGCTGCTTCCAGTCTTCAAGTCGAAGGAGGCATCTGCATCGGCGGCATCAGCCTGAATATTCGTGTGGACGACTTTGGCTTGCACAACTTTAGTTTTCCCTGGGACAGACCGCTGTCTTCGACCGTGCTGTCTGCAGGCGATGCTCAGCTTTTGTCTCTGGCGCGGGCACTCCTGCAGGCAGCATTGAGCGGCATCTCATCCTGGTAGATGAAATCGCATCGTGGCTACTTATGTAAACAGGCCACACGGCGGCTGTAGCAACGACCGGCCGGAGTGCACCAAGAGGCTGCGGTCTGGCATCTGGGGATGCTGTTATCCATAGATAGTCTGCGTAATAAGAGGGAAAATATGAAGAGAGAAAGAAAAGAAAGAAACAAGATTGCATGCCAGGGTTCACATTGGTCTCACTTTACAGTTGCGATGAGAGTCGGTGGGGCAGCAGGGGCAGCCTGGCCAATACGGAGTAATAAAATCAAATAAGAATAGAGTTTGATTTTACTGCGCGGAGGAATTGAGCACAAGTCATAAAGTCTATTTATTATGTATTATTTATTGGCTGTTTTTATTGCTTATTCGGGTTGATTGGTGCTATGCTGCATTGCTTCTGGCCGCCCAGTCTGGCCATCCAACTGAGTCCATCTTCATTTTCTTTGATTTTTGATTATTCTCTGAAGTAGGCCATCTCAGCTATTTGTATTTGCGTGGATCTCCTATGCAATGTCTCAGTCACCACCGTTGCCATCTTCCACCTTTACCCCATCTCATCTCTCCAGATCAACCCCTTGCCGGGCCTCCTTGCTCCATTTCGCTCTTTTTTTTCTTTCCTTACTTATTTCTTTTTCTCTCTCTCTCCCAGACCAATCAGGCTCATGCATGCAAATACAACCAAATACTCGCACTTCCCTGATTGCCGTCGCAATATGCATCTCGTGATGATCCGTGATGGCCGGCAGACTATATTGTCAACCAACAAGTCCGACGCGAGGCTGCATAATACGAGGTGTCTTTCTTTCATTCTCCTGTATTTGTCCCGTAATCGATCGTATCTGTCTGCACTACTGCACCTCATCGTATCGACCGACTATCGCCTCGACTATCTTGGTCCCCGCGTTTTCCCTCCCGTGTCGACAGCCACCCAGTGAGTCTTCTTTGTGCTTTGTCAATAGAGCGAAGAACCGAACAGCATGACCGTTGATATATCCGGCAATACTCAATACTGGGGCAGGTAATAATAGCAGCAGCTAAAGTATTAATACTCCGTGATACGACATCAAGCAGTCCACCCGCCCGCTACTACCGCTACAGAGTACTGCCACTACCGCCATTTACGATGGGAGCTTGGACGGAGTACGAGGAGGTGTTGTGTTGTGTTCTGTGTTCTGACTCTCGGTAGCTTCAATACTGCCGTTTGCTCCTATTGTTTGCCATTGCAGCCGCTGTCATTTACTGCACGACATGGCGCTGCAATGCCATGCAAGTAAAGGGTAAGAAAAAAAGAATAAATATAAAAACGACAAAATCAAGGAATACAATGCCACTGGCAGCGTCTCTTCCTCCCACAATACAAAATGCAATGGTAGCAGTCGGTTTGCTTTCCCCGCTGCGACTTGCTCTTTAATTAAAATTAATAAGTAAAGTAAGTAAAGTAGGTAAAATAAAAATAAATAGAATTAAACTTAACATACCCGCAAGTGGAATAACACAGAATACGGAGAGTCGTCCAAGACTGCTCACGCTCGGCACGCTATGATCCAGTGCGGCTGGGGCTCTTTTGTTTTTTATTATGTATTTTATATATTTGGTTTTGATTATTCGTCGACTTGATATTCTTTGCTTTTGCCTTTTCGTCTGCTTCTGCCTCCTCTGCTGCTACAGCCCCTTTCCTCTCTTCTTCATAATCATATCCTCGCCTCGTCATCGTCAGCCGTCTTTTTCTGTTTTCTTCGTTTCTTCTTTCTTTCATATATAGCATCTTAATTTTAATCTCGATTCCTTCTCATCACTCGGGCTTCTACACTCGCTCTACACTCGCTCTACACTCGTTACTCGACACTCGTCTAATATCTAATACTCCCGTTGTCACATCTACTCGCGACAGCATCTACCTACTCACCATCTAATAACGCCCCTGTAAGTGCTCCGGCATCGTCTACCTCAAACACCGCTTCCATGGTCCATTCTCGTCTTCACGGCCCGTTGCAGGAGAGTTGGCTGCAATATCTATGATGTGTGCCGTGGTCTCTGTGCTGCTCTGCCCTACCCTTCTCCGGCACGCAGAGTCTCACTGTGTTTGCTATGACAAGCATGAGAGTATCTCGATCGTGAGCTGTGAGAGTCAGGAAGAGGGAGAGAAGAGAAAGAAAGAAATATAAAATAAATAGAGAATTACCCCTGCACATTACACAACATAACGGTGGTTCACTCCCGGATATCGCCCATCGGACATGTCTTTTCGTGTTCTCTTGTCGTCTGCCTTTATCTTCCTCATCTGCTCTTCCCATCTCGACATCGACATCAGCTAACTCGAACTAGAATACACAAAACAAAAACCAACAAACCAGCAAAATGCCGTCCATCAAGACCCTCCTGGCCGTCGCCACCACCGTCGTCGCGTCCGTCCGCGCCGACTATGTCATCGACCCAAACTCCGTCTCCCTCACCATCCGCAAGGCCTGGTGCGCCTCGGAGCTCAGCACCTGCCCCCTCATCTGCCAGCAGACAGAGCCCTCCACCACAGAAGACAACACCTGTGATCCGGTATGTCCCCCTCACCCTCTGCGTATTATCTGAAGCATTGCTGACGTACAGACCACCCTCACCTACGGCTGCATCTGCGGCGACGGCCTGCAGCCCAACATCTCCGAATACTCCCTCACCCTGCCCTACTTTGTCTGCGCCGAATGGGGCAACCAGTGCGTCACTGCCTGCGGCTCCGACAACGCCTGCTCCTCCGACTGCCGCCAGAAGCACCCCTGCGGTGCCCAGAACCCAACGCGCGCCAACGCCTCCGCCTCCGCCTCGGGTGCGTCGGCTACCGGCTCCAGCACGGCCACTGCCTCGGACACCATCTACACCGGCCTCGGCACCAGCAGCGGCAGCAGCAGCTCCTCGTCGAGCACGTCGGCGGCTCTGTCGCGGTACTCGTCCGGGCTGGGTCTCGGTCTGACTCTGGGCGGTCTCGCTGCCGGGTTCTTCCTTGCTCTGTAGGTGTGTCGGCGTCGCTGAATATCGTTTAATTTTGATAATGGTGTCTTCCTACAGGGACTGCCGTCGATGTGTTCTCTTGTCCTTGTTCTGTTTGTCTTTTCTCTGTCTGTTTGTCTATTGTTTTGTCTTGCCAGCCACATTCATTTCTGCAGCATAGCATCTCTCTGATCTTGGTATTATAACCTTAATATATATTACTCACTGTTTATGATCTGTTCTGTTTGATCTTGGTCGCCCTCTCAGTCTTCTTTTCATTCTTAATGTTGATTTTCTCTAGTCGCAACAGCCGACTCGGGTTTCACTGCTTTGAGCTGAACAACACGAAACGACACAGCACCAATAGACAGCATACTCGGTTAACTAGTTTAAGTCTTATACCACTAACAGCCAGCCAATAGATAATCAATAATAAATAAGATATAAGAAAAATAAATAAGAAATAAGAAATAAGAAATAAGAAATAAGAAATAAGAAATAAGAAATAAGAAATAAGAAATAAGAAATAAGAAATAAGAAATAAGAAATAAGAAATAAGATTGGATCGACCACCTGTCAGATGTGCCCAACGAACCGCCATTCTGCTTTCACGTGCGAGGAATGACGTCTCCTGTCATTGGTTATCTTATCGCCTCTCTACTTTCTTCTCTGCTATTCCTTTTCAACGCAGGAATAGACAAACGCTGTAATAGACGGTGCGCTGTACGCTGTAGATGACCATTCTCACGCTATTCTTCCCTTTGCTCGATTTAGCACGCAGAGTCTAAAGTCGCATCACTAGTGTCTACGTCTGCCTCGCAGCTTCCCCTGACTTCAGGGTCTTGCAGAGTCGTAGAGTAGAGTCGGCAAGCTGTAGAGCCTTGATGTCGAGTTGATCTGTTGATCTGGGATTCTTCATACTCTATGTCTATACAATGCATTACCTAATATGCGACAGCTCCTTCCGTTTCTACCTAGAAACCTGCCGTTTGATAACACCTTGCTCAAGGTCACAAGCTACAGAAGCAGACATAACATACATAGTACAGACGAGTATGCCCCACATTACCCCTTCGCCCAGCCTGATTCGCTGCTTTTTCTAGAAGGAGGAGCCAGCCAGTAGCACTTTCCTGTTAGCTTCTCATTTCCTATTTTAGAATTGAGATTTTGGCTACTCCGTATGTAGACGGTATCTTCTTCGACTTGCCTTTGACATTTTGTTCTGTCCTTCTTTCTCCTTTTCACTTTTCTTCTCTTCACGTTTGTCGCTTTTGCCATCATCCTCCACCACCACCGACTCGCCCATCATGGCTCCCAAAAGCAGTATGCACTCTCGCCCCCTTTCTTTCCTCCGTCTCTCTCCTTTCTTCGCTCTGCATTCCTCGAGTTTCACATGCTTCTTCAAGCTTCGTCTCCAGATCGCCACATCTCGACAGCCTCATCATCTCCACCGTCTACCCTACCGTAACTAACAGCCCAGACAAACTGCAGGTCATCGACAGCATCTCCGACGAGGCACTCGTGCACCTCAAAACCTACAAATACTCCAGCGTCGACAAGTCCCCATTATCCTACTATGTCCTCAACCCCTATGTACGTCATCCCGCCGCCGCCGCCGCCTCACCTCTTGCCTGGAAGTTGGACTAACAAAACAAGTGGAATGCCGCCGTCAAGCTGCTGCCCATGTGGCTTGCGCCCAACATGGTCACCCTGATCGGCTTCTTCTTCATCCTCGCAAACGTCGCCCTCCTCGTCGTCTACATCCCCGACCTCGTCGGCCCCGGCCCCTCGTGGGTCTACTGCAGCTTCGGCTTCGGCCTCTTCATGTACCAAACCATGGACAACCTCGACGGCAAACAGGCCCGCCGCACCGGCACCTCCAGCGGCCTTGGCGAGCTCTTTGACCACGGCATCGACTCCCTCAACTGCACCCTCGCCAGCCTGCTCGAGGCCGCCGCCATGGGCCTCGGCACCTCCAAGTCGGGCGTCTTCACCATCCTGTGCCCCTGCCTGCCCATGTTCTTCTCGACCTGGGAGACCTACCACTCGCACACCCTGTACCTCGGCTACGTCAACGGCCCCACCGAAGTCCTGCTCATCGCCGCCGGCATCATGGTCACGACCGGCGTCTATGGTCCCGGCATCTGGACCGAGAGCCTCGTCAGCCACCTCGGCGGCCAGGACCGCGCCACCGGCCTGCTGGGCGAGACCATTGTCGCGTTCCTGGGCGACTACTCGTTCCGCGACGGCTGGGTTGCCACCATCCTGGTGTCGCTCATTGTCGGACACGTTCCCTTTTGCATCCTGCACGTCGTCCAGGCGCGCCGCGCCCGCAACCTGCCCGTGGCCCCCGTCTTCTTGGAGTGGACGCCCATGATCGTGTATACGGCCGCCATTGGCGCGTGGGTGTACTCGCCGTACACGCACATCCGCTCCGACAACCACATTGTGCTGTTCAGCGGCACCATGTCCTTTGTCTTTGGCCGCATGACCACCAAGATGATCCTGGCGCACCTGACGCACCAGCCGTTCCCCTACTGGACGGTGATGCTGACGCCGCTCGTGGGCGGCGCCGCCATGGCCAACGTGGCGCGGTTCGGCTTTGCGCCCGTCAGCGCCGAGGCGGAGCTGACGTACCTGTGGGCGTACTTTGTGTTTGCGGCCGCGGTCTACTTCCGGTGGGCGCAGCTGGTGATTGGCAGCATCTGCAGCTTCCTGGGCATCAACGCGCTGACGATCCCGCTTGCGAAGCAGCAGGAGAACAAGCAGAAGCTGGCGGCCGAGAAGGCGGCGGCCCTCCAGAACGGCCACGCCAACGGCAAGAAGATCCAGTAGGGTGTGGATTACTGGCCGCGGGTGCTTGAGGAGATGCTGGGTTCTCGTCTTTCCTAGGCTGAGGCATTGATGTGTCTCTGTGTTTTCTTGTGTTTTCTCTCTTTTTGTGTTTTGTTACGGGTTCTCTCTTCTGTGCTGTCTCTCTACGGCGTTACAAAATGGTTTAGTCTGCATCTTGTTCTGTTTCCGCTATCCGTTCAACAATGACCATCCTTTAATGTGCGGCTGGGTTTGTGTGTTGTGTTTGTTGTGTTTGTTGTGTTAGTGTCTTGCGTCATTGTCTACTGTGTATCGACCAAAAGTTTCTTGTTTAACCCTCGACGTGGATTTTGCATATATAACGACCGTCTGATGTTGCGTTGGTCTTGTTGATTAAGCTACTAGATGATAAGGATATAACGCCTGCCATGCCAACTCCGTCATTAAAACAGGTACAAAGAAAAGAAAAGAAAAGAAAAAGAAGAAAAAAAGAAACTACTCAAACAAAAACTCCTGCAGAATGGGCGACCCGGCAAACTCGGGGTTCAGCAGGATGCAGTTGAGGAAGTACTGCAGCCCCAGCCGCCGCTGCTCCAGAAACGACGCCTTGAACTTGCCCAGCACCGACTTGGGCGGCAGCGGCGGCAGCGCGCCGCCGCCCCGCGCCTGCGGGAAGCTCGCCGCCAGCCGCCGCCGCAGCGTGTCGAACTCGGAGTAGCGCTTGTAGATGGCAAACGTCGACGACGGCAGGTCCAGCGTCTCCACCCTGACCGTCCACACGACAAAGGCGCCGATGCGCGGGTGGCTGCCGCCAATGTTTATATGCAGGGGGCTGGAGCTGGCGCCGTTGATGACGACGTGGTCGACAATGTCGACGCGGCGCGCCCAGCAGCGGCTCTTTTTTGAGGTTGCCGGCGGCGGGGGAGGAGGGGGCGGCGCAAGCGCGGCTTCTTCGCGGCCAAAGAGCCATGCATTGTTGTTGGATATAGATGTCGCGGTCTGCGCGGACTGGCTGGCCGGGCTTGTGATCGGCTCTGGCTCGTCGGCCTCGTTGTCCTGCAGCGTGATAAGGTTGACATGAAAGTCGAGCGTCGACGAGGATGTATCGCGGCGGTGGATTTGGTTCGGGCTCTGACTCGCGTTGTGGTTTTTGGGTTGCGATTGCGGCTGCAGCCCCGGACAGGTGTCTGCTCTCGTGCCGTTGGCGGTGGCCGTGCGACTTGCCGGCCGTGCAAAGATGGACAGGCCTCTGGGTTTTGATTTCGGTTTCGGCTTAGGTGTAGGTGGTGTGGGTGATGATGCAGATGCAGATGCAGATGCAGATATATGTGCCGATGGCTGCTCTCGGCATGGAGGCTCGTGGCCGGGGGGGTTGCTCGAGCTGGACGAGTCGCGGCTGTGTTTCCAGTATGGCGGCGGCGGCGCAGGCTGTGGCGAGGGAGGTTTGGCCGGCTCCTGGGTGGTAGATGTAAGGGATGTCGGCAACTCGGAGGGCGACTCGGTGGGCGACTCGGTGGGCGACTCGGTGGGCGACTCGGTGGGCGACGTTGGCTGTGCGGCGTCCGAGAAGAGGCGCCCTCTGGCGGTCGATGCAGTGTCGGATGTGGCTGTAGCCGTGGTGGCAGTGGCAGGCGTCGGCGTCGGCAGGCCCGACTCGTCGTCAATGCCGACATCAACAGGCCCATATGCGTCGACCACCTGCTCGACCACGTCGTCCTCCTGAACTACTTCGTCGTCATCGCGCTCGCGGTACGGGGGAAACGGCGCAATGCTGCTGTTGTCGTCGCGGTCGCTGTAGCTGTCGTAGACGTGGTCTGCAGGGTGGCCTGCGCCGGCTGTTGGCCCGTTGCTGTCGGTCATCGGTTGTGCTTCGTAGTTGGATGTTCTGCTCGATGCTGTCGCAAAGTCGCAAAGTCGCAAAGTCGAAAAAAAAAGTCGCAAAAACAAAGTCTCTGCCGACGACGACGTCGCTAAGCCATTGGCAGTGTGGCTCGTTCAAATGCGGCTGCAGCCTTGCAGTAACAAAGAATGACGTCTCAAAGGGGTGGTGCCGTCTCTCCTTTGATCTGTGGTCTCTTTGATCTCGGTCTTGTTGCCAGTACTCTGTACTATTAAGATACGAATAAGAGCGCAAGCGATCTCTACTGTACTACTGACCCAACTAAGAATTAATACTCCGTAATTGCTATACTACGTAGTAACACTGACAGGGACTAATCCGGTTAGTGCTGAAAGGAGGCCGCTTAGGTGGGTCTCACAGCTCATTTACACTGTACATTTTCGTATTTTACTTTGCAGCAAAATTAAACATTCAATTCACTTCTACATAGTATCTGATAACGTCTCCTCTGCAACTCAAAACCTCAAGCCTACACCTTGACTGCCGTGCCGCCCATCTTCCGCTCCACCTTGTGCGTGAGGTGCTGCTGCGCATCTTTGGCAAAGAGACAGCCGACAATGGCAATGCCGCCAAACCCGAGACTGGCCAGGTAGACCGTCTTGAAGGCCTGCGTGTATGCCTCAGGCACGGCGGCGGCGACGGCGGCCTGGATCTCCAGCGAGTAGGCCGTCATGTTGCCCTTGTTGTAGGCGGCCACGAGAGCAGCCGCGTCCCCTGCAGCAAGACCCGCGCTCTCGGCGGCCGGCACAATGTTGCTCGGGATCGTCGTCAGCAGCCGGTTGTTCAGGATCGTCGAGTACACGGTGATGGCGAGCGAGCCGCCGGCCGACCGGATGGACGCCAGCAGGCCCGACGCGACGCCAATGTCCTCGGGCCTGCAGAACAGCGGCGCCAGCGCCAGCGACGCCAGCTCGATGAAGCCGACGAAAAAGGGCCCCAGGATGGTCAGCGCAATGCCGGTGCCGAGCGTGTCGGGCGTCAGCGCGGCCAGCGCGGCGACAAAGCCGACCATGGCGAACGTCGAGAAGATGAGCCAGTAGCGCACGTTGCCGCCCCAGCGGATGATGCCGCCGGCGCAGATCTGGCCGAGCGCGGTGGCGGAGCCGACGGTGGCGGACAGCCAGCCGCCGTAGCTGATGTCGGTGGTGTACAGGCGCCTGATCTGCTGGGGCCACAGCAGCACGGCCGAGTAGTAGAACATTGTGGCGACGGTGGCGCAGGCGACGAGGGACATGAAGCCGCGGTTGCGGAAGAAGGCGACGGGCACGGCCGGGTACGGCAGCGTCGCGTACGTCTCCCAGACAAAGAGCAGCACGAGCAGCACGATGCCGACAACAATGGACGTGATCGTGGCGGCCGAGCGCCAGGGGTAGATGCTGCCGCCAAAGGAGACGCCCATCAGGAAGATGGTGAGGCCGGCGGTCCACAGGACGATGCCGACGTAGTCGAGCTCGCGCAGGATGGCGCGCTTCGTCTTGCGCTCGTGCAGCAGGCCAAAGGTGGGCGGATGGTAGAACAGAAAAAGCAGGACGACGGCGAGGCCCGTGCAGATGATGTTGATGTAGAAGCACCAGCGCCAGCCGAGCGCGGGGATCTGGATAAACTTGCGCGCAATGAGCGGCCCAAAGGCGGCGATGGGCGCGCTGGTCAGAAAGACAAACGACAGGACCATGGGGCGGTACTTGTTGGGCACGAGCTCGCCAATGGCGACATTGAAGCTCAGCTGGGCGGTCTCGCCGAGGCCGTAGACGGCGGCGCCGACGATGAGGGCATTGACGTTTTGGGCGGTGGCGGCGACGACGATGCCGAGGAGGGCGACAATGTTGAGGCCGATGAAGAACCAGCGGCGGCCAAACAGGTCGGAGAGGCGGCCGAGGATGGTGTAGGTAAAGGACAGCGACAGGGTGCGGGCAATGTTGAACCAC
Organism: Ophiostoma cf. undulatum; assembly: GCA_022392935.1. Taxonomy (NCBI): domain Eukaryota; kingdom Fungi; phylum Ascomycota; class Sordariomycetes; order Ophiostomatales; family Ophiostomataceae; genus Ophiostoma; species Ophiostoma cf. undulatum. The sequence goes on along the minus strand of JAKRGL010000054.1, from coordinate 1,586,524 downwards.
GAGATGTAGGGGCTGGGGCCGATGTCTGCGTCGATGTAGGTCAGGATGTTGGTGGGCAGCAGCAGGAACAGATAGGCGCTGATGGCGGAGAGGCAGAAGCCGGCGACGGCGCCGACAAAGTTGAGCGAGGAGTAGTAGCCGGGCGGCAGGTCGTCGCCGAGGGCGGCCGAGTTGATGGAGTCGGTGTCGCTGAGGGTCTGTATTTTTTCTGTTTTTTCCGTTTTTTCCGTTTTTTCTGTCTTGTCCGTTTCTATTTTATCTGCTTTCTCTGTGGGCTCATAGTCGGACGGGACGTCTCTCACGCCGGCCTCTATCGCGTCTGTCGGTGCCTTGTCCGTCATTGTGTCGTGAGACTCGTAGAGAGATGTGAAAGGTTAGATATTATAAAGATTGGAGAAATGTGAGAGATGTAAGGTAAGAAGACGGCGAGTTAATAGTAGAAATCTACTGTATGGTTGATGCGGAATAAACAGCGAGACGATATCGGGATGGTGGGTGATCGTGATGACCAGGATAATCTGCCAAAAGAAAGCTTCAGCTCTGTTCTCGCTTCTTTTGGTAGTCGATCCGAAGAACAGAGAAATAAGGAGCAGACCAGCTTCAAACAAAAGGAATCACAACATGCACGAGGCGATGGAAACAGACAAGATCGACGGATCCTGCGTTTAATATGTAGAGAGTACATAGATAGATCAGAGATAGAGCAGACGTGCCGTGTCGTTGACCACGCATCTCCTTCCTATTCTGTATCTACGTATGATATTATGTATGGCCATGAAAACGAATCATTAGGCCGAATAATACCTGATCGACCAGGGTGGTCAATCTCCTGTGCAGCTGTACTCTTGGCAACCACACTTTTGATTTGTGCTTGTATTTATTTTTGTTTTTATTATTTGTATTCTGTGCCGTGTTATTCCTGCAGCTTGGTGGACATGATAGATACTGAACAGATGACTAATCAGTACGCGGCATGAGAGACCGAGACATGGACCTGAGCGAGGATGCGCCCAGATAACGGCAAGACATCAGACAGAGACAGAGGCAGACATGGGATCAGATAGTATGTAGACAGAGGAGACGTCAAGATTCGATATTCTACTTGAGCTCCGGCTTGGCTGACTACCCCGCGAACCCCAGGTTTCCGTCGACGCTTGTCCCCGATCGTGTTGAATGTTATTGTTTTTATAGTTTCTTAAATAGTTTCTAGTGGTTCCATGGAGGCACGATCTGGGTCTGCTTATCCAGGTTGTACGGAGGAGGCGTATTGGTAGAAAGTATCTCCACTTGATAGGCCAGTGGCACGGAATCGCATATCCAGGTGTCATCTACAGTCACACCAGACTCGAGATATTGATGCTGCGATGCATACCGGATAATGCACAATGCATTATCATCAACTTAATATCGAACTAGCTAGTACTGGTGTTCCAGCAAGACGGGTGATGATTCATTGCCGAGTCAGACGACGACCAGCAGGTCCGATGTCCACGACAGACGAGAAGCATCATTTATCACGGACTGTCCTCTTTGATAACCAGTACTGTATTTATTTAACAGAATTTATCGGTAGATGTTCGATGACAAAAGAAGTAAATGACACAGAATAAAATCAACAGCTTTCGTTAAAATCAACAGCTTTCGTTCGTGACAAAGTCGGAAAACTGAAACTCGGCTCCCACCGCCACCGTCGACGCCGCTTGCAGTAACTCGGTCATGCGGTAGAAGAAGCGGTCATGGACTGATCTCTAAATAACAAAGTCTTAAAGCTTAATCTCTTGTAGTTGTATGAATTGTTGTGATGGAACTTGAACATAAGCTGAAGATAAATTTGCATATGTTTTTTAATTAGAGTGAGAGATCAAATGAATATTCAATAATACCTAAGAAATACTTACAGTAGAACAAACACTACCAATAAATTCAAAATAATTCCACGCAGTCCATATATTTCTATTAAACAAGGGTTTACCGTCAATGATAAAAATGAAGCGAGTTTAGATATGTGTTGTCGCGTACAGTTCAAATTTGTGATTTTAGCACTGTACAGAAAGCACGAGCTACTAGCATACATACAGTGCAAAACCTACAAAGACACTGCCCTACAGTAACCATCATGTTAGTTGCAAATTGCTGAAAAGCTGCGACTATTTCAAGAAGCAATAGTATCGTATTAAAAAGCTAAATTTACATGGTATCTAAATAGACATAACAACAACTCCAAGTCATGGCCGGATGTTGGCTTTTACTCTGGCGAGCAGCTGTTCCGTCGTCTCGCTCGACTTGGGGAAGAGTTGGCGCTGCCTGTCAGTCATATCTCTTAACTACTAACAATAAATAATGCTTACCAAAGCCAGCCACCGGCGCAGCTCTTCGCGAGTCCATGTCTCGGGGTCGCCTGTCGGGTCGGGGCTGGCGGGGAAGATGTCGCCGCCCCAGATCGACCAGATGGCCGCGCCGGCAATCAGCCCGCCAAACGCCAGCACGGCGTTCTTGGACTTCATAGCATGGTCGAGTGGAGTCGGCATTGTGGTGTAGATTGTGTAGAGAGTAGAGAGTATACTCTGTATAACGTGGTGCAGGCTGAAGTGTTGGTCTATCGTGTCGGAGGTCAAGACGAGTGGTCCGGCGAGTAGTTAAGACAGCTGAGGTGACTCTTGTTTGCTACAGGAAACAACCCAACTCTTATATAAGTGCAGATGAAGCATACCGTGTCTTGCAAGTGGCCACCACTTGCAACGTCAAGGCAGCTGTTTAGTGGTGATGCTGGACACTCATAAGAATAAGTGGACACCACTCTACAAATACATTGATTACATAACCAATCCTTATCGATAACGACCAATGGATCCGCCTCACGTGCATAGCCCACACAAAAAAAATAATTCGGATTGACAGTGAAAAAAATTACTGTACGACGGATTATCGACTGGGGGCTCCATCCGCTCTGTCGTCCTCGCAAAAAACGAAAAACCGAATCAACCCCACGATCCCTCTCCATCACCAACCATCCCGACGACGTCAATTCACCACCACCAAACCCCTCAACCCCCCCAAAATCAGCCAAAATGCCCCGTGAAGTCGGCGATATCAAGCAGGTGTGTATATCAGCTGGGCTGTGCAGTATTGCAGTGTTGTCGTGTCGAGAGACATGTGGTGATGCTGCTTGGAGCTGCTTGGATACCCAATTTCTACAATGCTGTCCAAATGCTGACCCTGTATAGTTCATCGAGATCTGCCGTCGTGAGGACGCCTCCGGTAAGTCGACGAGGGAGTGATTGAGGAGGAGGAGGAAGAAGAATCAACGGAGGATCATCAAAGAGCGACGAAAACGAGCAGCAACGACAACGGCGACGACGGCGACGATAAAAACGCAAATGCAAAGAAGAAAAGCAGCTGGAATGAAATCGAAAACAGAAGAATGGAAACGGAACGAAATTCTCGGACTGTTGAGGATTTAAGGACGACAACAACAAACGACCCTTTTGACAACGGCAACGATTCGACAGACTTCATTGCAACGACCAGAAATAAGAAGACGAAAGGCAGAAGAGAGAACCGAACCGCGAAACGAGAACTGCGAAAAAGAAACATACAAACAACCAGGACCATCTCTAACACCCACAGATGCCCGCATCAAGAAGAACAAGACTGGCCAGACCAAGTTCAAGGTCCGCTGCAAGCGCAACCTGTACACCCTGGTCCTGAAGGACACTGACAAGGCCGACAAGCTCAAGCAGAGCCTGCCCCCTAGTATGTTTGCCCGCTCAATTGTTTTTTACAAAAGAAACCCAAAACTAACACCACAGACCTGTCCTGCACCGAGGTCAACAAGAAGTTCAAGAAGTCCTCCGCATAAATGCATTGACTGATGGACAGATGTTGAATTGGAAACGGAAACATAAAAAAGGGACACTCTCTTGATGATTTAGAGAGAAAACAAAAAATAATGGAATCAAAAATCATAAAAATCAAAAATCAAAAAAGGATTTATTTAATGATTTTCTAACCCATCATCATCATCGGATCTGGCGTTTGGACTCGAGCCGGGGAATTGTTAAACAATACGACCCCGGCCCGAGCTGCTTTCAATTCCATTCTTATTACCGTGTTCATTGTTCTTTTTTGACCATTTTCTTTCTCTCTGCATTATGATTGTCTTCGTCTTTGATACTTGACCATCAATCTCACGGACCGGCTCGGCCGTATCACAACACCACGGCACGGCAACGACAACGGCAGCACTTCATGACAGAGCCAACCACGGAACCTTTGATGCCTGTCCGAACTCTTGCATTAATATCTATGTGGCTCGCCAGTGCTGGCTGTAGATTGCAACTGTCGACGGCGACATCGGACAACTTACATTGGCCCCCGGCGTGTGAACCACTACACCGACAATTCAGACTGTCTCACTCTCACGCAATGCCAACACGCGCCATGGACACTACTGCATGTTTCAGCTTGCAAAGTCTGGTTGAGGTTGAGCTGTTGCGAGATCAATTTGAGGTGCTTTTGTTCTGCCTTGACTCGACGGATGACTAAGCATACAATAGAGTGTGGACCCTGCCCTCCGTCTGATTTAATGCATCTCAATTCCTCCATTCCCACCACACCAGCGGGTCTTCCCACCACATCGTCGGCGCAGCAGTTCAGGAACCCTGGTCCGAATGAGAGCAGTTCATGATATGTCGACTGGAATACCGACAGATTACGAATCAATACAAAATAAAGAAAATGCACACACTAAACGCAGACTGTAGTCTGTGCTAAAGTCGTGCATTTTTGCGCATGCACGGTGCTTTACCCGTCCTTTCTGCTTTCTGGCTGCAGATGGCAGCTCGTATTGCAGCTTGCAGCTTGCAGCTTGCACCTTCCCTAGGCAGATAATTACTGACTTCAGGAAAAGAAAGTCCCGATCGAGATACCTTCCCGTCTTACTCCCTCCTCTCTCTTCCTCTCTCTTCCTCTCTCTTCGCTGCCGTGTAGCCATGCTAGTGAGAATAAGATAGGATGTAGTCGCACGCCGTACTTGTAATAAAGATTGGATGTGCATATTACGGTTTCTACAGTTTCACAGTCTAGATTGTACAGTAGTTACATACTTACACAGACAGACACAGACATCTACAATTCTCTTCAGCGAGATCCGTCATCGCCATCGCACCTTCCGGCAAATCGCCTTGGCGCGTCGCTGCTCCTTCTCTGTTCGCAACGTCTCTTGTCGTCTCTTTCTGTCTATGTACATAAAGACGTCTCGTGACGTTGTTTTGATTTCCTTTCTATTCTCTCTTCATCCTCTTCTCGTTCTCTCTCTTCTATCCCCAATCTCGTTCACGTCATAAGCTCAATTAAAGCCGTCACATCTCCTCCCGTCCACAAACGCAACCCTGTCTGTGTGCTGTGTGTTCTCGAACGGCCCCTTTTGCCTTTTACACCAGCCGCATCCAGGAACCGCTGCAGCCCATCCCCATCCGTCCCAACGGCTCAAGTCCAAATTTCGATCTCGATTTCTCCGCCTTTTTCATCTCTTCTTTTTCGTCTGCTCTTATTACAGTTGCTTTCTCTCACGACGTCCGTCAGTCAACCTATCCCCTCTTTGTCTCAATTCATATTGTTCCTGTCTCAATTGTTCGCTGAGCTCTTCCTAGCTCGCTTTGGGACTGGGCCTCTCCTGTGTCCTCTGTACGAGTACATAGTACTCACTTTCGCACTCTACTGGACCTGGACGCGTTCGCCGCCCCCTATCTAAGCCCCCTTATCCGCCATACTAGAGCCCCCGTTGGCGCATTCCTTCTCCCCAAAGCTCGAAAATAACATACTAAGCTACCGGCCCCCCCCTGAATGAATTCAATCCAGAGGCCTCGTGACTGCTAGTCTCGCGCGCTCCACTTCACGACCTCATCAAAGGAGTTGCCGGACTCCTCCCCGTCTCTTCGTGTCCCTTGCTGTCTCTTTGCCTCTTTTGCCTCTTTTTTTCTTTCTTTTTACCTTCAAGACTATTTTTTGAATCTTACGGATTCCTGTCTGACGTCAAGAGCAAACTACACACTTATGACCGCCGAAGACCCGACCATGTCTACCACACCAGCCCCAGACAGCACGCTGTCCTTGAGTTATAGGATGAATCGCAAACAGTCCAGCCCCATGATGCCGGCCTTTATGGTCTCGGCCCCGGGCAAGGTCATTGTCTTTGGCGAGCACTCGGTCGTCCACGGCAAGGTATGTGCATATCTGTTTGTGCGCACAGCATACATCATAAAAGACACCACTGACATCATAGGCTGCTGTGGCTGCTGCCATCTCTCTCCGCTCCTATCTCCTCGTCACCGCGCTCTCAAAGTCCCGCCGTACCGTCACCCTGCGCTTCCCCGATATCGACATGTCCCACACCTGGAACATTGACGAGCTGCCATGGGAGGCCTTTTCCAAGCCCGGCAAGAAAAAGTTCTACTACGACCTCGTTACCTCTCTCGACCCCGAACTGCTCGACGCTGTCCAGCCTCATCTCGCCGACGTCTCTCCCCTCAAGGCCGAACACGAGCGTAAGGTGCACCAGTCGTCGGCCATGTCTTTCCTCTACCTCTTCCTCTCGCTCGGCTCGCAAAAATTCCCCGGATGTGTCTACACTCTGCGCTCAACAATACCCATTGGTGCTGGCCTTGGCAGCAGTGGCTCCATTGCCGTCTGCATGGCCACGGCCCTGTTGTTGCAGATACGAACTCTTTCTGGCCCGCACCCCGACCAGCCATCAGACGAAGCAAAACTGCAGATTGAGCGCATCAACCGCTGGGCCTTTGTGGCCGAGATGTGCATACATGGCAACCCATCCGGGGTCGACAACACGGTCTCAACACAGGGCAAGGCCGTCGTCTTCCAGCGTACAGACTACACCAAGCCTCCCTCTGTCAAGCCGTTATGGAACTTCCCCGAACTGCCACTCCTCCTTGTCGACACCAAGCAACCCAAGTCAACCAAGTTTGAGGTCGCAAAGGTGGCCCGCCTCAAGAGACGGGAGCCTATGCTTGTCGCCAACATCCTCAATGCCATGGACTCGGTTGCACGGAGTGCCATTGCTGCCATTGAGAACACGGGCGACTCGGATGCCGAAGCTGACGATACCGACGCCAGCTCAGAATCGAATGTTCCTACCAACGGCAACGCATATGCCGACGACGACGATGAGGACGATGTCGAGCTGGACCAGATGAGCAAGATCGGCCAGCTGATGACTGTGAACCACGGCCTATTGTATGCCCTCGGCGTATCACACCCCCGTCTTGAGAGAGTTCGCGAGCTTGTCGACCACGAAGGCATCGGCTACACCAAGTTGACCGGCGCCGGTGGTGGCGGCTGCTCCATTACCCTGATGAAGTCGGATGCATCTCCTGAAAAGGTCGCAAAGCTGGAGCAACAGCTGGAGGAGGAGGGCTACGAGAAGTTTGTCACTACTCTTGGCGGTGACGGTGTTGGTGTTCTGTGGCCTGCTGTTCTGCGCAACGGCCTCGACGAGGACGAAGAGGGCGGCATGGAGATTGATGTTGAGAAGTTTCTCAATGCCAAGGGCAATGATGGTGTCGAGAGCCTAGTGGGCGTGCTCGGCAGCAACGGCGAGCGTGAGGGCTGGAAGTTCTGGCGTCCTTGATCGTTCGTCGTTCTCGCTGGCCTTTCCGACAGCCCTCATTTATCATCCCAGTTTCATCCCACCCGGGATACGTTTTATCGCTTTTCTAATTGGCCCAAAGCCCAAAGTCTTGTCATTTCAGTCATTTCAAAAGGCGTTTTTGTACTCTTTTTTTACTTTTCATCTTTCACTTATGCCTTCTATACTGTCGTTCTATTTTCTTTTATTCTATATATTTATAATTTGACGGGACCTGCGGACAAGGACACGGACAACTTTGGGGATAGAGACATGGGAATATTTGATAGCCGGTGTTGGGATCTTGTTATAGCTAGCAACAGTTTAGAAGCTTTACCTTACGGTGCTCTGGGATCGTGGCCAAGGATATTGCATCCAAGAAAGCATCCTATTGAGAAAGTCTAATATAATTAATTAATCAAATATATTATCTATAGACCAGCATTACGGAGGGGAATCCAACTGATTAGGTAACACCGAAATCAGAAGAGAAGCATCTTGATGGCCGGGTTTTGCCTGTTGCGGAACATGTGCCAGTGGCTCCTGCCGTGCATTGCTATTGTACGTTGTCAGACGTTGCCAGAGGGCGTCTAAATTCAGTTATTTCTGTAAAAGGAAAGAACAATGCTGACTTACAAGCATTGTTCCTTCCTTGGAAAGATGGAAAGACCGTAGCGACGGCCGCATGCGACCCGTAGAGCCGGCCAACAGCACTTTAGGCCGTGCAGAGTTTAGTGGGGTACTGGCTGGCGTAGAGCAGTGTGTCGACGTTCTTTGACGTAAAACCTCTTGTGATGGCCAGCCGCAGCCCCGCCGTGTCAACGCTCAACGCCTCTTTTGTCTCTTGTCTGGAACGACGCAACCAAGAAGGAAACGGAAACGGGGAGAGTGAATTCGACAGAAGCGACTACCAGGCAAACAATGCCCCCGAAGAGTAAGGCCGCACCCAAGGCCAAGGAAACAAAAGGTACCCTCCCCCTCTCGTCCGACTCTTCTCTCTTCTCTCTTCTCTCTCTTCTCTCTCTACATGTTTGTCCGGAACTGACAGTCTAGAAACACAACCGCAGGCACAGCCCCCACGAACAGTCGACGAGCGCAGCCAAGAGCGCTACTACCAATTAAAACCATACGTCCGTGCCGTCGACAAGGACGGTGTCAGCGGACTATCGCCAGCCGATCGCACAGCCTGGGCCAGCGCGCAGCTACTCAACGGCGCATCCGCATCGTCCTCGGCACGCAACGGCCGCCATCTTCTCTCCAACAAGGCCCACAAGGAGCTGTGGCGTCACATCAACGAAGGCAGCCTCCCGCTCCGCTGCCTCAAACAGCCGTCATCAGAAGGAACCTGGGGCCGCGACAGATCCGGCCGCTCCGTGGGCGAGTACACCTTTGAAGAGTTCCAGCAGCGAGCCGAGAAGCGCGTGCACCTGACATCCCTCGAGGTTGCACACCAAGCCTATATTGCCAAGCGCGAAGCCGGCAACGCCACACCGCAGGACACAGCCGACGAAAAGCAGCGGCGCGCCGACATTGCCGTAGTCAGAATGGAGCTCTACGGACAGCACACGGGCGGACAGTACGCGCAGGACCCTGCATGGGACGACGTCGAGCCGATTGCGCTCGTCGAGCCCGAGGGCGCCCTGGCGGCCATTGCGTACCCCGAGGTGTACTCGGAGGCCATCTCGTACCTGCGGGCTGTGATGGCCCAGCCCGAGTACTCGGCACGGGCCCTGCGGCTGACGGAGCACATTATCTCGCTGAACCCGGCACACTACACGGTGTGGCTGTACCGGTTCTCGATTGTCAAGGCGCTGCAGATATCGGTGGAGGACGAGATGCAGTGGCTGAACAAGGTGGCGCTGCAGAACCTCAAGAACTACCAGATCTGGCACCACCGGTTCCTGCTGGCGGAGTGCTACTACCCGCAGATTGCAGACTCGCCCGACAAGGTGACTGCGTTTGCGCGCAGCGAGATGGATTTCCTGACGACGATCCTGGCCGAGGACACCAAGAACTACCACGTCTGGTCGTACCGGCAGTACCTTGTGCGCAAGCTGGGCTACTGGACAGACGCGGAGCGGATTGCCATGGAGGCCTTTATCCGGCAGGACGTGCGCAACAACTCGGCGTGGTCGCACCGCTTCTTCCTGGTGTTTTCCGACCCCAGCCAGAGCTCCAATGTTTCCAAGAGTTCTAAGGAGGAAAAAGAAGAAGAAAAATCGCTGGAGGCGAGTGTCGGCGAGTTGAATATCAGCCACGACCCCAAGGTGCCTGCCGCGATTCTGGACCGCGAGATTGGCTACGCGCAGGAGCAGATCACCAAGGCGCCGCAAAACGAGAGCCCGTGGAACTATCTGCGCGGCGTGCTGACCAAGGGCGGGCGGCCGCTGGCGAGCATGCAAGAGTTTGCGCTGCAGTTTGTGGCCAACATCGGCAGCACGGCGACAGATGCGGCGTCGGTGGAGGATGTCAAGAGCACGTACGCCATGGACCTGCTTGTGAGCATCTACGCAGAGCAGGGCGACAAGGCGACGGCCGAGCTGTACCTGGAGCGGCTGTCGAGCAAATGGGACCCGATCCGCGCGGGCTACTGGCGGTACCGGAAGCAGCAGCTGTAGGCTGTAGGTCGTAGAATTGAGGTCACGATTATTACTTTATATTGATAGGCATATTTATAAAATCCCAATTGCCGATTCGCTATGTGTGTTACAGTAAGTAGTATAACAAAAATCACCAAGCCCATTCCAAACCAATCCCGGCCGTATCCGTAAAGGCCATCTCCTTCTTTATGCTTTGTTCTTTTCTATGTGACAAGCCGCATCCGTCGTAGTTGTGTATTGTTGTATTGCTGCAGACCTTGCGCCTCTGCTGCACCAACTTTATAATGACCGAAAGTTCTGGCACAGGATCAGATAGCTGCGCAGCCCGCGCGGAGTTCGTGGCCCGCCGGCGACGGCGTCCCAGTTGGGCACCAGCACAAACGCCTCCTGGAACGCGCCGCGCGGCGCCTCCTTGCCCGCGCCGTACTGCACATGGCCGGTCACCTGCACCAGCAGCGACACCATCTTCATCTGCAGCTGCTTCAGCTGGGCCGGCGTCGTCGTCTCGTAGGCCGGCGTGCCGGGCGTCATGCGCTGCAGCACCGCGTCCGGGCACCCCAGGCGGAACTGCGGGTTGAGCACGTGCACGTCGAAGCCGTCGACGTCGTATCGTACCTTGAACGACGTGCTGTTTGTGGTGGTGGAGGAGGAGGAAGAAGAGGCCGATGTGGAAGACGTGCCGTTGGCCGCCTTGGCCGGGGCGCCGGCTTGTGTTGCGAGGAGGGCTTCGAAGTCGGCGGGCTGTGCGCAGACCATGCCGTTGACGGTGATCTCTGCCGCGGCGCCGGCCGTCGAGTATTTGGCGTTGCTGTTGACGTAGAAGCTCGCGAGCGGCCTGCGGTCGCTGACAGAGGTATAAAACCAGTCGATGAACGTCTGCGCGCCTGTAGGGTTGCTGTTAGCTGGGGGGGGGGGGGAGCGGGACGAGGGCGGTTTATGGCGGGCGCATACTGTCGGTGGAGTTCTTGACCTCGAGCTCTTCTTGTGTAGCGTTGGCCATTGTGGGATGTGTATAGTGTAGGGTGTAGCGTGTAGAGAGTAGTGGCCGTAGGGTGGCCGTGTGGTGAGTCGAGCGATCTCGTTCGCGATCAGGCGGGTGCCGGTGCTGTGGGCGCAGAGGCGCGAGGGCGTCGTGCTGGCCGAATATGGTACCAATAAATAGCAGCTGAAAAAAAGAGGACACCAAAAGAGCGTTCAAATTGGCGATGCGCGTTGTTGTACAGGGTGGTTGGAAGCTGTCGCAAAAAAGGGTGTGGAAAGTCGAAGCTGAAATGGCAAGGCTCGCTGAGTGTGAAAAGTTGTAGGTGCCACAGTGTGGGCGACAGCCCTGTATTTCAAGAGGGGCCCCAGCACCAGCCTAAACAGGCAGCTGCTCAGCCTTGTTAGGCAGCGACAGTTATCGGACCGCTATTCACACAGTATTCCTTATCGCTCTATAGTGGGCTCTAGTGGGCTCTACCACTAACATACTGCCAATTCAGCCATGCATATACTGAAGCATTTTAAGCTTTTCGTGAGCTTCAGCTGTTCGGACACGCCACCCCTCGGCATGCAACCACGCCTCTCCTTCTGCCCCTTTTGCCTCTCTCTACATTTCAATGGACCGTCTTCTGGCGGCCCGTGGGCTCGGTAGCCTTCAGCGGCAATGTAAGCTACGGCAGCCATCACTGCAATGGGTGTACAGTCGGCAGCCTCGACGGTCCCAGAGCACCGGCAGCCCCTCCTCGACGACCTCGACGACCTCGACAACCTCGACGACAACACCCAAGAAGCCGTACTACGTCACGTCGCCCATCTTCTACGTCAACTCGGACCCCCACATTGGCCACATGTACAGCATGGTCCTGGCCGACGTGCTGAAGCGCTGGCAGACGCTGCTCGGCAACAAGGCCCTGCTGTGCACCGGCACCGACGAGCACGGCCTCAAGGTGCAGCAGGCCGCAGTCCATGCCGGAGTGCCTGCAAAGCAGCTGTGCGACGAGTACTCCGCCACGTTCCGGGACCTCGCCGAAAAGTGCAACATCAGCAACGACTTTTTCATCCGCACAACCGACGCCGACCACGTGGCGGCGGCTCGCGCGTTTTGGCGGCGGCTGCGACGCAAGGGCTACATCTACCAGTCGCAGCACAGCGGCTGGTACTGCGTCAGCGACGAGACGTTCTACCCGGCAAACATGGTCGAGAAGCGCATTGCACCGGCCACGGGCAAGGTGGAAATGGTGTCGACTGAGACGGGCAAGACGGTCGAGTGGACCGAGGAGCGCAACTACCACTTCCGCATGACGGCGGTGCGCGAGCGGCTGCTGCAGTTCTACAGCGAGAACCCGGGGTTCGTGGTGCCGGAAGCGCGCATGAAGCAGGTGGTTGATTGGGTGACCAACCAGCTGGAGGACCTGTCCATCTCGCGGCCGGCGACGCGGCTGCAATGGGCGGTCTCGGTGCCCGAGGACCCGAGCCAGACCATCTACGTATGGGTGGATGCGCTGGTCAACTACATGACCAAGGCGGGCTACCCGGAGCGCTGGGCGCCCGAGGAGCAGCGCGAGATTGAGCTGGCTGCCGAGGCCGAAGGGACCGAGTCGCCCGAGGCGATCCTGATCGACGCCAACGTGCAGGCACAGCTGGAGACGCACGAAAAGAAAGCAAACGCAAACGCAGACGAAACAAAAGAAGACGCCGACCCGACCCCCTCAATAGCGCTCACACCAGAGCAGCGCCAGCGCCATGAAGGCGGTGGATGGCCAGCCGACGTGCACGTGCTGGGCAAGGACATTGTGCGGTTCCATGCCATCTACTGGCCGGCCCTGCTGCTGGCCGTCGACCTGCCGCTGCCCAAGCGCATCCTGAGCCACGCGCACTGGACGCTGGGCCGCAAGAAGATGTCCAAGTCGGTGGGCAACGTCGTCAACCCCTTCTACGCCATGGACCGCTTCGGCGTCGACGCCATGCGCTACTACCTGGTGCACGACGGCGGCATCGAGGACGACGGCGACTATGCCAACGAGTACATTGTCGAGCGCTACAAGAAGGGCCTGCAGGGCGGCCTGGGCAACCTGCTGGGCCGCATCACGCGGACGGCGCGGTGGAACGTGCGCGAGTCTGTCGTGCGCGCCAGCGGCGGTCTCCTCGGCGACTTTACCTCTGCGTTTGCAGACGGCAACGACGTCGGCCTGGCTCTCCAGATTGCCACGATCCGCAAAGCCAGCGGCCTGGCCGCCGGGCACATGGAGAAGCTGGACCCGCGCGCGGCGCTGCACTCGATCATGAACGTAGTGTACGAGACGAACCGCTTCGTGCAGCACACGGCGCCGTGGGATCTGGCCAAGCGGCTGGCGGCGAGCCCGTCAGCGCACACGGTATCCCCGTCGGCCGAGGACGAGGCCCTGCGCGCCCGCCTCGACCAGTCCATCTACCTGGCCTCTGAGGCGCTGCGCGTGGTCGGCATTCTGCTGCAGCCGGTGATCCCGCACAAGGCGGCGCAGGTGCTGGATGCGATGGGCGTCGGGCATGCGCACCGGACGTTCGAATACGCCCAGCTGGGTGCCGACGATGCCTACGGTCTGCCTCTGGGCCCGGCCGGCACGGCCAAGGGAGACGTTCTATTCCCGCCTCTTCCTGTGGAGGACTAGCCGCCGATGTGATGTTGAGCGATGTAGAATTGCTATTCTAAAAAAGAACGAGTGTACGATAATATAGCAGCATGTAAATAGACGCTTGTCATGAATAAATACAACTTTGAAATAGTTAAAAAGAGGGTGCTGTAAGTGAGGCTAATTAGCGCTTCATAGTGGTGGTATGGAGGGGCTGGCCGCTGTAGTAGTAGCCTACAGCCACATGCAAAAGCCGGAGCCAGCGAAATCGGCTTCAGTCTCATCTCATCTCAAAATCTCATCTCACCACGCGACAACTTGCAACACCACACAACCATGAAAGTCAACGAGAATACAGGTGAGTGGACTCACTTGTCAAAACCTAATTCAGGCGTCTCTCTAACCGACAGCCATCTCCACGGCGGGCGTGCTGCTGGTGCCGTACGACAGCCGGCATGTGCCGACCTACCACGTCTGGATGGAGGACGAGGCGGTGCGCACGGCCACGGCGTCGGACCGGCTGACGCTCGAGGAGGAGTACGAGAACCAAGTGTCATGGCGTGCCGCGGCCGACAAGCTGACCTTTATCGTGTGCCAGCCGCTGGCCGACACGGACGAGGACAGAAAAGAGGGCGCGCCGGTGGCTTCCGGTGTCGACGATGCAGCCGAGCGCATGGTGGGCGACATTAACTTTTTCCTGCATCCTTACGAAGAGGATGACGAGGAAGAGCCCGCCAAAGAATCGTCTGCCTACAGCGGCGAGATCGACGTCATGATTGCTCGTCCAGAGCACCGCGGCCAGGGCTTCGGCCGGGCAGCCGTGACGGCATTCCTGCACTACATCCTGGCGCAGAAGCTCACGGCCATCCTTGATGAAGCCTCGTCTTCGTCTACGTCTTCGCCTTCGACTACTCCGCAGCTGAAACAGCTGATGGTCAAGATCCAGGCCACAAACGAAGCCAGCATCGGGCTGTTCAAGAGCCTCGGGTTCACACAAAAAGGCAGCGTCAACTACTTTGGCGAAGTCGAACTGGTCCGCAGCAACCTCGAGGCACCAGCACCCACGGCATACTCTGAAAAGGTCTACACACGGTAGATTACCAAGTGGTGGTATGGTCGACTATCGACGGCAGATTTTAATAACAAGAACAATAAAACAAATAACGCGGTTTCCCTGAGGCCTCGTTTTTCAAGGCTCAATTTCTTTTCTTTCCAAATCAATCCCAGAATCAAACAAGCCAACATATCAATCAAGCAAAGACAACCCAAATGAAACCAATCAAACGCCAAACCGTTCACGAAACTCGGCCAGAATGTCCAGGCTTATGTTGGATCCGCCACACACGACGACGACGACGTTCTGCTCGGCCCACGCAACATCCGACATGTCTGCACCCAGCTGCTGCCGCAGCAGAGTCGTCGTCTTGAGCGGCTCGCTAGACTGGGGCGCAGGCGTGTAGATGGGTGCCAGTGCTGCGCCGCATGCCGGCTCGGCCAGCAACCGCGTGTCGTCGAGGAACCGCACAATCGCATGCACCGACTCGGCGTCCGACACCACGACCGGACGCACGGCCTGCGGGCGCTGCTTGAGCCACGCGTACGTCTGCTCAGCCACGCGCACACAGCCCAGCGACGTTGCTATCGACGAGATGCCCGGCAGCGTCACCAGCTCGCCGGCGCTCACGCTCGCCATCAGGCTGTCGGCGCCCTTGGTCTCGACGGCCAGCACCCGGGCCACTGGCACACTGTCGGCCGTCTGGGGCGCGCCGTAGACGCGGTCAATGCCCTCCATGAGCCCGCACAGCAGCCCGCCGCCGCCGACACTGCACACAAACGCATCGGGGTGGGCACCGTCGAGCTGCGTCGCGACCTCCTCCACAATGGACGATGCGCCGTCCCAGATGTCGGGGTGGTCAAACGGCGGCACATAGACGGGGTAGACCGCGGAAGAGGTCTGGTTTTGGTTCTGGGTTTTGCTCTGGGCAGACGGCATGACAACATCGCGCAGGTACTTGTCGGCGGCGGCCCAGTTGGCGCCCTGCTGGTAGAGGTCGTCGCAGATGTTGCGCACCTTGGCGACCATGTAGTCGGACGTGGCCGTGGGCACGACGATGGACGACGGGTAGCCGAGCTGGCGCGCTGCTGTAGCACAGGCGAGGCCGGCATTGCCGCCCGACGAGCAGAAGAAGCGGACATTGACATCGGGGCCATACTCTGCACGGGCTTTGGCCACGGCGCGCACCATGAGGTTGCCGATGCCGCGGGACTTGAAGGAGCCCGACGGCTGCAGGATATCAAGTTTGAGGTAGATGTTGCTGTTTGTTAGATTTGGCCCGAAGTTATTTTGTATTTATTGGAGGATCGCGCATACCATCCTGCTGTTTTGGATAGGGCCGAGGAGTAAATACACGGCGTCTTGATCCAGGGCTGGGGCAGCTCGAGGGGGTCGGTCTGAACGGAGCCCATTGTGCAGAGTGGGTTGGCTGTCGATATGTGATGGGTGCTGCAGATGAAAGAGAGTCAGGAGGGACAGGAGTGACAAGAGACGAGCTCTATACAGCTCCTGTACTCTTCTTATACTCTGTATCTGTTATCTCGAGATTGTCGGTGAAGATGCACGGCAGCGCGGTGAGGGCTGAAACGATGAGTCAGGGAGGCAAGGAGGCAGGGAGGCAGAGATAACGGCGTCACACACGGCACGGTTGTCCAACGGTAGATTTGGAGGTAGATAGGATTGATGAGCCAGTTGGGATATTAGATGAATTGACAGATCAGAAGAAAAGAAAAGGAGCAGGAAGACCAAGTTAAGCATGAAAAAGAAGAACAATTGAGAAAGAAAAGAAAAGAAAAAGAAAAGAATATAGATATATCTAGGATGTGTCGAGGTTGCACTGCCGACTTACACGGAGCCCAGTAGCATTTATCTCATTTATCTCTTTATCCTTTTAATTCTTTAAATTCTTTTAATTCTTTTAATCCGTCCACAGATCTAAACAACGCCCTGCCGTACTTTGCTTTCTTTGCTGACGTCTTATCTCTGCGCCCTTCGTTGGTCCGTCTTTTAGCCCACGGATGTAGTCCTGGTCTAAATATACGACCAGCGAATCTATGATCGACGCCGCTCTGCTGGGTGTTGCCGGAATGTTATGGTTTGTGGTTTTCGTCTGTTGCAATCTTGTTTCTGCTTGGTTGCCGTCAATGGCTAATGCGTGTATCAAGATGCGTGTTATCAAGACGAAAAGATGGCGGTGTCGTTGCTACTTACACGAGCCATGTGCTTTACCGGTCGCTCTTTCCCCCTTGCACTGCCGATTCTATTTTTGTGCTATCACTACTGATTATTTATTATTTTATTTATCTCTCTATCGTTATCTTTATCTTTAATCAACTTTTGTTTTTGTTTCGGTCGCGCTTTGCTCCTTCTTTCCTTGTTCGCCTTTCTTCTTCTCGTTCCTGCCGTTTCTTGTCGTTCCTCCTTCTTTCCTTCTCCTCCCCTCTCACGTATCCATCGTTCTTTCCTCAAAAGGCAGCTCGCAGCCTGTTGGGCATCTCATGACCATGTTTCTACTTTTTTTTTATTTAAAAATATATATAAACAAAAATACAAAATACAGTCCCAATCATGCACCAAGTATCAACATTCTAGATGCGTGGTCTGCCGCCATTCCGCATCCAGCAGTCTTTCCTCTTTCATCACCACCGACCGCACACACCTTCTCCAAGACCTGCAAGACCCGAAGCCTTGTACAGTCGTACCTGCCTCGATTGGATTTTCATTATCTTTCCGTTACCCCATATTACCCTATACTTACCCTATACTTACCCTATAGAATCGTCTTTCCAGTCGCTTTCAGATAAGAGGGGAAGCCGGCATTTTAGTCAGCTGGTGCAGTACATAAGACTAGGCAAATGAATGACCTTCTACAGAGCACTACTCACACCTTCTATGGCAGGCAAGACGTGCTTAAACCGACGCTAAACGCCGTGTTGATGTTACAGCAAGCTGGCCCGAGTACAGTCGACTGGGTTTCACGCAATCCTCATGTCCTCGCTGTGTAGAATTGCTATCTCTTTTCTCTGCTGTTCTACTTTTCTACCTTTCTACTGCTCGCTGTTCTGTGCTCTGCTTACTTCAGTCTCTGTGGATCGTATGCATGACGATGTGGCCCCGACCTGTCGCCGCAAGGGCGCAGTATATGCAGTGAAGACGAGGAAGACAGAAGGCAGAAGAATACTTGAGACATGAGAACGAAGACAAGAAACAACAAGCTTGGCGATGATCAAGTCTAGCCCTATAAGTAGTCGGTCAACTCGATCGACCTGGCCGTTGAATATGGGGCACGCAGAGACTTTTCAATCAAACAGATATAAAAAGGAAAGATATCAGTGCTGTATGTAGAGCAGTTCTTGTTGAATGATTTTCATATATAAAAGAAAAAAGTAAAAGTAGGAAATGGAAAAAGAGAAAGAGAAAAAAAGATGATGCAATACGCATGGTGGCAGTTGATACGGAGAAGACCAAGTCAATGGCGCAAGGTAGAGGGCAAAGAAAGCCGCGCGATCCTTTACAGTTTCCAAGCAAAAATGCAATAATAATTCATGATAAAGGTCATACGGACAGATACGATCCGTAGGGGAAGGCTGCATCGTGACCATGTCCACCTGCGCGGGCATCGTGGAACACCGAGTGCATCTGCTGCTCAAGGTCACGCCGTCGTGAATGCAATACAAAGAGGTATGAGCACATGAGCTTGATGAATTAAAAAGTTCATGCGGTAGATGTCTGCAAAATCAAAGAGAAAAGAAGAAGAAAAAAAGAAGAAAAAAATCATAGCAATCATAACACAGTTCCCAGTCATCCAGCCGACCCTCCGGCCGATCATCAGCCTATAACGCCTCGTAGATCCCCAAGCCTATACCCTATGCCGGATGCAATGACTATACAGTCAGCTCGGCCCGGCCGACAGTCTGCATGCCGATTGCATTGGGCACGCCGATCACGACGCGGCCGTACGGCACCTGCGCGCCCGTCACCAGCATGCACCCAAACGTCACAATCTCCGTCAGGTTGGGACAGCACCGGAACATGCTGTACAGGATCTCGTCCGTCACCTCGCCGCAGAAGCTCACGTCCACGCGCCGCAGGCTCGGGTACGCTTTACCCTCGGCAAACACCTCCTCAAACGCCTCCTTTTCAATGTGCCGGCACGACGTAATGGTCAGCTCCTTGAGCTCCGCACCCGAGTGCGCCATGAGCGCCTTGAAGCCCTTGGAGCACAGCCCGATGCCTTTCACGTTGGCAATCGCCGTCGTCATGTCCGCGTTGGCGTACCGGCACTTTTCCAAGTCCACAAAATGCAGCGGCGGGTTCGCCCAGTCCTGGAACAGCCGCTCAAAGCCCTCGTCCGTGCACAGCGTGTTCTCCGTCATGCGCAGCTTGCGCAGCGACCGGCAGCTCTGGTGCATCGCCGCCAGCACCGCATTGTCGACGCCCGCCGCATTGCGCACCGAAAACGTCTGCAGGCCGGCGCCCACCCGCACCATCACCTTGACGTAGGCGTCCGAATGCACCGGCTTCTGCAGGCCGAGGCCAATGTGCTTGATGTTCTTCATCTGGCTAATGTGCTCGACACCCTCGCCGCCGACCTCTTGGTTGCCGCGGATCTTGAGCCGCTCCAGGCCCGGCGCGCACTCTTTGATGTACTGCATGATCTCGTCCGTAATGTGCTTGTCCGTGTCCACAATGTGCAGCTGCCGCAGGTGCCGGCCCTTGCTGACGAGGTACTCCTTCCACTTGGCCGCCGACAACAGGTTGGCGCCGTAGAGCATCAGCGTCTCCAGCTGGATGTCACGCAGCACCAGGTACGACATGACGTCGTCTTTGAACTGCACGCTGTTGTACAGCCGCATCATCTTCAGCTGCGGCATCTCCTGCAGCATGCGCATGAAATCGCCCTCGGTCATCTTGGAGCAGTCGTACGTGCAGATCTCGCGCGACGCCGCCTGGATAAACAAATTGATCGTGTGCCGGTCCACCAACCGCCGCTTCGACAGCATGCGCGCGATGCGGTCCACCACCTCGGCCGGCAGGTCGCCCAGGTCGTCGGCGAGCGCAATGTTGCGCGACAGGTGCTCGACGCACAGCTGCACCAGCGGTTTGGGGCCGACAATCGACCCGCCGTCCAGCAGATGGCTCGCGGCCTTGCGCCGGCCGCCGGGTGCCTTTTGCTTCTCCTTGGCCTTGAGCTTCTCCTTCTCCTTGTTGTGCTTCTTCTTGTCCTCGTCCTCCTTGTTGAGCGCCCGGCTGCACGGCGAGCACAGCAGCTTGCCCGTGCTGTCGGCGCGCGAGTAGGGCGTCACCGTGAACCGCTTCTTGCACTGGCCGCAGTTGTCCATCTGGCCGGGCAGCGCCGTCGCTCCCGCCGACCGGAAGATGGCGAGCGCCAGATCGTCGTCGTCGTCGTCCTCGTCGCTGCCAAACACCTTGCGCTTCTTGCTGCCCTTTTTCTTCTTCTTTTCGGCCTTGATCTTGTCAAGGGTTCGCTTCTGCGCCTTGGACAGCTGTGGGCTCGCAGATGCTGGTGTGTCGTCGGCGCTGGCAGCAGCAGCAGCAGCAGCAGCAGCACCGCCAGGTGTAGACGGACTATCCACAGTCGATGGCCCTTCGCCATTCTCTGCCTGCTCCTCTGCCAACAGCCGTGCTGCGGCTTCCTGTCTCTGTCGGAAGTTGAGTTCGATCTGGGCAGCCGAGATATTCCGTGACTGTTTGTTAGTCCTCGTTTGTATCGTCGTTTTTGAGGGTACTAAGAGTGACCTACTGCCAAAAAGTCTGTCAGCGCAGATTGCCTGTATTGTTAGAGTACGCCCGAGAATTGAATTATCTGGTAGAGGTAACTCACGGGCCCATGATCCGCCGTGGCCGGCCATTCTCGTCGGCTGTCTGCCGTGTTCGAACCCTGTCAATGTCAGTGTCAGCCTCGGTTTGGGTTGAACATTGGTCTTTCGTGCTTTCCATACATCTTGATATGCTGTGGTTGGCTCTTGTGGGATGTCACTTTTCAATTTTCAATTTGCAAGTCGTGATGCCGGACAAAGAGAGTAAAGTTGGCAGAGGAGGAGGAGAAAATGGGAAAATGGGAAAATGGGAAAATAGGCAGCGACGCCATCTAGTCTGTAATAGTCCCCGGGGAGACGCGCCGCCAGATAAATCCATTCAGCGCAGTTAATGAAGGCGGGTCCCTCTCGCCACGAAGGCACGTGATGATCTGCAACCACTTTAACACTGTAAGCCTAGCCCTGTAGCCCTGTAATAAGCCCTGTATCTACAAGTGCTTACGGAGGTATAATTGCACTTCCGCCCGACTTCACTGGTTTTGATTTCATCCTCGTCAGACTTGATTTGTATTTACTTATTTTCTCTATAGATCAAATGAGGCTCAGCTACTTCTTTAGAAACGGGCTGAGCGCGCCCTTGATGGCCACCTGCTGCGTCTGGAACAGCTTCTGCCGCTGGTCCTCGAGCCCGCCCTCGGCAATCAGCGCCTCCGCCGGGCCAATGCCAATGTACAGCACAGGGTCCGCTGCCAGCTTCGCCACAAGCTCGCTCGTAAAGGCGGCCAGTGGCATGCCCAGCTTGTCGCCGCCCACAAGGTCCGGCTGGTGCACCGTGTCGTGCAGCTCCGTCTGCACCGCCGGCGGGAACACCTCGACCACCCGCAGCCTGTCGTAGCCCGCATCGATCTGCTGCTGCCGCACCGCCGTGATCAGGGCGTGCAGAGCGGCCTTGCTGGCATTGTAGTTGGGCGTGCGCACCAGCGACGGCACCAGGCCCAGCGTGGCGCTGACAAAGATGAGGTGGGCCGGTGCTGTTGTGCTTGATTTGGACAGAGCCTGCAGGTGCGGCAGGAACGCCTTGATGAGGTAGGCGTACGACGTGTAGTTGGTCTTGAGCTCGAGCTCGAAAATGTCCAGGTCGACGGTCTCGGGCTTGCCAAAGTCAAAGGCGCGCTGGACGCCGCTGTTGAGGATGACGGCGTCGAGGTCTGGGTGGGCGGCCGTAAGCGCTGCGGCAAAGGCGGGAATGGCGGCCAGGTCGGTGATATCGAGCGCCTGTGTCGAGATGGCGCCCTGCGGAGCCTTGCCTGTGAGCGCGTCCAGACGGTCCTGGCGGCGGCCGACGGCAATGACCTCGGTGCCTGTCTCGGCGAGCTTGATGGCCAGTGCCTCGCCGATGCCCGAGGTGGCGCCGACGACGAGCGCTTTCTTGTAGAGCGGGGCCATATTGTTGATTGCGGTGTGAGATTGAATGCGTGAGTGAGACTTTTGTGAAGAGGTGATGCCGTGACAAGGTGAGGTGACTCGGAGAGCTGTCGATGCGAACGAGGTCAAGCAGCCCCGCTTTACCGTGGATTGCGGGTGTAGATAGTGGGTGTAAGTCAGTTGAGGGTTTGATAACCAAATCAAAAACAGAGAGCGTCAGTGTACTTTTATATCAGTTGGATTGGCTGGGTCTGCATGGAATCGCCTTGGTAGACGTCTTGGTGACATGCGCGAGGCCAGACTGCCGGCCGCATCGCTCCTTCCTTCTGGGGAAACAGAAGCGCCGGGCAGAGCCTCGCCCAGCAACACGTGGCAGTCCAACGTCCTTCCTTGTTATGCCTGGCTATAGTCTCTTGTTTACATCCTGGATACCAGCCATTGTATATCACACATTGCATCCTTTACAGCCGCATTTTACCCTGTATTCTCTTGCCAACCCACAAATATCATTCTCCTGCTGCACCGGCATCCACAAGCCATATCAAGACGAAATGGCAGTACTTCCCGTCCCCGCCGCGCGAAGGAACCAGCTGGACAGGCTCCCGTGTGAGCTTCGGATTGCGATCTATGACTACTTTACTGTGAGCCGAGGAAAGGATCCGGAGAGCTGGTTCAACGCAAGACGCCACCGCGATTTCAGCTACATACCAACAGAGCAGTTAAAACGTCAACAAGTCCTGGCGGCTCTGAGCTTGACAAGCCGGCAGCTGAGGACAGAATCACAGCCCTTCCTCTACCGGGCTCCTATTTTCACTCACCCTTTTCAACTGACATTATTTGTGATCACACTGATTTCACGGCGCGATCTAGGCCGGAGAGTCACTGAGCTGACACAGCTCGAGAGAATGCCGCCGCGCTTTTATCTCCTCGGTCAAGACGCGGCATTTTTTTACTCTCAAAATGTAGATGGAAAAAAATTATATGCCGCTGCACTGGCACTATCGCTCGCTCCGAACGTCGAAAGGGCATGTTTCTATATGCCTCCGGAACTAAATTTGTATGGCAGTTTTGATTCTTTCATCTCGGCAATGCATGCAGTTGGCGGTTACAGCAACCGACTAATAGTTACGGAGCCGCTTCCCGATCTTGCTAGCAACTCTCCGGACTTTGGAAGCCCGGACAGAAGTGATATTGGGGTTCTGGAGCCTCGCCTAGACACTCTGGTCATACACAGTACATTGACGTTCCGCGAGTTGAGTGTGGACTGCGTTCTCTTCCACCCGCAGTTTGTCGCCAGATTACGGTGCCTCGAACTTATCAAAGTGCATCTAAGGAACGAGGCGAGATACCCAACACGCCTGTCTATCCAAGATGGCTGGCCTTCTCCGGCAGAAACACAACATTACAAATTTGCGAACCTACAAGAAGTGAGTCTCTACTTGAGTCATTCCTATATGCGTGGATTCTGGGACCTGTTCGGCGAGGTCGGGCCTAATCTACGAGTGTTCCGCGTCCAGCTCATTCATTATGACAGCAGCCAACCACCTATTGGCGATACTCTAAGTGATATTCTCAAAGCATTCACTCGTCTAGGCTGTCATCGGACACTTGTCGAGCTGGAATACCACGGCCAACGCCACACCAAGGAGCCAAGGTACTGGCCCTACGTGACTCGTCAACTTCGCGCATTCACGTCGCTGCGCACGTTCATTGTCGATTGGAAATCACTGCCGCTGTCTAGGATGGCCATTCTTGACGAACGCGGCATAAGCAACTTCCCGCGTTCTGTCGTGAGTTTTTCATTTTTTGCCCCGAAGTGGTCCGAGAATTTATGTATGTATTTCAAGAGGCTGCTTGCCGCGCATGCAGCGCCTCTACTCAAAGACATCCGCCTGTACTATTTAGGTGAGTTGCGCCCTCATGGCCGCATCACCTTGGAAAGCATGGCGGCCTTTGCTGCTCTTCTTGCTGAACATCACGTCAACTTGCGTTACGAGATGGGAATTTTGGACTTCTTTTGGATGTGATTGTTTGGAGGTTCTTGGTTCTTTTTTGTTCTTTTTTGTTCTCCTTTTCTCCTTTTCCTTTTCCTTTTCCTTCTTTTTCTCTTTCTCTTCTCTTTCCTTCCTTCTTGTCTCTTTTGGTCATTACTCATATAGATCCTCTCTAGTTTATACTGTTTTCCCTACTCTCTTCCGCATGCCATAGCTTGAACTATAAAGTGCCAACTCTTTCACGGGCTCTAGAATAAAATATATATCTACTAAACGACTACCTCGAATCACACATATTGTTCGACCACTTTAATTTTAACTTGTATCTCAACTACGAGTCAAACGCTGAATTGCTGGCCACAATAAAAGACGTGAATAAATTACCTCTACACCACCAAATTCACGCGTTTTATTCACGGCCGTGCTGCAAGCTCCCTTTATCAGGCCAATCCGCCAATCCGCCGATGCTGGGGCCAGTTCTGATCGCTCCTTCCGGCCTCTCGCCTGCGGCTGTTTCCTAATCAAGGGCCTAAGGATCGAGCTCCACACGCAGCTGCCTAAATATCTGGGTACCGGTAAAGTGGTTGCAGTGGGCTCACTGCACTAATGCTGAGAGCAAGTCCCGTGACCCCGCGCCGTCCATTAAACCCCCAGCACCACTCCCGGACCAAACCTCCCCACGCGGCGCGTCCTGGCCGCTGCTAGTCGCCATCCGTCTCCTTTTTGTTCTTTCTTTTCAGTCTTTTCCTTTCCGTGAACTTTGCCTCGCTCGTTTCTATTTATCCCATTTACGCTGATTTATTTCTCAACCAAGTGCTCCCATTTCTTCCTCAGTGCTCTCAATTTGCCGTCTTTCGCCACCAGCCATTTTCTTCGTTTCTTCATTTTTCTTCACTTTCACCTTATTCTTTGTTTGTTTCGTCGCTTTATTTCTATAGTAGAATTTGAGAAAAACATATCCAACGTCCACAGTACTTTCACCCATTGTCCCTCACAAACTCGCCAAAACGACTGCTGTGATTTGCCCGTCCTGCACTGTCTGCCTCGCCTCACTTTCTACGCTGACGGTCGCGCCTGCCAATAAAGAGTAGCAGCAAAATAGGGAAAGTGCACAAAATGGCAAGCGGCTCCAGATCGAGCAGGCGGCTCAGCGCACGCTGTGAGTCCTCCCCTGCCCTCCTCGCCTTAGCCCATTCACCACCACCTCGTATCATATTTACATCGTGGCCTTTACATCCTAGAGGAGCCGTCTAACAATAGCAATACAGTGGCTGCAAACAAAAGCCTTGCGCCAGTGACAACCCCTTCAACCCCCACTGTCACATCCAGCCGGGCCTTGCCATCCAAAATGATAAAACTCGAGCCTCACAACGAGGGCGTCGCCGAGATGTCCGCCTTGGACTCGGCCAACCCGACACCCTCGCGCCTCTCGTCGGAAGACGACCTGTCCACGCCTCCCACCAGCAACGCCGAGACCCCCGAGTCGTCTGGCGTCGATGCCGCCGGCTCCAAGTATGCGGGCCATGTGCCAAGCATTACGTCCATGCCGTCCAGCTCTCTGCGGCTGGAGATTGAACTGCCCCAGCGCCCGCCGCCATCAACGCCGACATTGAAATTGGAAGCAAAGGACAAGGCCGTTGCTACCGCTGGCACTGCCGCTGATAGTGCAAAGGCGCTTGCTGGGAGCAGGTACTCGTTGGGTACTACCGCCAACAAGCGCAGGCTTGCCATTGAAGGTTTCCCCGACGACGACGCCGATGACGACGGCTTTGACGACGACGGCTTTGACGACATTGCCATGCGCGACCTGCGCCTTGCCAGGCAGCTGCAGGACGACGAGGACAGAAAGTTCAAGCCTTCTGGATCTGGATTTGCTTCTGGTTCTGGGCAGGGCTGGAGCTCGACGCACTACCCGGCAACATTTGGAGAGCCATCCAAACTTGGTAACCACTTGGGTCAGCCTAGCGGCACCCGCGAAGATTCATCTGAAGCCGAGTTTCTATCCTCACGCCCTGTCAAGAGGCAGCGGCAAGATACATATGCAGCACCAAACGCAAATCAAAGCCAAAGCACAACCGCCGGCTTCAGTGCCCCGCCCATTCCTATGAGCTCGTTTGTCCTGGCATCCATGGTACCAGTCGACGAGGAAAGTGAACTTTCTGATGCGCTAGCAGGAGAAGACTCGCTCATGGAATATGGTGACAGTGACGCTGATGAAGGGCCGAACCCATTTTTGGATCTTGACCAGCGCCGTGCATACCGCGAGGTCCGCAGTCAAAAACGGGCCCACAACGACAGAGACCGACTGGAGGAACAGCACCCGATTCTCAACACCATGTGGAAGGACCTCGAAAACTCGGCAGTCGTCAACGCCGGCCGGGCCAGCCAGCCCGCCAACATTACGCGGAATCTCAAGCCGTTCCAGCTGGAGGGCCTTGCCTGGCTGATTGCCATGGAAAAAACACAGTACAAGGGCGGCCTGCTGGGCGACGAGATGGGGCTCGGCAAGACGATCCAAGCCGTGTCTCTCATCATGTCCGACTATCCTGCAAAGAAGCCGTCTCTTGTGCTGGTGCCTCCTGTCGCGCTCATGCAGTGGACATCGGAGATTGCCTCGTACACCAACGGCTCGCTCAAGACATTTGTGTACCACGGCACCAACGCGAAATCGAAATCCATGACGGCCAAGGACATTAAGAAGTACGACGTCATCATGATGTCGTATAACAGCCTGGAGTCCATGTACCGCAAGCAGGAGCGGGGATTCAAGCGCAAAGACGGCGTTTACAAGCAGGACAGCGTCATCCACAGCTGCCACTTCCACCGTATCATCCTCGACGAGGCGCACAGCATCAAGGTATGTATTGACTACAAAACGACAAGGTTGATGGCACGATCTAACACACACAGACTCGCAGTACAATGACGGCCAAGGCCTGCTTTGCGTTAAAGGCAGACTACCGCTGGTGTCTCAGCGGCACACCCCTGCAGAACCGTATCGGAGAGTTCTTTTCTCTGCTGCGCTTCCTGGAGGTCCAGCCATTTGCCAACTACCTGTGCCGCGACTGCCCCTGCTCGGCCATGGAGTGGAATACAGACGAGGAAAACCGGTGCACGTTCTGCCAGCACGGTAGCATGCGGCACGTGTCCGTCTTCAACCAGGAGCTGCTGAACCCGATCCAGAGATACGGCAACATGGGCCCTGGCCGGGTTGCCTTTCAAAAGCTGCGCACGCTGACCGACCGGATCATGCTGCGCCGGCTCAAGAAGGACCACACCGACTCGATGGAGCTGCCCGTCAAGGAGATTCTGGTTGACCGGCAGTTCTTCAGCGAGATTGAGACAGACTTTGCCAACAGCATCATGACGAACTCGCAGCGCAAGTTCACGACGTATGTCGAGAACGGCGTGCTGCTCAACAACTATGCCAACATTTTCGGTCTCATTATGCAGATGCGCCAAGTCGCCGACCACCCCGACCTCATTCTCAAAAAGAAGAGCGAGGGCAGCCAAAACGTCATGATCTGCTGCATCTGCGACGAGCCGGCCGAAGAGGCCATCCAGTCCAAGTGCAAGCACGACTTTTGCCGCGACTGTGCCACGAGCTACCTGCACGCGGCCGACCAGCCCGACTGCCCGCGCTGCCACATCCTGTTGTCCATTGACCTGGAGCAGCCCGAGATGGAGCAGGACGAGGTCATGGTCAAGAAGTCGTCCATCATCAATCGCATCCGCATGGCCAACTGGACCTCGTCGTCCAAGATTGAGCTGCTCGTGCACAACCTGTACCGCCTGCGCTCGGACAAGGCGTCGCACAAGTCCATTATCTTTTCGCAGTTCACCACCATGCTGCAGCTGATTGAGTGGCGGCTGCGGCGCGCGGGCATCTCGACCGTCATGCTCGACGGCAGCATGACGCCCGCCCAGCGCCAGGCCTCGATCGAGTACTTTAAAAACAACGTCGAGGTCGAGGTCTTTCTGGTGTCGCTCAAGGCCGGCGGCGTCGCGCTCAACCTCACCGAGGCGTCGCGCGTCTTCATTGTCGACCCGTGGTGGAACCCGGCGGCCGAGTGGCAGTCGGCAGACCGCGTGCACCGTATCGGCCAGACGCGGCCGTGTGTGGTGACGCGGCTGTGCATCGAGGACTCTGTTGAGAGCCGCATGGTGCTGCTGCAGGAGAAGAAGACGCGCATGATCAACTCGACCATCAACTCGGACGATGCGGCCATGGAGTCGCTGACGCCCGAGGATCTGCAGTTCCTCTTCCGCGGCAGCTAGACGTGTGCTGTTTCTTTCTAGTTTTGTTTTGTTTTATTCCTCCTTTTATACCCGTCCTTCTTCTCTTCTCTTCTCTTTTTTTCTTCTTTTTTCTATTTTACACACGCTTGGCTCACGATACGATGTCATTGAGGCACAGGACGGCGGCACGAATATATGATTTACACAAAGGACTCAGTCGCAAGGCTGTCGGCGGTATAAATGGTATCAGTTTGTCTTTGGGTTTCTTGTTATTTATTTTTGTTTTCTTGTTTTCTTCCCTTCGTCTTCAAAAATAAATGCTACTTTTCACCAATTTCATCACCCTGCCTATTCCACCATCAGAAACACTGCCGTTATGGTTATATAAGCTGGACCATTTATATTTCTATGCCGCGATCCTTTCGAATCTATAATCTATTTCTGATTTGTTATCTATTCTCCGGTATAAAATACATTTTTTAATAAAAATATTACATAATTACGTCTTTTGTACTGTCATCCATTTGCGGAAGGCGCGACATTGTTCTATTGTTCCAGACAGTAATAGGCTCCGAGACCCCTAGAAACCCGCCAAGAGTGCTGTACTGAAACGACACGTGACCCGTTTCGCCTCGCAGGCCCATCAGACGGAGCTGCCCCTGCTCCCTGCCACGCCTGGAAACTCCTTTTTTAGCTACCCGCCTCCCAAACAGATGCCCCACTTATTCCATCGACTTCAACCCGTCGTTGACTTACGTGACGTCCTGTTCTGAACTCGACATTGCAGCCTCGCTTCTATGCTGAGACATTGAAACATATCGCCGTCAAAAACGAGCCCGGCACAGTGTGATCCACGGAAAACGATCAACGACAGCCAGCGCCAACTGATGATGCTCGGCGGTATCTAGAGCCGTCCTGGAATGCTTCGTCTTGTCGCCGTCTCTCTCATCGCTGATCATATGTTGTGATCTCATCTCATCTCCTATCTCATCTCTCATTCTATTATCTCATTCAGTCTTTCTCAATCTCACCACATCTTGGTATCACTCAATCACGGCCGGCCAGAGAGAGATACGACTCACCGCTGAAGGGATGCTGGGCGCGCTGCTGGCGACGTGAGCTCTTCTCAGGAGACAGGGTCATTGACCGTTGATCAGCTTCTTTTCGTCTTTTCGTCTTTTCGTCTTTTCGTCTTTTCGTCTTTTCGTCTTTTCGTCTTTTCGTCTTTTCGTCTTCTCTACCTCTTCTCTTCTCTACTATATTGATTTTTATCCAAACGACAAAACAACCACTGCAATGGCCACCCTGCAGGTCCGCGGCGCCGACTACTCGGTAGCCCGCCAAAAGGCCTTTGACGACGCCTCCAATATGCAGGCCCTGGTCAACGACGAGTGCGTCAAGGCCAGCAAAGAGGTGCCGCCCTACCTGCTGCACGAGCTTATCGGCAAGGGCAGCTTCGGCCGTGTGTACAAGGCCAAGGACCTTACATCAACCGAGCTCGTCGCCGTCAAGATCATCGACATTGAAGAGTCGGACACGCTCAACCCCAAACTCGCCGACACCTACAGCGAGTTCCTCAAGGAGATCAACGCCCTCAAGCTGCTGCGCGAAGCCGGCGCCAAGAACGTCAACTACTTTCTCGATGCGCTGCCTGTCGGCCAGTCCATGTGGATGATCACCGAGTACTGCGCAGGCGGCAGTGTGGCCACGCTCATGAAGCCGACGGCCCCGGGCGGCCTGCAGGAGAAATGGATCATCCCCATCCTGCGCGAGGTCGCCGAGGCCATCTTCTGGGTGCACAGGCAGGGCATCATCCACCGCGACATCAAGTGCGCCAACGTCCTGGTGACAGAGGCAGGCGGCGTGCAGCTCTGTGATTTCGGCGTCGCCGGTGTCATTGAGACCAAGTTTGACAAGCGGTCGACCGTCATCGGCACGCCCAACTGGATGGCCCCCGAGCTGTTCGACCAGTCCACGTCCTACGGCACCGAAGTCGACATCTGGGCGTTTGGGTCCATGGTCTTTGAGATCGCCTCGGGCTTGCCGCCCAACGTGCTTGCTGGCGTCACATTCAGCCAGCTCGGCAGCTACCTCAAGCAGCACACGCCGCGCCTCGAGGGCAGCAAGTACTCCTATGAGCTGAAAGACCTCGTGGCTTTCTGTCTTGCCGACGACCCGAGCCAGCGCCCGCCCATTGAGCAAGTGCAGCACCACCCATACATCTTTGGCACCTCCGCCATGTACCCGACCGATACGCTGGCCAACCTGGTCAAGGGCTACAAGCTGTGGGAGGCGCAGGGCGGCACGCGCAAGTCGCTGTTTGCGCCAGGCGGTGCGCAGGGCCCGCTCATGGACCAATTGTCGTCGACTGCCATGGCCAGCGACGAGTGGAACTTTAGCACCACGGTCGACTTTGACCGCAGCGTGTTTGCACAGCCCGACTCGCAGGCGGCCGTTTTTGACGTCTATGGAACACAGGTGGACTATGACACTGACACGCTTACTGCGAATAACAGGCCTGGCGGCCTTGCCGGGCCTGGTGGCCCAGGTGGCTCTAGTGGTCCTAGTGGTCCGGGCGCACCCGGCGGTGCACGAAGCGGTGACAGTTTTGGCGGCAGCTCCAACGACGACAGCTTTGGCGGCGGTCCTGGCGGCACATTTTCAGACGGCGCAACACCACGCCCGACAAGAATGAAGGGCCGGCGGCGGCAACCACCACCAAACCTGCCAGCCGTCAAGGTGCCCCTTGAAAAGGTATTTGACCCCAACACAATCACCAACTACGAAGACAACTCGCGCGAATACTACGGCCTGCCACCACCGCCGCCCACTGCGTCTGCCACTGGCACAGGCTCCGGCTCTGCCTCTGGCTCTGGATCTGGATCTGGAACAGTCAATTCCGATCTGCCGCTGCGCGACGACTCTCTACACTCGAGTCTTCGCGAATCGCTCATCGACCTGGATGCATCATTTGATCTGAGCGACACATCACGGTTTGCCGATATGGATACGATCCGTGCCGGTCCCAGCGGTCCACGAATCTCTGTCGATTACGACTTTAGCGGGAGCGGAGACGAAGGATCCGAGTACAACCGGCCGCCACTGAGCGACCCGGCCGACCTGCCCAACAATAGACGCACGCAAGAGTGGAAGTTCCCGACCATGCCTCCACCCGCGTCGGCCAACCCGGAGATGTTCCGCTTCCCATTCAACGACAATGGCGAGCGCAGTGCCATGGCAACGCCCTCGGGCAGCAGCCGCGGAAGCCGAAGCAACAATAATAGCAATAACAACAGCATCAGCATGTCGCGGCCGGCCGTCCTCGTGCACCAGCACTCGGAGCCTATCGGTCTCCCGTCGCAAGGCTACGACCTGGCTGTTCCGTCCATGGACGACAGCGCAAACCGCATGTCGATGAGCAGTCTGATTGATCTGGACATGAGCATGCCCGATCCCTTGCCCGAGATGACGCGGCCGTCGACGGCCAACTCGGACGCCCCGTCAGTGACGGGCTCTGACTACGGCATGGCCAACCCGTTCGACCTCGAGAAGCACGCATCCATCTATGCGCCCATGAACTCGCGCAACCGCGAGCCCTCGATTTACGTCTCTGATGGTTCAGGGTATGCCGAAATGGTCGCTGCCACCATCCCCGGTGACGAACCGGACCAGCAGCAGCAGCAGCAGCAAAACCAAAACCAAAACCAAAACCAGCAGCAGCAGCAGTACCAACAGCAGCACCAGCACAACGATAGCTCGGCTAGTTACGGCTCGTCGGCTGGGCTTGGGCTGCACGGCCCTGGCATGGTGCCTCCCAGTCTCAACATCAACGGCATCCAGACCAGCTCGGGCATGATGATGGGCGACCCCGACGACGAATCGGACGGCGCACAGTGGAGCGACTACGAAGGCCAGATGGGTATGCAGGGCGCCTACCAGAGCGACGGCGACCTGAACAACTACCTGATGCGCGCAATGGCCGACACCGAGGCCATGGTTGCGGGCTATCGCAACCCAACACACAACTGGCGCCAAGGCAGTATCGGCGGCAACTCGTTTGGGCAGCGCACGAGCCGCGGGCCGCAGAACTTGAGCGATAGCGGCATCGGCATGAACGGCATGAACGGTATGAACGGCATGAACAGAGCCATGAGTGTCAACAACCTCAACGGCAACTTCAACACCTTTAGCAACAGCTTCAATGGCCGCGACACCAGCCATAACCACAACAGCAGCAGCAGTAGCCACGACAGCAACAACACGAGCATAATTCACTATGTGGACGGCAGCAGCAACAACGACAACAACGGCAACAACCTCAACTACAATGAAGGCTACACGAGCGGCGACGTGTCGGGCGATGACACCGGGCTCTACGACGAGTCGCTGTCGCTGCCGCCGCTGCCCGGCCCGCCGTCGCCGCACGTCATGCAGGGCCTGGGCTCGCGCGAGGAAGTGCGCGACGAGATGAAGCGGCTGCTCGACAGTTTCAAGCAGCACCTGAGCTTTACAAACACATATGTGTCGAGCCTGCCAGTGAAGCATTCCGGCGTCAGCGGTCTGCGCCAAGACACCCAGATTGAGGATTAGCCGTCCAGAGCTGCTGATGAGTTGAGGAGTGGCTGTTTGTTGTATCAAGAAGTCGAGACGCCTTGCAGGGACCTGCCTGTTCATATCTGCTTTTTTATTTTATTTATTGGTTTAGATACACAGCGTTGCCCCAGATTGGTTGTTTTATTCTATTTTTACTTTATTAGTCAGCAGTCCTTTAGAATACTCATGATACCAAGAAGAACAATTTGCAAAATAAATCCAATGATAAATTAGCTGTATTAGACAGTAATCAACACCTGCCTCTTGTGGTAATAGTGGTGGCGCCCCACTTCCACTGACGACATAGTACCGAAATCGCAGCGACGAGGCTAGCAGGCAAGGCTGTCTCCAAAAAAGTTTTACAAGTTCAACGTCCCAAATTTTCAACGTCGACGACAAGGTGTACATTCACGACTTTTCATTGCACAAGCGAGCTGTGTACAATTTACGCGACCTCGGATATACTATTAAGTTACACGAATTTTGTCTTGCTCGCCTGCCGCTTCTCAAAGACGCCGTTTCTTCGATCCTCCTCGACTTACCCCTCCAACTGAGTCACTGCCTGACGGATCTTGCCGGCCCTTTTCGTTCTCCTCGATTCTCCAAGAACAGGCAAACCAGCTCTGCCCTCACGACGGCACCTCTTCGTCACTCTTTTGCCCGCTGGACGGCGCTACATCTCTCGACTCCTCTGCTCTCCCTCTCACCCACCCCGATATACCCAGCCTCGATCGCAGCCCTCGTCTCAGCAACATATACACAACCTCTCCACTCCAGGAAATACAATATACATAATACACAACACTCAATACCTCTCAAAATGTACCAGACACGCATCCTTCCGGTCGCAGAACCAAACGCCCTCGGCCAGTTCCAGGCCTCCTCCTCCTCTTCTTCCTCTTCCTCCCCCTTGCCAACATCTGCACCAGCCAACCTCAACCGCTGGGATGCGGCCGACCCGTCAGTACCGGGTATGGATGCCCTCACGACAGCAGCAGAACACATCCGCAACACCGACATCCCCGTCGGCTTCCCCACCGAGACCGTCTACGGCCTGGGCGCCGACGCCACCCGGAGTGCTGCCGTCCGCGGCATCTTTACCGTCAAGGGCCGGCCCTCTGACAACCCGCTGATTGTGCACGTCTGCGACCTCGACATGCTGCGCGGCCTTATTGCCGGCTGCGGCAGTACCAAAGAGACGATCCCGGCCATCTACCTGCCACTCATTGACCGCTTCTGGCCCGGCCCCTTGACCATTCTGCTGCCTGTCCCGTCGCCGCCGCCGTCATCTCTGCCGCCCTCGACGGCGCCAAAGTGGACGCTCGCCCCCGAAGTCACGGCCGGCCTCGCTACCTTTGGCGCTCGTCTACCGGCGTCCCCGCTCACGCGCACACTCATCCGTCTCGCCGACGCCCCGCTGGCAGGCCCGTCCGCCAATGCGTCAACACGCCCGTCGCCGACTACGGCGCAGCATGTCGTCGACGACCTTGCAGGGCGCATCGAGGTGGTGCTGGACGGCGGTGCATGCGGTGTCGGCGTCGAGAGCACAGTCGTCGACGGTCTGTGCGACCCGCCCGTGGTGTTGCGGCCCGGCGGCATCAGCCTGGCGGAGCTGCGTGCGGTGCCGGGATGGGAGCGCGTCGAGCGGGCGTACCACGACGTGTCCAAGGGGGGCAACTCCAAGGCCCAGGGCCAGACGCAGACGCAGACGGCGGTGGAAAAGGAGACGGAGCTCAAGCCGCGCGCGCCCGGCATGAAGTACAAGCACTACAGCCCCAAGGCGCGCGTGGTGCTGTTTGAGGACTGGAGAGCGTCGGCGGCGGCGCGGTCGTTGGAGAGCCTTGTCGCGGAGCTGCAGGACGAGGCCAGCCAGACTTCGACATCAACGGCCACACCGGCAAGCACTGTGGGAGTCATCCGCACGGCTACGTGGCCTGCACTGCAAGCTGGCAGCTCGCTGCAGGCATTGACAAAAATCAACGGCAGCAGCAACGCGCCAAAGCTAGAGGTCACAACGGGTGGCAGCACAGTCGTCTACAACCTGGAGGAATACAACACTGCCGCCGGAGCTGGAGCCGGCGACATCAAAGTGCTGGAGCTGGACCTCGGCCGCGATGTGCCCAGTATAGCCCACGGCCTGTTTTCGGCCCTGCGCGACCTGGACACCCGCGGCGCTGATGTCATCCTGGTCGAGGGCATTGATGACCGCGGTGACGACATGGCCTCGGCCGTCATGAACCGTCTGCGCAAAGCAGCTTCCGATGTGCGGTAGATGTCTCTCGGTAACGTCTGCCCGTCATTCACGATGCCACGTCCTTGATGAAGTTTGAATAAACCTGTAAATAAAACACATATCAAATAACTCCAATGCAGTACATATAAAATGTGAGCCGGCAGAAACAAACTGAAACAAACAGAAAAGAAAAGACAGAAGAACAGAACAAGGCAGACGAGAGAAACAGAGATATAAAGACGCAAGCCACGGCTCAAAACAAAACAGGGAATCTTGAAAGGGACACCATTTTCTTGTTCATCTGCAGCTACCATCCCTGGGTATCCGTCAGGGACTCGATATCAAGGTCCGTTTGATAGCCCGCAATAGAGAAAGAGCCCATGGAGCTGCTGTTGCCATCGCTGCGGCACTACCGTCGACGCCTGTCCTCGGGGCTCTGCGTCCGCTGTGCTTGTTGTGCATACTCCGACCGCATCTTGCCGGCTGGGCCATGCTGTCTCTGCTGAAGCCCAGACGCATTATTGTAACCGCTGCTGTAGCTGGCAGCGGTCGGGGTACTGCTGCCGCTGCCGCCGCTGCTGCCGCTGCCACTGCTGCCACTGCTCCTGCCGAGCCCCGAGTCTGGACTCCTCCAGTCATGATACACAGCCCCAATGGCCCCCATCAACCCCAGCCCCTGCCCTTGCCCATGCCTGTGAATGCCCTTGCCCTTGCCCATGCCCATGCCCGTGGCCTTGGCCTTGGTTACTTTCTTGCGGCCCTCCTACAGGCCTTGCCGCAGCCAGTCCGAAAGCTTGTTGCGGCCCAGCTGTGCCAGCTGGTTGACGCCCTGCTCGCTAAAGGGGTCGATGCGGCCCAGGTTGACCGAGTCCTGCGTCGGCGCCTTGCTCACACGCGTCACCACAATGCTCGGGTCCGTCTCGAGGATCACGCCGTCGTCGACAATCTCGTCCATGGCCAGCGACAGGATGTCGTAGCACTCAATCAGCGTGCGCTTGTCAATCGACTGCTTGAGCAGCAGGTGCATCGAGTCGCGGATGGTGAGGATCACGTTGTACAGCAGCACCTCGTTCTCGTCGGTGCTGCCGACCACGTACATGGTGACGTCGGACTCGGTCTTGTACAGCACAATATGGTTGTCGTAGAGCAGGATGTCGGCATTTTGCTTGGCCGTCTTCTCGAGGAGGCCCTTTTCAAACGTCTTTTGCGCCTTGACGTCGGCAAACGGGTTGGGCGCAGCAGGGGCTGTCCATTAGTATTGGCTTTTATTCTCCTTTCTTCGTCTTTCTTCTTTCTACACCTTCTTTTGAAGCATCTTCTCCTGGCTCATATTCGAGCCCACGGCGACCTACCTCCTGAAGCTGCCTGGTGCGGCGGTGTGTAGTACTTTGCGAATATCCGCGAGCCGTCGTCGGCAAGAATAATGACGGCCTTGACCGAGTACAGAGAGAGTCCTGGCGACATGGTGTCGGTTGTTGTATGTGAGGTGTGGGGGTGGGGTGGATGGTTGTTGAAGAGAACAGGGTGGTTGCAATTGAAAGGGGGATGCAATCGATGGCGATGGCAATGGCAATGGCAACAGGCTAGTCGTCACTGCTAGAGTTGACAGCTATGCATGTGGAAGGCCCGCCGGTCGGAAAAACAATTGGGAGCTGCCAGCTGGCGGAAGTGGGGCTATATGACTAAGCGTCTTTTGAGCTGCCAGCAGCCCTGTTGTTCAGGGCCACTCTACACGTAAACCCGCAGC
The DNA here is from genome assembly GCA_022392935.1 of Ophiostoma cf. undulatum. Classification (NCBI taxonomy): domain Eukaryota; kingdom Fungi; phylum Ascomycota; class Sordariomycetes; order Ophiostomatales; family Ophiostomataceae; genus Ophiostoma; species Ophiostoma cf. undulatum. The sequence continues at coordinate 1,549,627 of JAKRGL010000054.1, read as the reverse complement.
GTAGAAGTATACTTTTGTCACCACACTCAAGTTTGTCTCTTCAGGATTCAGGATGCAATGCAAGAGAATGATTAAACATGGATTCTATGAGCTTGGTTGTGGTTATCACGATGCCGGTGGATATAGCTGGTCGGCACAGACATTGAATACACAACAATACACAACATCTGCCTGAGCTCGGCTGTCTTTTAGTAGAACCAGCGGCCTTCTATGATCACCCAGGCTGTCCTGTGAGTAAAGCAGTGCTCTGTATACTCTATATCAGTAATCAATCAAGCTGGGAAGGCCGGTGTATACACGCTGTATATGATGCAGATCACAAAGTACTACACTCATTGCAACCTGTATCAATGTAATAAACAGCTAACCAGATACATCAAGCAGTCTAAGAGAGCCAATCGAGCAATTAAACAAATCAAGAGCAAGTGTTCGTATCATGAAGCTCGACACACTTTGAGGCGCCCTTCATAGAGACCCATATATTTTCACAAACTACCCAATCACACTACATATCAAAAACCACTTTACGCGAAACAACGCGTCGGCATCCCCTCCACCCCCCTTTTACGCGTCTCAATTAAACTCGCGTTTTGCTCCCACCTTCCCACCCTGCCAACGAGGGCTGGTGGGCCGCGCCTTCCTCTTTTTTCTGTATTGACTTTGTCTCCTGCCTGCATCCCATCCCAACGTCTCCTTTTGCCATTTCCCTCCATTTCCTCATTCCTCACTTTTCACCGCACCTATTTGCGCCGCTTGTTGACATACGAATCTACACCGCCACATTTCTCACCACATAAACAAGACCCATCACAACACTCACCACACACTAATCACACACACACACACGACACGACACCCCACCACTCGACATGTCCTCGCCGAGCCGCCGCTCTACGCGGAGCTCACAGGCTGGCACCCCCGGCCGGCCTCAACGCGGTGCAGCTGCCAGCACGCCCACTCCCGGCGGTCTGCAGGCGCCCGGGCCGCAGCAGATGGTCTCCAGCCCGCTCTTTTACGAGTCGTCACCCGCCGCCGATGCAAACATGGACCGCTCGTCGCCCATCCGCCAGATGAGCAACTCGCAGAGCACAGACCACTCGCTGCATCACCATGACCCCGATGTCCCCATGCAGGGCATTGCGCCCAGCTCGCCCATTGCGCAGATGGACACCCAGAGCTCCCTCGGCGACCGCACACCACGCGCCAGCCGCGGCTTTGGCGAGTCCTCGCCCGTGCGCTACTTTGCCAGCTCCAGCCCCGGCCGCCAACTCCAGTCCGACCTGCGCAGCGAAACCAGCGGTCTCTTTGTCAGCCAACGTGCCGGATCGACGGGTCCTGCACGGTCACGCCGCGGCGACATCAACTCGGACAGCCTGCTGCGCACGCCCCGCGCCCACCGCGTCATTCTGAACGAGGCCGGCCATGTCATGAGCGACATTGGCGGCTCCGAGACGGGCTCCTTTGCCACAAACAACCCGGACACGTCCGAGGCCCAGCTCCTCGGCGGTGTGAGCCAGAGTCTGATCTGGGGCACGACCGTGTCCATTGACGACACGTTCTCTGCGTTCAAGGACTTCTTGCGCAACTTTACCAAGAAGTACCGCTATTGGCTCGACGGCAAGACAGAGCTCGAGACAGCCGACCTGCCCGACGCCGAGTCCAAGCCCTACTGGGAGACCATGCAGAACATGCTCCTTCTGGGCACCTCGCGCCTCTATGTCGACGTTCGCGACCTCAAGGCCTACCCGCGCACTAACAAACTGTGGTACCAGGCACAGGCCTACCCACAAGAAATCGTGCCCATCATGGACCAGTCTATTCATGACCTCATGTCTGAGCTGGCGCACGCCGAGGTCAACCGTCAAAAGGCTGCAGCGGCCTCTCTGTCTCAGAGCAGTGCTGGCGGCCGCGCACAGAGTGTCGGCCAGAGCTCCGAACTCAACTTCCCCAGCTCCGAGAGAGGCGACGAGCCTGCCACGCCGCGGCCGTCGCAGGCCCAGAACGAGGCAGCCCAGACACTCGAAGACGATGTCAGCAAGACAGTCTACATTGTGCGGCCCTATGGTCTGGACAAGTCGACCAATCTGCGTGAACTCAACCCAGCCGGTGCGTCCCCTTTTAATTTTTTTTTAACTTTCTCTACTACCATGCGATAGCCTACTGACTCCTCTAGACATGGACAGACTCATCTCCATCAAGGGTCTGGTGATCCGCGCAACACCCGTCATCCCCGACATGAAGGACGCCTTCTTCAAGTGCCAGGCATGCAACCACTCCGTCACCGTCAGCTTGGACCGTGGCAAGATCAAGGAGCCTACCGAGTGCCCGCGTCCTACCTGCGCCACCAGCAACTCCATGCAGATTGTGCACAACCGCTGTATTTTCGAGGACAAGCAGGTCATCAAGCTGCAGGAGACACCCGACGCCGTCCCTCCTGGCCAGACGCCACACTCGGTGTCGGTGTGTGTCTACAACGAGCTGGTCGATTTCTGCAAGGCCGGTGACCGTGTCTTGATCACTGGTATTTTCCGTGTCAGCCCCGTGCGTGTCAATCCCCGCCAGCGCACCATCAACAGCGTGCACAAGACCTATGTCGATGTGCTGCACATCCAAAAGGTCGACAACAAGCGTCTGGGTGTTGACCCCTCAACTCTGGACCAGGACGACGAGGATGTCGAGGCCGCTCTGATGGCTGAGCAGCTCGATGCCAACGGCGGTGCTGGTGCCAACCGCATGGAGGAGACGCGCTCCTGGACAGCCGAGGAGGAGGTCAAGATCAAGTCGACCGGTGAGCGGCCAGACATTTACGACCTGCTGTCGCGGTCGCTGGCACCCTCGATCTACGAGATGGACGACGTCAAGAAAGGCATTCTGCTACAGCTCTTTGGCGGCACCAACAAGTCCTTCAAGAAGGGCGGCTCTCCCAAATACCGTGGCGATATCAACGTCCTCTTGTGTGGTGACCCCTCTACTGCCAAGTCCCAGATGCTGAGCTACATCCACAAGATCGCCCCTCGTGGCGTGTACACCAGCGGTAAGGGTTCGTCCGCCGTCGGTCTGACTGCCTACGTGACCCGTGATCCCGAGACCCGGCAGCTGGTCCTCGAGTCGGGTGCCCTGGTTTTGTCCGATGGTGGTGTCTGCTGCATTGATGAGTTTGACAAGATGAACGACAGCACTCGCTCGGTGCTGCACGAAGTCATGGAGCAGCAGACCGTCTCCGTGGCCAAGGCCGGTATCATCACCACTCTGAATGCCCGCACCAGTATCCTGGCCTCGGCCAACCCCATCGGCAGTCGCTACAACCCCGACCTGCCCGTGCCCCAGAACATTGACCTGCCGCCTACCCTGCTCTCCCGTTTCGATCTGGTGTACCTCATCCTGGACCGTGCCGACGAGAAGACTGATCGCCGCATGGCCAAGCACTTGCTTTCCATGTACCTCGAGGATACACCCCAGTCTGCGCGGTCTACCAACGAGATTCTGGTGAGTTTTGAAATCATTAACCCTTTTTTCCCTTCAGCAGAGTACCGTATACTAACATATCTTAGCCTGTCGAGTTCCTGACATCGTACATCTCGTATGCTCGCGCCAATGTGCACCCCGTTCTGTCTAACGAGGCCGGCAAGGCCCTGATTGAGGCGTACGTGGAGATGCGCAAGCTGGGCCAGGATGTCCGCTCTGCCGAGAAGCGCATTACCGCCACCACGCGTCAGCTCGAGTCCATGATCCGTCTGTCCGAGGCCCACGCCAAGATGCGCCTGTCCGTCGAGGTCACGGCCGACGATGTGCGCGAGGCGTACCGCCTGATCCAGTCGGCGCTCAAGACAGCCGCCACCGACTCGCAGGGCCGCATCGACATGTCGCTGCTGACCGAGGGCACCAGCGCCGCCGAGCGCAAGCGCAAGGCCGATCTCAGCGCGGCCATTCTGCGCATGCTGGACGAGGCGCTGGCCACGGGCCAGACAAGCATGCGGTCCGCCGAGGTGTCGCGCCGCATGGCCGAGACCCTGAATGTGTCCATTGAGGCGTCTGACATGGCCGAGTGCCTGCGCAGTCTCGAGATGGACGGTTCTATTGCCATTACCGGCGAGGGCGCTCGGCGGACAATCCGGCGGTCGACCGGCGTCGCCTAAGGGGGGGTTAGGGCTGTATAAAAAACATTTGGGAATATATGGTGTTGTGTGCTGTCTTGTTTTGATGTCTGGTTGTTTGATTCTGGGCTGTCTTTTTATTTAATACCGGGGGTGCCTCATGTTATGTGTATGGTTTAAATGGTTATTTACGAGTCATGTTTTGCTATGTCTATTTTTCTTTTATACTTTTCCATTTATGACAATGTTTTATTGTGCTCGGCTGAATTCAGATATATATATACGGAAAGGCAAGACGCATTCGATCTAAGCAGAATATACATCAAACATAATAAATACATGGACTGCTGGTAAGCTGACAAAAGGAAATATAGAAACAAGATATGCAATGGTTATGACAAGACAAAAGACAAAAAATAAAGCACAAGAGGACAAACGAAAGGCGACGGTGATATCGACGTATCAAATACAATTACACAGGCTCGACTGGCTGGCCTACCACAGCTCGCGGTTGCGGCCCTCAAAGGCAAAGTTGAGGGCAATTGCGGCAAACATGGCAGTGCACAGCACAGACGGGCCGTAGCGGTCGTAGAACTTGGCCGAGGCGCGGCGCGTGCGGATGGCCTGGCTGCGGTAAAAGTAGATGCCGACCGCGTACAGCAGGCTCAGCACGGCCAGCAGCGTGAACACGCTGGCCACGACAAACGAGATGCTCGACGGCTTCGAGCCAAAGTTGAGCAGCGTCGCGGCAATCGTGCCAATGTAGATCGAGTACTCGAGCCAGCCCAGGAACGTGCGCTCGGCCGCAAAGTACACCTTGGGCTCGACGCGCACGGGCACATAAATCTTCTTGCCCTTGGGCGCGCGGAACTGCTTGGTCTGGATGCCGTCGCGCGAGCCAAACAGCTGGCGCTGGCGCTCATTTTGCGGGATCTCGGAGCCACGCGGGTGCGGCACGAGCGCCTCGGCAGCAGTCAGGGTGCTACGGCCGGCGGCCTTGGCATACGAGCCGACAAGGGCCAAGTAGTAGGTCCAGCCGCCAACGCGACGGGCCTCCTCGAGGTGCGTCTGCTCGGCGTCCTCCTCTTCCTCGTCGTCGGACTCGTAGACGGGGTAGGGGTCGTTGAGAGCCGTGTTGGAGTCGGCAGTCTGGTCCTCGGTGTCGCGGTTGGCCGGCAGGCCCTGCTGAGGTAGCCGGGCTGCAATGGTGGCGGCTGCGGAGCTAGACTCGGCGACGGCGCCACCAAAAGCACTGCGGCTGCGAGACTGCTGGACAAGGGCATTGCTGTCGACCAGACCCTCATCGTCAGAGTCAAGGTCATCTTCGTCGTCGGATTCGGATGTGTTTGTTGTGGCGGAGTGGCCGGCGCGACGGATACCAAAGTCGTGCGACCGGGGCTTGCGGATGTCGACGTCCATCTGGGGCAGCCAGAAAGGCAGCAGGTTGATGCGGTCGGGGAAGAGGGTGGCCGTGCCGTGGATAAACTTGGAGAACTTGGGGACGGCCTCGACAAGGTGGCTCGAGATGAGCTGACGAACCCACTCTGGGGGCTCCTGGCCCATCTGTGTCTGGAGCTTCACCTCGAGAACGGCATAGGGGAACCGCTCCACGTCGGCAGGCGGCAGCTGCGAAAAGGGGTAGTCGATGCCGATATCCATACGGCGCCAGTTGTCGCCAGAGCGGGCCTTGCCGTCGAGGTTGTCCTCGCGGACCATGGTCAGCTCAGTATCCAGAGAGATACGCACACGGGCGTCACCGGGCAGCTGGAAGGCGGTACGGTTGTAGAAGGAACGACACACGGGGCGGTAACCCTTCTTCAGGATCGAGTACTGGCACTCGGCAGCCAGACGCTCATCCTCGGCAATGGCCTGCTTGGACTTCTTGCCCTCCTTGCGGGCCTTTTCAAAGATGGCCGTCGGCAGCAGCTCACCGCGCATGTACGCATTGACGTTCTTCTCCTTGATGGCGAAACGGGCCTTGACAGACTTCTCGCCAGTCCAATCCTCACGATGGGTCTTGCGCTCGACAAAGATGGTCTCGCTGCGCATGCCGCCGTACCAACGCAGACGGATGGCTTCGGCACCCTCGGTCTTCTTCAGACGGCCCTCGTACAGGTCCCAAGTGTCCGGGTTGTCGTAGTAGATGGATGTGATGGCCGAGTCCTGCTGGTCAAATTCCTTGCTGGCGTTAAAGACGAGCACGGGCAGGTGCTTGAGGATAATGAGCTTCAGCTCGGTGACGTTGTCGGGGTGGACCCAGTACTTGGTGGTGTGGCGAACAAAGTTGGCCTGGCCACCGCCGGCACTGCTGTCACCCTTGACGGGGTTGCCGCGGGTGCGGACAAGGTCGTACAGCTTCGAGAGGCCGACGACAGAGGCATCGTAGTTCTCCTTGTAGAACGGCTTGGCCTTGAGGCGTGTGTCAAAGACGGGCTTGAGGTGCCAGCCGGTGATTTTCTATACTGTTAGCATCCAGCTCGAGTTCCAAGACAAACAGTTTGCGGTTGAGACGTACGTCATGCTTCTTGATAATCTTGTAGAAGCCGGTGTAGTTGACCTGCACAAACTTGGCCAGGTCGTGGACGTCGGCAATAATATCGCTGAGATCCTCCTCGAGGAGCATAAACTCCTCCTCGCTAGGGCCGTCGCCGGTGCCACGCTCGCGCAGGCGGTTGACAACGTCGTTGACCTCGCGCTCGCTGACAGCAATCATGCGCTGGATCTCAATGGCCTTGACCTGCTGCTTCTGGTGGACCTTTTCCAGCTCGTTCTCGAGGGCAGCCACGAAGCCGGCCTCGTCATCCTCGGTCCACTCGCGCACCGACGAGGTATCGGCGGCCGAGGCGTCCTTCTTTCCCTTCTTCCCGTTGGAAGCGGGAGCAGGAGTGTCGGCGCCAACGATGGGGCCGCTGCCGACGCGGAGCTTGGACTTCAGGCCATCGTAGTCGAGGTAAGCCCACTCGTACTCGCGAATGACGCTGGAGCGCAGCTGTTCACCAAACTTCATGACGACGATGCCGGGGGGAGCGCGCCAGGGGTTGTTGTGGGTGGCGGGTCGGCGTCGGTTTTTGGATGACCGTTTGCGGGTGAGGGTGCTGCGGACGGTCGGGATGGTGCTGTTGCTGCTGCTGCGGTGCCAAGTAGTCTTCTTCGTCTTGAGGTCTTCGATAATCAGCATTTGGGAAGCATTAAGAGGAGGGCCGTGCCAAGGTGAGCTGCTGACGAGTCACCTGCAGGTTGCGTGTAGATGTGGAAGAAAGAAAGGAAAGGTCTGTTGGGGCAAGATGAACAAAGCGACGGTCCTTTTTCTGAGATTGGGTAGTCTATCCTAACAGATAACTCCAAATGAAAGACCGCGGGATGGAGTGACAGAAGTGGCAGGATGGCAGACAATCAAATAGACAAATAGAAAAAGGGTTGACAACAGAAGAAAGCAAATGGAGGGAATGTGCAGGTATGTCAGGGTGATGGAAGAGACAGCATGTGCTATGTGAAAGAGAATGATGAAGAGGTTGAGGAAGAAAAGGATAGAACAGTGCAGGGCAGAAACGAGACGGCAATACGTACCACACGGGATCAGCGGTATCCGGAAATGATGCTGGACGTATGCGAGGGATGGCTGGTGTAACTGATTGGAGAGAGCAGAGAAAAAGAAAAAGAGCAAAAGGCTACGGGGTTCTGTATGGGGGACAAGGAGGAGGAGGAGGAGGAGGAGGCGGCGGAGGAGAGAGGAGACGGGCTCGGTGCGTGGAGCTTCAATCACGTAAAAGAAAGCAGAGGGAGCAGCTACTACGTACTTGATGGAGCGGGTGGGAATGACGAGCAGCGAGCGATATTCTGATGCAAGGAGGCTGCTTCTGGTGGTCTGGGAGAGAGGCGAGCTGTGCTCTGTGCTGTGAACCGTGTGCCGTGAGCTGTGATGCGGCAGATGGACGTCGTTGATGAGTAAGAATGCGCTGCAAATTAGAACAATCAGAGGGAAGGAGCGACGGGCACTGGCAGGTTCAGAAGAGTTCAGAATGGCCGATAGCAGATAAACAATAGACATATAAATGTGGGCCCAAGAGGCAAGCTGGTTGCTCCTTTGGTCCTGGCTCGCGAGTAACAATGCAGCCACAGCCGGCTGCTATTGGCTTAAAATCGGCTGGCTCTGGGAAAGCGGATCTCGTTCGTGCAGTGTCGTCGTAGCGCAGGCAGGAGCGATGGACAGTGCAAGGCTGCTGAAGCAGAGCGCGATTTTGGGGATCCCACGTTTGCGTTCCCAGCAATATGATTGGCCAATTGGTCTGCACTGAGCAGTCCCAAAAAACTCCAGAGGGACCCGAGCCGTCGAGTGGGTCAACCATGCTTGCTCTGGCGACCATTTCAGTAATAGTTATTTACAGTAGGAGCGACCCCGTGCGGAACGGCCTGCGGGTTATTTCCCAGGCGGGCTCCAGCAGGCTCCAGCAGGCTACTGCACCTGCACTACTGCACTATTGCTACGCCATTGAACAGAAATTTCTGACAGCGACAGCCGCCTCTCCACCTGATCACCGTCTAGATCTTTGTTCCTGGTCTATTTCTGCAGAGGAAGCTTGTTTATACGGTGATTAGTCTGTCGAGCACACATAAAATAAAATAAAAAGGCGCTATTCAGTCCGTGCAGTTGCCGGCTGGGCCAGCACGTGTGCAAAATGGGCGTCTGACAGGCGAGGCATTTGTGTATAGAAGATGTGCTGGTTAGCCAAGCAAGGGTGCTGATAATACGGAAAGAAGCTGTGTGCCATCTGGAGTACTCTGGAATGAGAGACAATGTATTGTTGGCAGTCTTGTCTTGTCTTGTCTTGTCTCGTACGGAACAGGCAAAGAACGGCCTGGCAGAAATGCAGTAGACGGGCAGGACAGAAGCGCCCAAGGGTTTAAGAATTTGCTAGAGTATTTCCGGATGCCAGTCACTGCATGGTAAGAAAATACACATTAACAAAAGGCCTGGCTGGACTCTGAAATGGGCCGCGTCGATCAGTAGATCCAGAAACTTGCACGCTATTACGGCATGGCAGACGAGACAGCCAGACAGAGGCATTGTTATTACTCTGTAGAGAACAGTAAGCTCCGTTGCGAAATGGATTTATGCCCGAGCAGACTATTGAGTCAATGGGTATTGAATGTCGCGGCTTGCATTAGAATGTCAGCACTCCACGAAAAGATAGTGGATGACCCAAAGTAGAAGGCGGTGAGTTGTGGGATAAGTAAAGTCGGCAGAATAACCTCAAATTCGATAGGCGGCGAGAAAAAATATAGAGGGGATGATATCACCGCACGTCAACTACGACTACGACTACTCGGCTCACCAGCTACTCACGACTCACGACAACCACACACAATGGACGACTCGATCGAAGCCCGCATCTCGTCAGAGTGCCCCGTCGAGACCCAGGCCATCCTGCGCGCAGCCTGGCGCCACGACCTGCCCGCCATCAAGCCCTTCCTCACGGGCCCCGGCAAGGCCAGCCTGAGCGACCCCACCACGGGCGAGACGCCACTGCACGCCGCCATCCGGTCCCTGGGCCAGGCCTCAGAGTCGGACAAAGACGGGGCCGAGACTGAGGCCGAGGCCGAGGCTGTCAAGACGGTCGATCACCTGCTGCTGTACGGCGCCATCTGGAACGATGTCGACGACAACAACGAGACGCCCGGCTGTGTCGCATCACGGCTGGGTCGCAAGCGCATCTACGAAGTAATGGTCCGCGCCGGCATGCGTGCAGAGATGCTGTTTGCCATTCTGGATGGTTACGAGGAGCTGAACTCGGAGGGCGAGGCGGACGAAGAGATGGCTGAGGGCGAGGAAGAGGATGCGGCTGGGGTTGAGGCTGAGGTTGAGGACGCCGAGGCAACTGAAAAGGCCGAGGTCGAGGAGACTGCCGAGGTTGCCGAGACCACCCTCGCGCCAGAAGACGCCCCCTACCTCGAGTCCAAGCTCTCAATTGCCGACGGCAAGCTCGTCGATGCCGCCGGCAACGGCGTCATGATGGCCTGGGAAAAAGACATTATGCGTCGCAGCGTCGACGCCATGCTCGGCACCGGCGAGGCCGCCAAGGGCAAGCGCGTGCTCAACATCGGCTTCGGCCTCGGCATCATCGACAGCATGATCGCCGCCACCCAGCCCGCACGCCACCACATCATCGAGGCCCACCCCGAGGTGCTGGCCCGCATCGACAACCCGGAGACGGCCACGGGCGGCCCCGACGACCATGCGGCCGAGTTTGGCGCTGCGTGGGAGGCGACGTCGACCGTCGAGCCGGACGCATACAAGATCCAGCGCGGCCGGTGGCAGGACATCTGCCCCAAGCTGCTGGGCGAGGGCGAGCTGTACGACGCCATCTACTTTGACACGTTTGGCGAGGACTACAGCGAGCTGCACCGCTTCTTCACCGACTACATTCCCGGCCTGCTCGACAGCCAGGGCGTGTTTGGCTTCTTCAACGGCCTCGGCGCCGACCGCCGCATCTGCTACGACGTCTACACACGCGTTGTCGAGATGCACCTGTCCGATGCGGGCCTCGATGTCGCGTGGCAGGACGTCAAGGTCGAGCTGGAAGAGGACGGCCTCGACAAGGCCGGCAAGGGTGCCTGGGAGGGTATCCTGCGTCCCTACTGGACTCTAGAGAGTGAGTACATTTCTTTCTTTTTGATATAACGCGTATATGTAGCTAACACCATTCAGCATACCGCCTGCCTACTTGCACATTCATGGGTTGAACGAATTCCCTATCATAGCATGCACTTTCAATATCCATACCTCATACCCGAGCATCTCGACTCGACAAATGCATTCACGCGGCATGCAGCATTCTGCATTTCCCGAAATACATATTCCATATTGCAACGTAAACAGCACAAGCCAAATAGCGGGCTTTTTTGTTCTTTTCTTTTTTTTGTTTATTGTTATTCATTCTTTTTGAAACCCTCCCTCGCATATCGGGGGCATCCAAGCATATCTAGACAGCTTAGACAAAGTTCTCGGGGTGCAGGATACCGCACATGTTGCCGGCCTTGACACGCTTCAGGGTCAGGGCAGCAATCAGAGCAGCACCGACACCGCTACCATCCTCGGCAGCAAGAATCTCAATGGGGTCCTCGTCCTTGGGGTTGGCCTTCTCGGGCCAGTCGAGAATCTCCTTCATGGCCTGTGCGCCCCGCTTCTTAAAGTGAGGGTACTTGTTGAAGACGGAACCGTCAGCACCAACGTGGCACGTCTTGTAGTCCTTCTTGAGGCTGATAGCAGCGACACCGCAAGCCGAAAGGCGCGCAGCGCGAGTGCCGATAAGTTCGGCAGTGCGGCGGATGAGCACAAGCTCGGGCTGCGTAGGGGAGAGGCTCAGCTTCTCGTTGAACAGATCAAAGGTCTCCTGCAGGTTCTCCCACGGGTCACTTTATAGTTAGTATCTGGTTAAATAACTGAATAAACAATAAAAAGAATAAACAAGAATCAATAAAGATGGGCAGATTTTGAAAAACTTACTCCTCAATGGCGGACAGGAAGGACGAGTCCAGGGTGTAGGGGCGGCGCAGCTTGGCAATGTCCTGGTTGGCAAAAATGTGGGTTTCGTGGTTGTCGTGCAGGTCGACCATGACAAGACGGAACAGCTCGCCAAGGTACAGACCGGCAATCATCTTCTCAAAAGCCTGCTGGCCAGGGCGCGGGGAGTCCTTGTCGATGATAATGTCGTACGGGGTCCGGGGCAGAACCTTGTGCTCGTTGTCGAAAGCACCCCACTCGCAGTTGATGGCCATGGGCATGTCGGGATCCAGGTTCATGTGGGCCAGCTTGGGGATGGAGCCGGCGTTCTCCATGTAGGCGGCGTTGCAGCCGGTGCCGAAAATGCAGCCAATCTTCATCTTGGTGTCGGTATAGGCCGAGGCAATGAGCGTTCCCGTGGTGTCGTTGATAAGAGCAGCCAGCTTGATGGGAGTGCCCTTTGCGGCCAGAGCGGCCTCGAACATGGGCACGACGTTCTCGCCCTCAACACCAGCAATGTCGAAACCCTTGGTCCAGCGCTGCAGGACACCCTCATCGATGTAGCTCTGACTTGCGGGGTACGAGAATGTGAAGCCGAGAGGCAGCTTCTCCAGCTTGCTGACGTCCTCGTGGTGGGTCTCGACAAACTGGTGGACACAGTCGGCAATGTAGTCCCAGAGCTCCTCAGAGGAGCCGGTCTTGAGCTCCTCGGGCATGCGGTACTTGGACTGGATAATGTCAAACTCGGACTTTTGGTCGGTCAGAGTAATCTCACAGACACGGAGGTTAGTGCCGCCCATATCCAGGGCCAGGAACGTGCCGGTCTCGTAGCCGTCGGGGAAGGACATGACCCATGTTGGGTTCATGGGCTGCCGGTGTTAGTCAAATTATTCTACTGTTTGGCTTGTCTGTTCCTCTGGCCAACTTACAATACTGCCACCCTCGACGCTCAGGCCCTTCTCGAGCTCAGACACGAAGTGGTGGGTGATCTCCTTGAGCTTATCGGTGGGGACGACAAAGAGGCGCTCAAGGTTTGCAATCTCCTGCTTGAGATCTTTGGGAATGTCGGCAATGGAGCCTGTTGGTGAAAGCAATGGTTAGTATACTGTGCAAGATGTAAAATCCATTGCATAAAGCTTGCCATTCTCCAGATCGTAGCTGTGGAGTGGTGTTTTGGGCCAAAATTTGGCAGCTGGTACTACAGCCGGGCTAGATGTTGAAGCTGTCGGCATTGTGTACAATGTGAAAATGTAATAGCACTTGCTGGTAGTAGAAGTGGTTATGTAGAGAGAAGCTTCTCGACAGGAGGTGAACGAAGGGGAAAGACAATGTTATAACAACGTCATATGCGGGTGGTCGGGAACAAGGGAACGTCTTGTTTTTTTCTTCTCCGACATCTGTACATGCCGATGGCGTATTATCATATATTCAGCAGCGACAAAGAATAGCCACTGAGATAAGGCTGCCGGTTCGGTACTTTCTAAAAACGTATTGGCTGTTGCACTCTAACTCTAGAGGCAAACTGCGCCCTGAGCCATTGAGACAGCACTGCGTAAACCGGACTTGTCTTACAAGCATATCGGTAAGAGGTAGGAAAGGTGACTGGCGGAATGGAGGAAATGGGGGAAGTGTGATACATGGAATATCTCCAATATCGAAACCGGGGTACTGGGCACCACAAGAGCGGTTGCTGGTGCATATTGCAGTCAATGTCTGACAACCCCCGGCCACCACCAGCACACCCGTCACATCTCACTCTGGCAAGGGCAAGCGGATGTCGAGTGACCACCACAGAGAGGACCGAGTGGCTTGGCTTTGTGTAACCGCGCAAATATGAGATGTGAATTGTGCAAACGGTGTAGTGCCTAGAGAGGGGCTGATGTGAAAGGAATGGGAGGCAGAGGCAGGAAGATGGCTGAGGTCATCGGGTAGGGGATGTAGGCGGATGCCACAGCGTATGATAGCCCATCTAGGAAGAGAAGGTCGGGGTAGCCAAGAGAGTGTCGACTATATGGATGGATGACGAGCATTTTCTCCGGAAGCTTGATTCCAGAAGCTCCAAGCTCCACAAGGCGATGCTTGATGCCAGATGCCAGATGTACGCAAATGGGCAGCAAAGTATGCTAGACAGACGCATGCGGAAACATAAATGGCTAAGGCGAAGGGCGATGGGGATATGATCCTCGATGGACACCGAATAGCAAGCTGATGCCGAATATCCATGCTGTTGCCGGCCCAGCCCGAAGGTAGGCAGCCAAAGTAGTCGGCATGCATATGGGGGAAGTCCAGCTGCGTGCAGGGAAGGGGGGGGTGATATATGAGAGTTGATAAAGACCGGGCGAGACCGTCTGGGGGAGACCTGGGGAGGGGGGTATCAAGACATGGAGGGGGCGGCAGAGAGTGACAATGACGAGAGTGATTAGAGTAGCAAGCATAGCAGCGCGACCGGGTAGCAGCTACACCAGCACGCCAGCACGCCAGCACAACAGCGGCATGGAGGACAGTCTGGATCAGGGTCGTCCGATGCCATTAGGCTGAAGTGCAAGCTGGAGTCTCGTGTTGGCACTAAAGCAGTCTTACCTGTGCCCTTGCGGGAAGGGGGCTTCTTGGGACCGAGGCCGACCATGTTGAAGAGTTACAAAGTCTAAAAAGGTAGAGAGTAGAGGGTGCGGTAGAGTGTAGGAACTATAGCGTTGGCTGCAGAAGTTCCAGACGGGTCGTGGATTAGCTTTGTCGAGTTGTTGAGGGAGGGAGAGTGTTGCGAGAGGAGACAAGAGTCGGGGGGAGAAAGCGCAAGGAGCAATGTCGTCACAAAAGGTACGACAAGGCGGTTACTATATGGCGGGCCAGGGCAGCAGCAGCAGGGAGCAGCAGGGCAGACGAGCAGAGCCGGAAGAAGGGGCAAAATAAAATAGAGAAAAAAAATAGAGAAATAGAGAAACGGAGTGATAAATGTGAGAAAATAAAGAATAAAAAGAGATAGATAAAAGAATAGAATAATAGAAGAAAAACGAATAGCGAGGGAAAAGAAGAGGAAAAATGAGCAAAATAAGAACAAGAGCTATTAATGGGCAGAGGTCGAGAATGGCTGGCCGATAGCAGACAGCCCCAGTGAGACGAGGCGATAATGGCGGTATGGGGAGAGGTGGGGTGTCTCAGTGTGAATGCCTGGTGTCTGTATGTCTGGCAACAACGGAGAGAAAAGGGCCAGTAACAAGCCGAGCAATGCCAGCGCAGCAATTGCGGTCGAATTACAGCGTTGGAGCAAGCTGTCGAGAGACGGCGGAGAGACAGTGCGGGCGACGGGCGACGGAGGTGGGGGTTGCGCGCCAGACAAGTGCGAGTATTTCCCCGTTATTGGGGAAGATGTGTTCGAGGCCTGCGGCTGGCGCGAATAGTGAGTGAAAACGGTTGTCTGAGGGCTGAGTGGGTGCAGAAAGATTGTCGATCATGAGGTCAAAAAATGAGAGAGAAAAAGAATGGGAGGAGACGAGAAGCTCAAGGGAAAGAGGTTGAGATATGATATCAGGAGATCAGGAGAGGAAGCAGCTGAGGGAAGGTGCGAATCAGCGCACGATCGCTATCATTGCTACATACGGCAAGCACGGTCATTCATCATAGAAGATATGGTATATTGTTGTTGAAAATGCAAGATAACGTTTGCATTAATATCTCATAACGGAAGGATCAAGTGATGCTCTTGCCGCATATGTATTATCTACGAGAGCAAGTGGCCAGTCGCGCCTTCCGTCTTTCTGAGCTCGATACGATACGCTAGGTGCATCTCCGAGCTCCCCGCCATGTGGTGAGGGGCAATCGGGAGCTCGTGGTGGAAGGAGCCCGTGGAGAAGTACGGAGTGCAGAAGGCTGCATATAGTGGTATGTGGTGTGCTTTCGTATGTGAATCAACAAGTCCGTATGTTGATGTCGTTGATGTTTATTGTTTTCAAAGAATAAATGTGTTAATAAGAACTCTTTTTGCTGAATTTAAATGGAGGAAAACAGTACAATTTTTTTCTGAGACTTGTATTAATACTATATAAATAAGAAAGAAAATAGAGCAAATATTGACACCATGAATCAAAGAAATACGAGTTGATTGTAATCGTCATCGTCACAAAAGGGAAATCAACCTGCCATCATCGCCAATTCATCAATCGACCTTATCTTATCAGCATGGCACTCCCCATTTAACACCAGCCACACCTCTGTGGCGGACGCACGGACCATTGGAGCTTTCGCAACGTAAGCTTCAAGCCCAAACTAGCAAGCACCAGGGACCTGCATACAGCAGAGTGATACGCAACCTCTCGAGTGTGGAGCTAAGAACACGGTGTTGTGGTGTCAGTTTCGAGCTGGCCTCTGGAGAACTGCTAGTAGAACGAACCTCGACCTTGAAACATTGAACGACGACAACCACCCGCTGCATCGACACTGACGGCCTGTCGACTGCTTTCCTGTCCAATTCGACTCTGATTCCAATTCGCTCTTTATCAATTCCGATTTGATTGCCTTTCCCCTTCAAATCTCCCTCTCCCATCCTCGACTGGCTTTCGAGAAGCCAAGCTCCATCTCGACTTCACCTCATCTCTACCGACTCATCGCGCAACCGCCACGATGCGCTTCACATCATCACTGCCGGCAATCCTGCTGGGCCTGTCATCGGCTATCTCGGCTGCGGCCGCATTTACCCCGCCGGCCTCGTTCAAGAACGCCAACCTGGTGCACGTCATCTCGGCTGAGAAGAACTACATCAAGGAGACGATCAACGTGCAGATTGAGAACATTGCCAAGACGCCCGTCAGCGAGTACTACCTGGCCATTCCCTCGGACAAGTTTGACCGCATTGGCGGCCTGGAAGTCAAGGATCGCAAGGACAACGCTGCCGGCCAGTTTGTTGCCGTGGCCGTCGAGGTCGACACCGCGAGGTGGGTGCATCTACTCATCTATCTACTACCTTGCTCCGGCGAAGAGAGACAATTGACCAGCTAACATCTATAGTGCTACCCAGTACTTCCGCATCCAGCTCCCCAAGTCGCTAGAGGCCGGCGCCCAGCAGACCCTCGGCATCACCTACTACGTCCTCAGCGCCTACCGCCCGCTCCCCGCCACCATTGCCCAGGAGGACAAGCAGTATCTCGTCTACGACTTCTCGGCCTACTGCCCGTCCGCCTACGAGACTACCAAGCAGAAGACCGAGGTCAAGTTCCCGTCGTCTGATGTGCCCGACTTTACCCAGCTCGCCGCCGACCAGGTCCAGGCCCAGAAGCAGGGCTCCAAGCTGACCTACGGCCCCTTTGACAAGCCTGTCGCGGCCGGCGCCCTGCTGCCCGTCTCGGTCCGCTTTGAGTTTACCAAGCCCGTGAGCCACGTCGAGCTTCTGGAGCGCGACATTGAGGTCAGCCACTGGGGCGGCAACGTCGCGTTCGAGGAGCGCTACGACCTGTACAACCGCGGCGCCAACCTGTCGGCGCTCTTCAACCGCGTCAAGTGGGCCCAGTCGCAGTTCTACAACCCGGCAACCGCGGCCATCAAGGAGATGAAGTTTGCTCTGCGCCCCGGCAGCGAGGATGTGTACTACACGGATGTTATCGGCAACGTCACGACGTCGCGCTTCCGGTCGAGCAAGCGCGAGGCCTCGCTGGAGATCAAGCCGCGCTACCCCGTCTTTGGCGGCTGGCGCTTCCCCTTTACTGTTGGCTGGAACTCGGATGCCAAGAACTTTGTGCGCCAGCTGGCCGGCGGCGGCAGCAGCTCGTACGTGCTCAACGTGCCCTTCCTCGAGGGCCCCAAGCAGCCTGAGGGTGTCGAGTACGAGCAGGTGCGCCTGCAGATCCTGCTGCCCGAGGGTGCCGACAACGTCAAGTTCTACACTGCGATCCCGGCGGTGTCGATTGCCGCGTCAAGCGTGACCCTGCACAAGACGTACCTGGACACTGTCGGCCGCACGGCCGTGGTCATTGAGGCGCGCAACCTGGTTGACGAGCTGCGCAACCGCGAGGTAATTGTGACGTACGACTACAGCCTGCTGTCGAGCCTGCGCAAGCCGGCTGTTGTCTTTTCCAGCGCCATCTTTATGTTTGTTGCCGCCTACGTTGCCGGCGGTGTCGAGCTCAAGTTCACCAAGAACTAGATGCCAGAAACTCGGCAGGCAAGGAGGAGACAAAGTCCAGAGATGGGCAGCAGTTGCTATGTCATCGGACCGTCCTGTAGAAGATAAAAATGGACGCTGTATTTGGGAAAATTTACTTGTTTGTTATTGCCTTGTTTGTTTATTTGCTTGTTTGCTTATTTTTTGTGGTTACTCTTTGTGACTATGGCTTCCCATATACTCTGTATTATAACCCCGGAATTGAACAAAAGTTTGCCGTGCAGTTGATTGATGAGCAATAGGTTAAGTAATGCTTATGTAATATCTGTGGATGCCGAGTCTGGCTCCGAATGTAAAGTCCGCATCTATGCCGGCAGGATCACATCTCGGAATTCAATAGTGTCCACCCCTGCAGCTGTCACCTGCCAAGTGCGCAGCCCCGAAATCCAATTGGCGTAAATCTTATTGTCAAATAACCAAAATAGCGAGACGAGTCATTGATCATCCAACCTAGATCGGCATTGCCGTCTCGAAGTGATGAATGAATTCTGCAAGTGATGGTATCGCATGCATCTTTTGTTGTCTCGCCGCTTTTGGTCTGACCAGACATGCTGTAGAAAGAAGAAAGACGTGACAAAATACCAGACAAATACAAGACAGACGCCCAAAGCGGCTCAGCAGAGTTCTATTTCTGTCAGACGATGGGGAGTGAGACTAGGGACTGTACAGAGCGGCTTAGTAAGGGCTGAACACTGAAGGCAATTGATACTATGTACAGTACTGTAAGAGCCGATATAGTATGCACAGAAATAAGCGAGAATACAGAGGGCTCCCAACAGTAGTAGTCCCCCGTGACCACCAGCAGGGCGCAGCGGCGTGCCACAAGCGGAAAGATGCCGGAAGAACGAGAAGAGCCGCTACAAGGGTGCGGAGTAGTGGCTAAAATACATAGTAGTTAGAGCACTTGGTAGCTGAAGGCTGTGGAAAAAGTATTACGACGACTCGATGGCTCAGGCTTGGCAGCGAGAGGCAAATCGGCTGCCAAAGTGGTGACTGATGGAAGAACAAAGAACAAAGACGTAAAATTAATAAGGCAAATTGCCCCAAAAAAGACTGTCCATGTCCACCAATGCCCACCCTGTAGCCGACTCCGGTGGCTCAGTTTTTATGACGGCGGAGTGCCGAACAGGTGGGAGGCCGCGGTGGAAATAGCAGCAGTAGCAGTAGCAGTAGCAGAGAGTAAAAAGAAGACGAAGATGGAGGCGAGATAGGCGAGGCTGCCCCAAGCTGGGATCGTGCCGTGGTGAAATGTAAATATTTGCCGGTGACGCTGTGAATAAATATTCGGCCGTCCCTCGTTTTTGTTTGGCTTTTTCTGTCTTGCTTTATTCATCATCTTACTCGAGTCTCTTCAATACTCATCTTCTAGAAGTCTTTCAAACAATTGACTCTACCTACACAAACAAACAACTCCAAGTCAACTCACACACACACTATCTCTCTCACACACACAATGTGTCTTCCTTTCTCTTCCCGCCGACACCACAACAATATGGGCGGCTACGGCCCCCGTCCCGTTAGCCTCGGCAACATGATGGGCGGTGGCGGCGGCGGCTTCGGCGGCAACAACGGCCGCATGGGCATGGGTGGCATGAGCGGCATGGTCGGCCAGATGATGAACGGTGGTATGGGCGGCGGCCATCACGGCGGCGGTCACCATGGCGGCGGTGGAGGCTTTGGTGGTGGCGGCTTTGGCGGTGGCGGCTTTGGCGGTCCTGGAGGCGGCTTTGGTGGTGGTCCCGGCGGTGGTGGCGGCTTCGGCGGCGGCCCTGGTGGTGGCGGCGGTGGTTTCGGCGGCGGTCCGGGCGGCGGCGGCGGCCGTTTCTAAGCCTGGGCGACCACCCTACCGACCACACACCTTTTCCTTTTCTGAGGGCACCCAATATCTCGCATCTACACGCTCTCTTGAGCAACTCCCTCGCGACACACCTTCCCGACACTCACTCCGATACAAACCATTTCATTTGTTTCGACATATACCACGGGCACGACGGTGTTACGGCGTTATGGTTTTGATTTTGATTTGAAAGATTCTGTCATTATTTTATGGCACCGGCCTGGATAGATAGACGCACCACATGCATACAATACGACTATATACACTGCATTTCGCAATAAGACAATTTAGAGTGACAACCAATGCCAAGCTTCAATTGACAACTATCAAAGTCGTACTGCGTTTATAGCTGCTCAAGTCCGACGACATATTCAAACGTAGTTCATCCCATCCCTACAAGTTGCGCCTTTGACATAATGACGGCCCCAGCCGTCGTCATGCGTGGACCTTCTTTGAACATCTCGTGATTTTGGGTATGCCGATATTATGTCATCATTTAGCTCGACGTCAGGTGCTCGTGCCGGCAATCGCGCTCGAATATGTAATCGGCATATGCTCCAATGCGCTGTATTGTGTGACTAGGAACTCCTTCACGCTTCGAGCCGCTCTTTCCCCCAAAATTTAAAAAGTACAGTCGTTCTTGCCTCTTGCGGACGTATTTCTTTCACAAGCCCAATCGCCCTTTCCGGTTTTGTGCAAATGCGACGTACGCTCCTGCTCTGGAATTCTGATGATCACGGCTGTTCGCAGCCGGAGAAACCGTAATGCTAAGGACTAAAAGAGCTAAGAGGACGAAAAGGACTAAAAGGTCTTAGATGCCATAAAAGTGGAGAATATCATGATGTCATCGCTCTCGTCGTCTCGATCATCACCATCAGCTGTGCTGGATGCGTACTTGGTTGACGCCAATGTTCCAGCTATGCCAGTAGTAAGAATTGGCTGCTTATTCAAGCGCAGAGAGCTTAGATTTTGGCTCTGAAGCCGTGATATAAATCGAGGCACATCCATGCTATAAGATGCGCAGTATAGACCTTTCTTCATCTTTTATTATTATTTTTATTTCTTCTTTCCATTGCACCTTCCCTGCAACACTACTACTCGTCTAATACACCCCTGCTACTTCCCTTTTTGGTAACTCCAACAACAAACACTGTAAGTCGCGGCTTCCCGGCACATCCGATCCTGCTCCTTCCCCACGATGCACTCAATAGATTCAATAGATTCAATAGGATCACATCTTTGGAAGGTGCCACGGGCCAATTTCCCTTGAAGAAGGAGCGATGGAATGCTAACAGTGCCTGGCAGTATCTAAAAAACACATCCCATCACAGCCGCCAAGATGATGTAAGTAAAGCCTCAATTTCTGCTGTTGCAGTTCTGCGTCTGCCCTTGATACTTGCGATCTGTCACACCACACAACCCCTTCCTGGTATTGTGCCTCGTCTTCCGATGTCGTCTATATTGTCCTGGATACCGCGATCCAGCGGCGAGCAGTATGCTTTGCACCCTCACTTTGCATCTTTATCCAATCCTCTGTTTTCTTCTGTTTTCTTCTGTTTTCTTCTGTTTTCTTCTGTTTTCTTCTGTTTTCTTCTGTTTTCTTCTGTTTTCTTCTGTTTTCTTCTGTTTTCTTCTGTTTTCTTCTTTTTTCCGTTTCTGTTGTTTCTTCTGTTCTTTTGTTCCTGCATTTCCCAAGCCCGCGCCTCCTACATTACTAACATTCTAGGAACAACCGTGGTCTGTCTATCCGCTCCAAGAACCGGAGTAATGCCTCCCGCAGCAGCGGCAACGGCTTCTCCTTCAACTCCCTCCGTGGCACCTCCCAGCCCGAGCTGTCCAAGCGTCTCTACCGCCTTATCAAGTCCGAGAACTCTCTGATCAGCGCCCACGAGACCGCCGGCCGCGAGCGTGTTTCCATTGCCACCCAGCTGTCCGAGTGGGGTGAGCAGACCGGCGACGACGCCGTGTCCGACATCAGCGACAAGGTCGGCGTGATCCTGTCCGAGATTGGCGAGCAGGAGGACACCTACGCCCACAACCTCGACGAGAGCCGCGCTGTGCTCAAGGCCGTCCGTAACACCGAGAAGAGCGTCCAGCCCAGCCGCGACAACAAGGCCAAGATCCAGGACGACATTGCCAAGCTTAAGATCAAGGAGTCCGACAGCCCCAAGCTCGTCGTCCTCGAGCAGGAGCTGGTCCGTGCCGAGGCCGAGAACCTTGTCGCCGAGGCCCAGCTGTCCAACATTGTATGTCTTTCTATTTGATTGTTGCCCTTTGGTCAACACTGCCGACACACATACTAACTCGCATAGACCCGCCAGAAGCTCAAGGAGGCGTACGAGGCCGAGTTTGCCGCAACCATCGAGCGCGCCGAGAAGCAGATTATCCTTGCCCGCCACGGCCAGCGTCTGCTCAAGCTGCTCGACGACTCGCCCGTTGTTCCTGGCGACACCCGCGAGGCCTACCCCCACAGCGGCCAGGCCCGGCAGATCCTCAACGACGCCGAGGACGACCTGCGCGAGTGGCAGCCCGAGCTCGTCGAAGAGGAGCTTGAGAACGGCTCTGGCTCCAACGGCTACGAGGCCGCCGCCGAGGATACCATCGACTCGCCGACAGCAAAGATCGGCAAGACCCCGGTCGCCGCTGCTTAGAAGAATGACGACACATCACGTTCTTGAGTGTATGATTATGGAGGCGGCAGTAGAAGCACAGCTCTCGGGGAAACTCGAGAAGCTGTGATCGACCACTGCCGGCCTGTCCTAACGCTGGACTATTAATATTTTGCTTACTATTGTTTCTATTTTGTGTTTTGTTTGTTGGAGCTTGGAATTAGGTTATATCCAGTGAGTTCTAAACTCAGGCCGCTCTTTTAATAATACTGTAATTTGTTTATATTTATTTTTGAAATCTTGTGAATATGCATAAAAAACAACAAAATATGTAAACTAAATAGACTACCAAAGTGTAGCCAAAGTGTAGCCCTATACTGATTGCAGTCGATGCAGCTTGGTGATGTCTAACAGAAGACCCACTTTAATCCACCGAGCTCCACAGCAAAAGTTGGCCGTTTCCCCACGGCTCGATTGACCTCGAAGCTTACAGCTGCACCACGTCACGTCACGAGAACACTATATACAACGTCAATTGCCCTCACAATGCTCGGCCGATCACCTGCGTCACGGTTCGTGTGCCGCAGCTGTACACAGCGCTTCGAGACCCGTCTGCAACTGCAGCAATCCCTGCGCCGCCGGTGGCAGTCAACAGCCTCGTCGTCGACGGCGACCTCTTCCAAGAATGACCTTTACGATGTCGTCTGTGTCGGTGGCGGCCCAGCCGGTCTCAGTCTCCTGACTGCTCTTCGTATGTATTCAAATATTTTCTCAGCACGAAGAACACCGCCTAACAAGTAGGCGCCAACCCTGTCACCGCCGGCCTGCGTCTGGCCCTCATCGAAGCCCAGGACCTCGGCCGCACACGCTCCTACGCCCCGTCACCCGACAACTTTGCCAACCGCTGCAGCTCCTTGACGCCTGCATCGGCCCGCTTCCTCGACCGCATCGGCGCCTGGCCGCACCTCCACCGCGAGCGTGTCCAGGGCTACCAGTCGATGCAGGTCTGGGACGGCGTGACCGGTGCGCGCATCGGCTTTGACTGGCCGCCTGGCACGGAGCTGCCCGACACTGGATCGACAATCGCATACATGGTGGAAAACAACAACCTGACGGCCGGCCTGCTGCGGCGGCTGGAGGAGCTGGGCGGCGTGGACGTGTTTGACGGCACGCGCGTCGACAGCATCGGCTTCGGCAGCGACGGCAGCGCAGACGAAACAGAAAAGACGGGACTGGACCTGTCACAATGGCCTGCCGTCCAGCTGCAAAGCAAAGATGCGAGCGGAAGCAGCGACAGAAAGAAGACGCTGCTGGCGCGCCTGCTTGTCGGTGCCGATGGTGCCAACAGCCCCGTGCGGTCGTTTGCCGACATCGAGGCGCGCGGCTGGGACTATGAGCGGCACGGCGTCGTCGCGACGGTTCTGCTGGAGGAGGGCGCCGGCAGCCTGTCGGGCGATGCCTACAAGGTGGCCTACCAGCGCTTCCTGCCCACCGGCCCGGTTGCCCTCCTGCCGCTGCCGGGCCGCTTTGCCACGCTCGTGTGGTCGACGACGCCTGAGCGCGCAGCCCTGCTCAAGTCGCTGTCGCCCGAGGACTTTGTCGCCATGGTGAACGCCGCGTTTCGCCTGCGGCCCGTCGACCTGTCGTACATGCACAGCCTGTCGGGCGGCGGCCAGCGCGCCGAGGTGGCCTGGCGGCTGCAGAACGAGTCGGCCCACAGCGACGCCGAGTACCGCGCACCGTCGACCATCACCGGCGTCCAGGCCGGCAGCGTCGCGTCGTTCCCGCTCAAGCTGCGCCATGCCGACACGTACATCGGCGAGCGCGTGGCCCTTGTCGGCGATGCCGCACACACGGTGCATCCGCTGGCGGGCCAGGGCCTGAACCAGGGCCAGGGCGACGTCGAGAGCCTGGCGCGCACGATTGCCTATGCGGTGCAGCACGGCCAGGACCTGGGCGTGCGGACGTCGCTGGAGCCGTACCCGGCAGAGCGGTATGCGGCGAACCACGTGCTGATGGGCGTCTGTGACAAGCTGCACAAGCTGTATGCAGTCGAGAGCGGCCCGCTGGTGCCGCTGCGGTCGCTGGGACTGAGCGCGATCAATGCTCTGCGGCCGCTCAAGAACCTGCTGATGACCCAGGCGGCAAGCTCCGGGCGCAGCAGCGTATAATGAGAGAAAAAGCATCGGAGATGACTGTTATAATTATGGAAAGGCCTGCGAGATGTAAGATAGTGTTGAATACAGCTTAATTTTATCAAGCCGGCATGGCCATCTCAGTCTGATGCCGCTGATGCCGGTATTTGCATCCCTTGGTCAAGCTGATCTGACCACACGATGGCCTGCACCGTGAGGGGACAGTAGGCCAGGGAATACAAGCTACAGCCTGACTTCCATCACATCTTCATTCTATCCCTCTCACATGATTCTTCAACCACCCTTACGTACTCGTCGTCAAGCAAACAGAGAGGCGTGCCGCGTTGCAACGTGCTCACTCTGCAGATCCTTTGCACCTCTTGCACCGGTCTCACTGGCAGGACTATATAAGCTACAACCTTGTCGCTGATTGTCATTACAAGGTTTGTTTACTTTCCATCATATAGTTCTTGGCCATGAGGGTAGAGTTATCTCTCGACCTGTACCTCGCCTAGACCATCAAGTCACTGCCACCGACGACCAGGATCACAGCATGCTCTGATGTCAATCGACAGCTCTTCCTCAACTGACTGAAAGCCCAAGGCCTCCTGATCCAGTCATCAAGGCCTGCAACTTGCCTCCTCATCCTCGCGCTCTCACGTCGCTTGCCCTTGGCTTGCATCAGCAGCCAGAAACGTATCAGGACCTCTATATTCTTAACATAGCTTGACCTTCAGCCTACTGTCAACAGTGCTCAGGACGCCTCCAAAAAATACAGACTGCCCACGACTCTAAAATGTGCTTCCTCGAGTATATTGGCTACACGTGCGGCCACATCTCCCTTCCTGTGCTTCGGCCGTGCCCGCTCACGACAGTCAGCCATACCTTCCCGACATGCCCGCGCCGCGCCGACAAGCCGTTCCTGGCCGGCGAGATGTGCCCGACGTGCCAGAAGATTGTCCACAGCCGGGCCACTCAGATCGAGGAGTACGAGCACCGCTTCATGCACGAGCGCGGCGTCTGTGGCTGCGAGACTGTTTTTCCGTATCTCATTCGTCCGAGAATCATTGGCGGCGGTGGCGGTGAGCTCACTGATGACAACAGTGGCGGCAGTGACGAGGCTGCTTGTGGCCCTGTCCCGGCTAGTGACGCCAGCCCGCACGGCAGAGCACACGTCCCGCCGATCCTGTCCGAAGCCGTTGATGCCGGCGGCCGGGCTGTCGTCTCTGTCCGCCTGCCGAGCCTCTATGCGGCCGAGTGGGTGGCCGACCACCGCGAGCGGCACAATGCCGGGCTGTGCGGGTGCCGCGTCGACTGCCGGACGTACAGCGAGGCCACCCGGGACGAAAAGGACGTAAAAGACAAAGACGAACATGAGACTATAGAAAAAAAGCCCACCAATGACAGCTTGGAGCACATCTACGGTGCGCCTCCTGCTCTGCCCTCCCACCGCCGGGTGGCGTCCCTCTCGTCCATGCCGTCGACGCCGTCGATGCAGCCCGACGACATGGCCGAGCTCCGCTCCGCTCTGCGCCGCCACCAACGCAGAAAGTCACACGGTCCATTCTCATGCAGCTCCGGGGCGGTTGGCGACGGCTGGGACGAGCTGCGCGCCACCGGGGTCATAACGCCGCCGGCCGATGTCAGTCCTGGACAAGAGGTAGATACAGATATAGATACCGCCGGTAAAGTCACGGGATACCAAGCCCAGCCTGCCCACAAAGGAAAGCCGGTCCGATACTCCGGCGCCGTCTTCACCAAGGTGCCCGCCTATCTGCCTCTCACCGGACCCTTCCTGGCCCGGCCGACACCTTGCTCGCAGGGCAGTGCAGGCCAGGTTCCGGTCATCGATGGAGTTTTGGATAGAGAAAACCTAGAGAAGGGCCATGGCCCGGAAAGCGACATTGCCAGACGCATACAGAAGCATGCTGCCCAAGCCATGGGAGTCAGCCCCCTGCTCGGATACCCCGTTGGTGCCGGCCCCGAGGGGGTCCCGCACGCTGCAGCCTGGCAAGGCCGTCCGTCTTGCTGGAAGTAGACGGTACAAGCGGGATGGACTTGAGAGGAATAATAATAAAATCACACAAAAAAAGAAAAAAGGAAGTTAGGTTCAAAGAAGTCTTGAAGTTATGGGGTTTAATTGGGATTTATTTATTTGAATATCACTAAGTAACTGATTAGTCAGCACATCGAAACCGCGGAGATTTCTGGTTCGTCCAATATGCTTCATCTAATACTCTCTGCCATTGTTTGTTTGTTTGTTTGTTTAATTTATTTCTTATTTTTTACTTTTTATTGTGAGTTATGAGCTGTGGCTATGCACAAACTCAGATGGTGAACATGTGATATATGGTTATGGATTTCGACACGCTGCGGTCCGTCCTCGAACCCTTCCAAAGAACATTACAAAATAAAACAAATGGCAGACAAAGAAGAACAGAAACAGGAACATAAAATAGAAAATAATAAAATCAAGTTGCTTTGCATATGTACACTCCCCTGTTCGCCAAAGATTACCGATCGACCTCACCAAACACCAGATCCATGGTACCAATCACGGCCACAGCGTCGGCCAGCAGGTGGCCACGGCAGACCTGGTCGAAACCGCCCAGATGGGCAAAGCCAGGCGCGCGGATGTGCACCCGGTATGGCCGCTCGCTGCCGTCACTGACAACGTAGACGGCCATCTCGCCCTTGGGGGCCTCGATCGCGCTGTAGGTGTCGCCGGGGGGCACGGCGTAGCCCTTGGTGTAGAGCAGGAAGTGGTGGATCAGGGCCTCCATGTTCTCCTTCATGGCGGCACGCGGCGGCGGCGAGACCTTGTAGTCCTCGACACGGACGGGGCCGGCGGGCATCTTGTTCAGGCACTGGTGGATAATGCGCAGCGACTGGCGGAACTCCTCCATGCGGCACAGGTAGCGGTCGTAGCAGTCGCCGTTGACACCGACGGGCACGTCAAACTCGACCTGGTCGTAGGCGTCGTAGGGCTGGTTCTTGCGGACATCAAAGGCGACACCAGAGCCGCGCAGCATGACACCGGTAAACGACAGGTTCAGGGCCTCGGCAGCAGACACGACACCGACACCCTGCAGACGGTTGATCCAGATACGGTTGTCCGTCAGCATCTCCTCGGTCTCGTCAATACGGTCACCAAACTGGGTGGCCCACTGGTAGATATCGTCGAGCAGGCCAACGGGGATATCCTGGTGGACACCGCCGGGACGGACGTAGGCGGCGTGCAACCGCGCACCAGAGACACGCTCGTAGAATTCCTGAATTGTTAGCAAACGTATTCTGTGTCTTGACATGACTGAATGAAACTCGGGACATACCATCAGCTTCTCACGCTCCTCGAAACCCCACAGGAACGGCGTCAGGGCACCGACGTCCATGGCGTGCGACAGGACGGACATCAGGTGGTTCAGCACACGCGTAATCTCGCCAAACAGCGTGCGGATGAACTTGGCGCGCTGGGGGATTTCGACGTTGAGCAGCTTCTCGACAGCCAGCGAGAAGCACTGCTCGTTGGTCATCATGGACACGTAGTCGAGACGGTCAAAGTAGGGGAGGGCCTGCAGATACGTCTTGTACTCGCACAGCTTCTCGGTACCACGGTGCAGCAGGCCGACGTGGGGATCGGCACGCACAATCTCCTCGCCGTTGACCTCCAGAATCAGCCGCAACACACCGTGGGCAGCGGGATGCTGGGGACCAAAGTTGACTGTGTAATGGCGGATCTTGCGGCCCTCGACCGTGTTGTCGCCCTTGCCCTTGGTGTAGGCCTCGGCCGTTTTATCCTGCTCAAACAGGTCCCTAGACGACGGCATCTGGAAGTCCTCGCCGACAGGCACCAGACGCGTGCCCTGGCCCTCGTACGGGGTGGCAAAGCGGCGCTGGGGGGCAGTCGAAAAGGCAGCACGGAGTGCTGGTGTCCGTCTTGCAGCGGCAGAGGTGGTTGTGGAAGTCGAAATGGTGGGACGCAGGCACATGCGCTTGGCGGCACCGCGGCCGGCCAACCGGTAGAGAGACGACATTTTGTGTGATTTTTAGGTTTTAGCCTGAAGAGAGAGTGTGTGCAGAGGTCGTCGTTGACGGGGTATCGCCGGATATCGGGTTGTCGTCGTCGCCGTCGTCAAGCCCAGATGAAGCTTTTTTCGTCGATCGTGATAGTCCGTCGGGGAAGAGGATGTCGTCGTGAATCGTCAAGGATCGCGTCCCCAGTGCGAAAAGCAGAATGCTAGGTCGGACCCGGAGGTTGAAGTCGGAGGGGAGAGGGTCGGAGAGATCGGTCGGAGGGGGGCGTCCGTGTATATACGTATATCTCGAAGCAGGCCTTCTTCTTCACTGTCGTCAAAATGTCTCTTGCCCGTCGAGTCCCGAGCTCCCAGAAAAGAAAGCACGAGCCGGAACAACCCACCATCCGCGGAGACCCGCCCAGTACCAGCGAGTCAGAGAGCTTGAATTACATGGGACAAAATGATTGGCCAATTGGGCTGTTATGGAGCCGATGGGAGGTACAAAGGTACATGAAGGTACAGAGATACATACCCCCCCCCTCATAAAGAGAGATTATGTCAGCATATGGCGATAAGCCGATAACGAAAAAAAAAGTTTGTCTACTGCCTACTCTGCTACCTCCGCCGATTCTGCCAATTTCCTCAGCTGCCAGCAGTCTGTCCGAGCATCACCACCAACACATTGCCATGCAAGCACAATGGCACCATTAACAAAACCCAGCCAAGAGGAGCTCGATCGCCGGAGGGTAAGCCATTCTTC
The DNA here is from genome assembly GCA_022392935.1 of Ophiostoma cf. undulatum. NCBI lineage: Eukaryota > Fungi > Ascomycota > Sordariomycetes > Ophiostomatales > Ophiostomataceae > Ophiostoma > Ophiostoma cf. undulatum. The sequence goes on along the minus strand of JAKRGL010000054.1, from coordinate 1,520,524 downwards.
TATCTGCGTCTCCTTTCAATCCCCTAGATGGCAACACCCTACTGACATTGCAGACGATCGGCGTCAACCTCGAAACCGTCACCAACGTCTCGGCCACCGAGTTCCCCGGCAACTACCCCAACGAGGACCTTGCATGGGACATTGAAGAGTTCCGCAACGGCCTCCAGGTCAAGTTCCACAACAATGAGCAGCACGATGCCTCCTTTTCGCTCATCGGCGTCGACGCCAGCATTGCCAACGCCTTCCGCCGCATCATGATTGCCGAGATCCCGTCCGTCGCCATCGAGACCTGCTTTATCGACAACAACACCTCGGTCATCCAGGACGAGGTGCTCGCACACCGTCTCGGTCTCATCCCCTTCCGCGGCGGCCAGGACGGCCTGCGCAACTTTATCCGCTTCTGGAAGCGCCCCGCCGCCGATGCCGACCAGAGCGAGTTCCCGACCTCGTTTGACTACAACACCCTCAAGCTGGACCTGCGCGTCGAGTGCACGCACAACCGCGATGCCGCGCCCGGCGAGACCGACCCCACCAAGCTGTACCACCACGCACACGTCTACGCCAAGGACATTGTCTTTGTCCCCGAGGGCCGCCAGGTCCAGTACTTTTCCGGCGCCGACGCCATCGCCCCCGTCAACCCCGACATTCTGATTGCCAAGCTGCGGCCCGGCCAGGTCATTGACATTGAGATGCACATGCACAAGGGTGTCGGCTCCGACCACGCCAAGTACTCGCCCGTGTGCACGGCGTCGTACCGTCTGCTGCCCCTCATCAACATCACCCAGCCCATCATCGGCGCCGATGCCGACAAGTTTGCCAAGTGCTTCCCCGCCGGCGTCATTGGTCTCGAGAAGGTGACCAAGAAGATTGCCGACGCCGACAAGGCGTACGCCCCGTACGTGGGCCAGACGCGCGCCGTTGTGCTGGACGCCATGCGCGACACGGTCAGCCGCGAGTGTCTGCGGCACCCCGAGTTCCAGGGCAAGGTCAAGCTGGGCCGGCGCAAGGACCACTTTATCTTTGCCGTCGAGAGCGCCGGCCAGTGGGACAGCGACGAGCTGTTCCTGGAGTCGATCAAGCAGCTCAAGATCAAGTCTGAGAAGCTGGAGAAGCAGGTCAAGAACATGATCCGGTAGTGTTGAAGGAAAGGGAAGAAAAATATAAGAGGTGGCAAGCATTGTTTCTGAGGTTGTTGTTATTATCCTGGCATTTGTTTTTGCTCGATACTGCTTTGTACTGTTTTGTACTGTCTTGGTTTCTACTGTTATACTCTTACTTCATGGTGTACCGTCTGCGTCTGATATAGACATTTGTATTTACCTCGGGGACAACTACGGCGTCTGGAATTAAAACAAAAAATCAAACACCATTCATTATTCGCTATCCGCTATTCAATATTGTCGTTTTATTCTTGCTTGCAAAAGAATCTAGTAATCGTTATCGTCTATATGTCGTAAGTCCAGCGCTCGCCTATGCCTTGGGCGTCAGGGTGAACCGGAAGCTGAGCGTCGGGAATGCAGGATCGGTGATAGCCACTTCGAATCCGTGCTCGAGATTCAGCTCTTTAAGCATCTTTTCCAGGTTCGGCCGTGTCTGTTCTTCCAGCGACGGCGGGCTCTGCATGTAGAGCGTCCTGCCATCGGCCCGGATCGACGGCTGCTTCAGCTGTGCCTCGGGCCGCTCTCTAAACGAGTCGAGGAAGTCGCCCAGCGTCATGTTCAAGTCTGTCGGCAGCGGTCGTGCCTGTTCCGTATCCGAGCACACCGGGCAGTCGTCTTTCCGCTCATGCTTGAATGTGTATGTGTAGATGCTGTCGTTGCCCGAGTACATCATGTAGTTCTCCTCGAATCCCAGCGAGGGCACCACGCCCGTCATGATCTTGACGGCCTCGTTGCAGCAGCTGGCCGCAATGACGGCGTTTGTCGACGCAATGGCTGGGATGATATTCTTGACGACACCCTGCGTGAGAGCATACGTGATGCCCGGGATGTTGAACTCGCCCGCCCGCATCAGCGCTTTCTGGTACAGCCAGGTAATGTGCTCCGGGTCGTCCTTGTCGAGGGCCGGGAACGGCTTCTCCTTGTCCCAGGCAATCACGTGTGCCCACTCGATGCAGTGCTCGGGCTGGCGTGGGATGCTGGCAATTGTGCATAGCGGCACAGCAGCGCGCGGCGCGTGCATGTCCAGCTGGCACTCGATGCACGACGTCATGGTGGGAATGATGACGCGCGCCTGACCCTTGAAGCCCTCGGTGCCGCCGTCAATCAGCGGCTTGATGCAGTCGCTCGGATCATCGGCCTCCGACTCAGCCATGCTGTGCAGCGTTGCGTTGATCCAGCGCCGCGCCTCGATGCTGTCCAGGCCGCACACGACGAGCTGGAACTGCATGTAAAAGGACTCGTCGAAGTCCTGGATGCGGTTGTTGTGGGGGGTGATGGTGACGCCACGCACACGGCGCATCACGAAGTTGGCGGCCACCTCGGCCTTGTACTTGCCGACGTCCGACTTGCGGAACAGAAACTGGCGGTTCAAGTTGGAGATGTCGATGGTGTCCATGTCGATGACGTGGATGTCCTTGAAGCCGGACAGGGCCAGGTTTTTGAGGATCTCGCAGCCGAGGCCGCCAGCGCCGATCACCAGGATCTTGACGCGACCAATAGTAGATATGACATTCTCAGAGTCAAAGGCCTCCTCTTGGGTAAAGGGGCCGGCTGTCGTCCGGATGCGATCGAGGTACTTCCTAACCCGGTCAGGCTACTGAGTACAGGAGGTGTTGTGAGTTGTATCGAGATAAAGGGAGACTTACCATTTCGCTGGATTTGTTTCTACTGCTGTGTCGGCCATTGTGGAAGTGCGCTACGAGCTCTGCAGCACTTGTTGTTGGTGTCGTGTTGGGTGAGGTTGTGTATGGGCGTGAGGCTGCCGTGATGAGAAATTGCGGGGAGTCGTCTGAGCTGAGCTTGTTTGACGTTTGGGGCAGGAGCTGCCCGCTAGAGCGTCACCGCCCCACCCGCTGTAGCTGCCGTTGGCGCTGCAAGGCACGCGATAGCGCATTCTTACTAAGACCTATGTACACTATGTACATACTAAGACAGGCTCGAGGCAACGTCCTCTGACTTTATTGCAGACAAACAGACAAACAGCCTCGCGATCGCTATTCTACGCTCACACTCTATACCCGGGCTCATGCCTGGCTTGTGAACCAACCATGGACGCCTTGCTGTCGCCCGTCAGCACGACATACAAGCCTGCGGCGAAAGAAGAGCCCTTTTTCCAAGAAGTGAAGAAATCGACGACGACGGCGACGACGGCGACAGCGACTACAGCACCAGCACGGCAGGCTTTCACAGCAAGCTCTTTGGACGAGGCGCTTGAGATCCTCAAGAACGAGCCAGACTACGATACCCTAGTCGCTGTGCTCCGGTTTCTCCTCTCTGCCAAAGCTCCCGTCGATGTCCGGAAACCAACGCCGTTGTCTGCCCAGCTCGTGCAGGTCTTGGTGACAGCCATTCTGCCAAACTACTGGACAATATTGTACGAGGAAGCAAATGAGAGAACAAAGAACAAAGGGGGCAAAGCGGGCAAAGAGAGCAAGGCCGACCTCGAGCTGCTGCTGGCCTGCTTGCGGAGCATCACTGGGCTGAGCGCTCTCTCCGTACGTCTGCGCGCACTCCTGGCGGAGACAAAAACAAAGACGAAAAGGGGCGATGACAGCGAAAAAGATACACCAGGGAGCCCGGCATGGCAGCTGAGAGTCCTGCTGGAAGTGCTGTCGGAGCTGTTGGCAGGCGACGGGACGGTGGCCCATATCTGGTCTGTGAGCATCTCCACGTTTGACGACGAGGCCAAGAGGCGGCCACTGCAGCAGGAGTTCCTTAACATTATCGGCAGCGGGAAGATTGTATCCCTTGCTGCAGAGGCCGAGGCCGTTGTCAAGGACGAGCTGTCAGATAAGCTGCCGCCGTTTTGGATCGCCAGCGGCAAAGAGTACTCCTTGTGGATGACACAGAACATTATTTACTGGGCTCTCAAAAGCCGGAAACTAGATGTCCAGAAAGCACAAGGCGCACTGCTAGGGAAAGCGTTGCGCCTGGGCTACACAGGTATGTTATTTGGTATCTTTGGAGTATCAAAAGCACTTCCACTAACAGCAAAGACTCGGTTATCTCAACATTTGTGGGCGATCTCATCCTGGGCGATTCCCTAGCAAAGGACGACATCCTGGCCGGCCTTCTCGAGCAGATCCCTGCATACGAACAAAAGAAGATGCTCGGCGGCATGCTAAAGTTTGCCGCTGACACATACTTTGACTCACTATCAGCCGATCCTTCATCCTTGGATGCCGGCAGTGTGTCTGCAGTCGCGGGCCTGATACAAACGGTCGTTGGCACCAGTGCCACACTGCGGGAGCAGCTGATATCGTGGCTTTTGTCAAGCCCGGGTGTTGGATTCCCCAACGGCGCTGGGATCCGCCGGGCGGCCTTGGCTGTTGTATCCAAGGACCAAAGCACCCTTTCAGATGTCCTTGACAAGTCCATGGCCGAGTTTGGAGACCAGTTGTTCATCAAGCACTCGCCAATGATGCAGCAGGAAGGTGCGTTGATCTATCCATAACTTGAGCACATTCAAAAGTCTAACAAAATTAGCCACGGCTCAGATTATCCTCCTTTCCGCAGCATATCTTGGGCGTCTCTCGCAGCGAAGCCTAGCCTCATTGCTGCGGTCACGAACATACCTCAGTCTCGTGACCAACCGACTTGGCGCATCCCAGAATCGGGCAAAGTTCCTCGGTATGGTGGTAGGCGAGTCTCTCTCCGGGCTGGTGGACGACGGCAAGACCAAGCTGGACTTTAAGATGGACGAAATGGGCACGGACGAAGCCAAGTGGTACAAGGGGCTTACAAAAGTCAACGACACCGTGGGCGATCCATGCGTCCTCAAGAAGCAAACACCAAGCACAAGACAGGCCCAGGCCAGCACCAGCACTAGCACTGAGTCTAAGAAGTCGAAACAGACGAAACAGCCGAAACCGGTAGCAAAAGCAGTGCCAAAGGCAAACACATCACAGCCAAAGACGTCTGGATTTATCATCGAGGAATTGGATGACGACGACGAAGATGACGATCTCAAGGCATACGCCAAGCCAGACTCGGATACTGAAGATTCAGACGACGACCCGACACTCATCAGCCGGGACAAGCCCAAGGCGCCCGTTTACATCCGCGACCTGATTGCCTACTTCCGGGATACCGAGAACTACGACAAGCAAAAGCTGGCATTGACTACGGCGCCACTATTGATTCGCCGCAAAGCCACGTTTGGTACCGAGGTGCAGCAGCATGCCCAGGACCTCGCTTCCATCCTGCTTGGTCTGCAAGACACCTTTGACATTGAGGACTTCAACAATCTGCGCCTGCAGGGCATGGTCGCTGTCACTGTCGCGCAGCCCAAACTCATCGGGCCGTATTATGCCCTGGCCTTTTTTGAGGGTGACTACTCTCTCTCGCAGCGTGCATCGACCCTGTCGGCACTCGGTCTGGGTGCGCGCGAGCTCGCCGGTTTCGATGCGTCCGACTATGCCAGCGCGGCCAAATTTCCGACCAAGCAGCTGCCGGACCGCGTCGAGCACCTCTACATGCCGTCTCCAGGCACGCAGCCCGGGGCGCTACCGGGTGGCACCTCGTCACTCAAGGCGATCAAATCGGGCGCGCTAGATTCGATAACCGATTCGTTGACTGCCGGATTTTTGCGCCCCATTGCCGCCAAGGCTGCCGACGAAGCCACCGGCCCGGACGTGCTCAAGCTGAACTCGTTCAAGTCGCGGCTCAAGAGCGTTTCGTCTGCTGATGCAAGCAAATCAGGCAAAACTGCAGTCACGCGCAAGAAGCAGCCGGCCAAGGGCGGCGCTGCTGCTGCCGGCGCCGTCAACACGTCCGGCCAGCTGCTCGCATCGTCCGTGTTCTTCCCTCTCGTCTCGCGCTTCCAGCTGGCGCTCCAGGCATCGTCGCCGGCACGCCTGCGCAGTGTGCTGTTTGAGCCGTCGCTGCTGTCGCTCTACCTCAAGACGCTCGCAGTTGTGCTGCATGCCGCGGGGCCGACGGCTTTGGCGCTGCCCGACATGACGGCCGAGCTGTGGAGTCTGCTGCTGAGCAGCAGCGTGCAGAAGCACTGCGTCGGCGATCTGCTGGTGACGCACGGGGTGCTCTTTGCGCTGATGGCCGTGTTGGACGTCAACGAGAACCGCATGCGCGAGCTGTGCCGCGACCTGCCGCGCGAGGTGGTGCAGACGCGCGACTGGGCTCTGCAGATTGTCGAGAACATGCGCATGGCCGGCGCCGACGTGGCGGACCAGCGCAGCCAGGAGAGCGAGGTGCAGATGCTCGCGGCCGGCACGTATCTCCGCCTGTCGGAGGGCATGGAGAGCTACCGGAGTCTCCTCCTAGGGGAGATGATTGGGTGAATGCAGTGAATACCGGGTTCAGATTAATACAGAGGAGGATAGAGGATATGAGGTCATGATGATTACATAATAATAAATGTTAATGACCCTAAAAATGCACTTGTACCGGTGGCAATCACTTGGACTTTACAGTGCATTTAGCGGTAGGACCCACCCGGCAGGCGTCGGAAGTGCCTAGAAGCTGCCCGTCTTTGTAAGAAAGCTGTCGCAATTCTTGACTGACAAATGCATCATTGTTGATTGAAAAGCCGATCAGCTGTTTTTCTCTCTTTCTTCTCGCGACCTCTTCTCGACGACACGTCTTCCACCACAGTGCAGCCAGCATCTCTTTGCGTCTCTACTACCGGCAATCACACCCTCACAATGTCTGCCACGCAGCAAGCATCATCAATCGGTACGATGGCATGCGACAGTTGCATTTGATCTTTGGAGATGGAGAGATATAAATGCCCCAGCTCGACGAATTCCATGCTGACTCATTCCAGGCTCGGCCGCACCTGCTCAGCCAACGATTGCAAAGACCGACGCACCCTCAAAGCCCAAGGTTGGTCAAACAGACACAGACACCAGACATCAGCTATTAGATGCAGAGGCAAGCTAACACCACAGCCTTGCTGCGTTTGCACGGAGCAAAAGTCCAAGCGCGACGAGTGCATGCTGTTCTCCAAAGCCGCAGACCCAACGGCCGACTGCAAGTCCACAATTGACAAGTACCGGGACTGCATGGCCGGCTTCGGCTTCAAGGTGTAGCTTGGCGGCAAGACGGCATCAAGACGGCAGCGGCAAACAAAGACGGCGAAAAAGCAAAAGCGAAGGGAGACATCCCGAAATGTAATACCATTAATACCATCAACAAAACCCGGACGGTCGGTCTGTACGATATGATATATAGAACAGGTTAAAATCAACACACACTTCTCCTTGTGCATTTATGCATCTGTCCGCCGTTGGGATCCCAGACCTCTATTCCTGCATGGCCGCCTGCCCATGACCATCAGCAAACGTGACCTGGCGTGCTTCGTCGGCAAGGCCGCTGTACACGGTCTGCAGCACACTGGTGAGGTTCATGCAGCTGTCGTAGAAGCGGCCCACGCGGTCAGCCACGGCGCGCTGCGTGGCGTCTCTGGTCTCGATGGCCGCCACCAGCTGGGCCAGCCGTTCGTGCCGGAGTTGTGCGCTGTCTGTCAGTCTCTTCAGTCTCTTCGGCCCACTCTAGTTGCTTCGAGTTGTGGACGTACTCGTGCTTCTCGCGCTCGGCCAGATGTGCCTCGGTGCGCTTGACAATCTCGGCCACCTTGGCCTGGTACTTTTTCTCGATCTTCTTGCGGGCTGCAAACCGGCGTTTCTTGTGCTGTTGATGTTAGATGCCATCCCGGTGTATTATTTGACAGGCGGAAACGACCAAAGACTCACTCCCTCGATGGATCTCTGCAGCTCAGTGGCCGCCTTGACAGGGTCAAACCCATTCTCATCGCTGTCGAGGCCAATATCGGATGTCATGCCGGGCGCCTCCAGGCTGAGCTGGCGCTGAAGCGGGCGTGCTGCTTTTCTCGGAGGCATTGCGAATGTGTGTGGCTGTTTTTTGTGTGCTTTGTGTGCGTCAAAAATGCAAAGAAAGAGTCAAAAGAAAGAAATCGTTTCACTGGCAAGAAAACCTACATAGCATTGGGTATCACTATTGCTCTTTCCGTTTACATCTTGACTCTGAGTTCCTTCCATATTTGATACATTTGGACCTTGATAGTATATCTTATAGGAAAGAGCAGCTCAACAACTCTATCGCTGCTTCCTAAATTTGGCGGCTACAGAAAGCTACGCATGATATCCCAGCACGGGATGCAACTTGTTCCTTCCTATTTTGGAATTATGAAGCTTGCACTACAATTTTGCCTCGTACATTTCTTGTGATGCCTGATCATGATGCCCAAAGCGTAGATGTTCACCAACAATTACCTAAAACAGTCGCTTTATAAAAAATACTTTAAGGAGCATGACTTTCCTGATTGTAAACAAAAACTAAATCTTCAAAATAAAAAATAAAATAAAATCCTATGCAGTCGGCGTTGTCATGAGTATTATATAACAGACCGGCAGCCTCTACGTGTGACACGTCACGTGCACATCATTCCCGTCTCAACACTATCTATTCGCGGTGTGCTTATCGGGATTTTCAAACTTTGATAAGCCCACTTAAAATATCTCTGGCAGAAAATATTTGGGAAACGGGCTGGGGCATTTGGCATTTGACGATTTCGCATCTAGCAATTTTTGGGTCGTCATTCTTAGCCGCAACAGCATTTCTATCTCTACCAGCCGCCAAGATGGGTCTCGCCGGCGTCAAGAAGTGAGTTTGCGTGTGCATCTTGCATTACTTGCATCTACTTGCATCCGCAAAGCAAAGCTAACAAACAGCCGCTCGAAAATCGGCACCGATCCGAACAATACGAAATGGGCACGCAACACAAACAACTACGGCCAGCGGATATTGCGCCAGCAAGGATGGGAGGCCGGGCAGTACCTGGGCCAGAAGGATGCGTCGCATGCGGCACTATACACGGCCGCAAGCGCATCGCACATCAAGGCGGTGATGCGCGAGGACAACCTGGGCATTGGCGCCGCGGGCCCCGGCCAGAACACGGCCAACCAGTGCACGGGTCTGGACATTTTCAAGGACCTGCTGGGCCGCCTGAACGGCAAATCCGAAGAGTCGATTGAGGAGCAGCGGCAGGTGCGCGAGACGGCCAAGATGACGCTGTACGTGGAGCGGCGGTGGGGGCCGATGCGCTTTGTGCGCGGCGGTCTGCTGATTGGCGACGAGATCAAGGAGGACGAGCAGGTCGAGGTGAAGCCGAAGGCGAAGACCGAGGGCGAGACCGCGACTACATCTACCACCACATCCACACCCTCCGACTCGGCATCGGCATCGGCATCGTCGGCTACGGTCTCTGAGGACGAGGTCGACAGCGACGACAGCAAGGCTGCCAAGGCGGCGCGGAAAAAGGCCAAGAAGGAGAAGAAGGAGCGCAAGGAGGAGAAGAAGCAGGAGAAGAAGGAGCGCAAGGAGAAGAAGGAGAAGAGCAAGAAGCGCAAGGCCGACGACGACGACGAGGACGCATCTGACGACGACGAGAAGAAGAGCAAGAAGAGCAAGAGCGAGAAGAAGGAAAAGAAGGAGAAGAAGGAGAAGAAGGACAAAAAGGAAAAGAAGGACAAGAGCGAAAAGAAGGACAAGAAAGACAAGAAGCGGAGGAAGCTGGACGAGGGCGCCAGCGACAACATGGAGGTCGATGCCGGAGAGACACCGGCCTTTTCCAAGCCGGCGGCAATGGTGTCAAGCCGTCATCTGGCACGGCGGCGGTACATCAACCAGAAGAGGGCGGCCGTGTCCGATCCAAATGCAATCAAGCAGGTAAGCAAGCACTCGACTTTCGGTCAAGCCCAAGTTCATGGACAGCAGAGCACAGCAGCTAACATTTATCTAGATTTTCATGATCAAGGCATAGCAACCTTAGCGATTCATCATACTAGGCGTTGGGTGTTTTCTTTTCTTTCCCTTCTTTTCTTGTTTCTTTTTTCTTGCATATTCTTTTCCGATTCAGTGTCATCATCTGTTTCATTATCTCTCACTTTGGCTACATCTCTGTTGGGCGTCTAAAAGATTGGTTCTGCAGCTTTAAATTCAGCTTTAAATTCAGCTTTAAATTCAGCCTTAATCCGATGCGTTTTGCTTCTTGGTAATCTAAAGATATCGACAGAAGACATTGATACAGAGCACTCGCCTAGTCTACCGCAGGTGTTTATAGGGCCACCATTGTGGCTATTACATAAGCTAAAAGTCGAGCTTACATAATCTCGCCGTGTAGCCTACGTTTGGCGGATGCCTGTTGAGCCCGCTGGATTGGCGCAGCCCAGAGTCTGAACATTAGAGTGGGTCTACGCAATCATGGCCGTCGTCATACTCCGTATACATTATCACTACAGAGAGGCTGGGGCTCCACCTTCTGTTACGGCCCTCCACTTGCCTCTCCATAGCCCGTAAGACACACTATTACCACAAGCGTCGACATCGCGACCACTTCTCTCCGTCATCCCCTCCACGTCTTATTGCTGCCTCGTCACAAGCCCGCCCATAACCCTTGGAAAAGCATCTTTGGAGGCGCACGCAAACTCAGCCTCCCATCACCCCGACTTCAGCACAAGCTCAAATCCGAGCTATCCTGGAGCTCGACGAACCCCTCCTCTCCCCGCCGTTACGTCGCCCTCGTTGACCGGATTGTCGGTGTAATTGCCACAGCCGAACTTGTTTCGAGGACGCTTTCAAGGAGGATCTAAAGGGAGACTAAGAATATCACCGCTTCGCCGCCACGGCCTCACTTCGACCTGCTCCCATCAACGATCCCCAGGTCCGCCAACCATGTGGAACGACGAGGACAACAACCCATACGGGAGCAGCAGCTTCGAGGGCCACGACGCCTTTGGCTCCCCGACTGCAGCCTCTCCCGAGTCCCGTAGGTGGAGCCAGTCAATCAATAAGTGCTACCAAATGCTGCCATAGATGATACTGACACTCGCGCTCGCAGGCCCCTTTGAGCCAGAAGCTCCCGTCTATGCCCGGCCATCGATCGACGCCGACACCGACGAGGAGGAAGACGACGAAGACGCCGAGGAGCACGATGGGACCCACGCAGCTATGCCTTCCGCCACTGTGTCGCATGACGAGCTCCAGCCACGCCGCAAACCCGGCGGCTACGACAGCCGCATCGAGCAGCTGCTCTACGAGAACCCGGAGACGCCCATCTACATTACGGATGCCGGCAAGAGCGTGGAGAACAGCGGCCGCTACATTGTGTACACGATCAGAACAGGCGACCTGGAAGTGCGGAGGCGGTACTCGGAGTTTGCGTCGCTTCGGGAGGCGCTGACACGGCTGCACCCGACGCTGATAATCCCACCAATACCCGAGAAGCACACAATGGCCGATTACGCGGCGAACCCGACAAACGCGAAGCAGGACCAGCAGATTATCGACCTGCGGAAGCGCATGCTGGCAGTGTTCCTCAACCGGTGCCGGCGCATGGAGCAGATCCGCACCGACGGCGTGTGGTGGCGGTTCCTCGACCCCAACGCAAGCTGGGTATGTCATTGCTTTTCTATTTATAGAGAACTTTCTTGCTAACAATGTAGAACGAAATGCTTCACTCGCACCCCATCTCGTCAATCCCCAAGCTTATCCTCAAGGCCCCTCCTCTGGATACCCCGAACCCGACCCCGGCACACAGCTACCTCCCCATCCCTGCCGGCTCGGCCAAGCTGAGACTGTCATCCGGCCCAGCGAGCGTCCCGGCTCTGGAGGGATCGGGTGCTGCTGCACGCTTCCCGCCCGAGTCAAGCCAGCTGAGCGAGCAGGAGCTCGACCCTTACTTTAGCATGTTTGAGGCGTCGATCAAGGAGATCGAGCAGCTGCTCATGGGTCCCATGGAAAAGGTCAACCGGCGCACGCTGAGCCACCTGTCGTCGCTTGCCTCTGACCAGTGCGAGCTAGGCGCACGCTACAACGCTTTTGCACTGTCCGAAATGGCGCCGACGTTGGGCTCGGCGATTGAGCGGATCGGCCAAGCAGTTGACTCGTCGTACATTGCCACAGAAGAGCTCTCCAGCTCGCTCGGTGCTAGCTTCGCCGAGCCGATGCGCGAGAATGCCCAGTTTGCAGGCGTTGTGCGCAGCGTGTTGCGGTACCGGATCCTCAAGCGCGTGCAGCAGGAGATGACCAACGACGACCTCTACAAGAAGCGCATGCTGCTCGACCAGCTGGAGCGCAGCGAGGCCGAGGCGCGGCGCATCGACCAGTACCTCAGCGGCAGCCAGCAGCTTCCGCCGCCACCAAGGCGATCCACGTCGTCGCGCGATAGTAGCGGCAGAAGCGGGCACCGCCGAGACCGCGACGGCAGCCAGGAAGACACGGCGTCGATCGACTCGGACTTTCCGCCCACGCACGGCGACTACTCGTCAGTGCCCTCGGCCAAGAACGGCCCGCCCGAGAGAAGCCAGCCGCAGAGCCCGGGCAGCGGAGCCGGCGGCGGTGGTGGTGGCGGTGGCGGCGGCGGCGGCAGCTCAGGACACAAAAAGGTGGCCAGCGGAAACTCGATTACCGGTCGGATCTTTGGGCCCATCCGTCACGCAGTGCAGGGCGTTGTGGACGTGGACCCGGAGCGGACACGGCGGGACACGATCACCAAGACGCGCGAGTCGATTGCGCAGCTGGAGCAGGCGCAGGTGGCGTCGGCGCAGGACGTCAAGGATGCGAGCGCCAGTGTGCTGCGTGATCTGAAGCGGTTCCAGCGCGAGAAGGAGGACGACCTGAAGCGGTACATGGTGGGTTTTTCTCTTGTTCTCTTTTCTTTGTTTATTTGTTTATTCTACAGATGCTAACATTACAGATTGCGTATGCAAAGAGCCAGATCGAATGGGCCAAGAAGAACAAGGAGACGTGGGAGGAGGCGCGGACAGAGGTCGACAAGATCGACGAGTCGTAGAAGTAGAAGCTGGGTTGGTGTCGGCGGTTTCTATCTGTTTTATACTCTTTGTTTGTGTTTATTGCTTTGCCGTTATCAAGTGCAGTTTTTACTTTTCCTCTTCTCTCTTCTTCTCTTCCGGTGTCTTTGGTGTTTTCGGTGGTTTATCAGTTCTCGATCTTGAGAGTTAATACAGCAGAAATCAAGTATATCAAGTAAATCAGGTATAGCAGAGAAGAGAACAAGTTGATATGACAGTAATGCGTGCATGAGGCGTTTGGAAGCATCACGACGACACAGTGCGGCGTGGTTTGGGTGTCACAATGTATGCACAGTGTGTATGGCCCACACTGTATACCATGTATCCACAAGAGCTGTTGTCAGTGGAGACCTGCAGTACATAGTACATATTACAGTAGCACTGCTCAACAGCATCACATCATCGTGCAAGTGGCCGCCCCATCCCGTCTGAGGTCTTCTCTCAGACATCGTCTCGTCGCCTCGTTGCCTCGTTGCCTTACTTCGTCACTATCCTCCTTCCCATACCACATCCGTGGCCATACACAACCACACATCGCGTTGTGGCCAGGCCGTCGTTACATGAGACAGCTGACCACACGGCACGCATATTTTAGTATTTATTTGTTGATTTAATTTAATTACCCTGCCCCCGTACTCTTCCCCAGACTCATCCCCATCTCCACAACGGCTTCACGACTCCTCTTCTCTGTGACGTCAATCACGCTGGAATTGTGTTTTTGTCTTTTGTCTTTTGTCTTTTGTCCTTTCATTCTCGTCATCTCATGCCGCCGTCGCCATTCCGCCGCCCAGACCCGTCCGACGACAGCAATGCAAACAGCGACAACAACCACATCCACCTCAACACCATGACTACTCCCGGCGATGCTGCTGCTGCTTCGGCGTCGTCTGTGGCATTCAACGACGGTCTCAACGACGGCAGCGAACAATCGCCTCTCCTGTCTGCGGGCACCGAAGAGGCTACTCTCGTTGCAGGCGGCGACGGTGCCTCGCCCGAAATCGACCTCGAAAACAATGCTTATGTCAGCAACAACATGCACGACGACGACGACGACGACTACCACCAGCGCACCAAGTCTGTCTGGTACCTGATCCTGCTGACGATCAGCATCGGCGGCCTGCAGATTGCGTGGTCGGTCGAGCTGTCCAACGGCTCGCCGTACCTGCTGTCGCTGGGCCTGAGCAAGTCGCTGATGGCGCTCGTGTGGATTGCCGGCCCGCTGTCGGGCACGCTGGTGCAGCCGTACGTCGGCATGCTCAGCGACAACTGCCGCGTGTCGTGGGGCAAGCGCAAGCCATTTATGCTCGCGGGCGCGGCGGCGACCATGGTGTCGCTCATGTGTCTGGCGTGGACGCGGGAGATGGTGGCGGGCCCGCTCCAGCTGCTGTTTGGCGCGGACCCGGCCTCGGACGGCGTGCGCGTCGCCGTCATTGTGGTCGCCGTCATCTGGGTGTACATTCTGGACTTTGCCATCAACACGGTGCAGGCGGCGATCCGCGCGTTTATCGTGGACTGCGCGCCGGCGCACCAGCAGGAGGCGGCCAACGCGATGGCGAGCCGGATCACGGGCGTCGGCAACATTATCGGCTACGTCGCGGGCTATGCGGACCTGCCGCGCATCACGTGGTGGCTGGGCGACACGCAGTTCAAGGACCTGTGCGCGATTGCGAGCATCGCGCTGGGCTCGACGGTGGCGCTCAGCTGCGTGGTGATCCGCGAGCGCGACCCGCGGCGCGAGGGCCCGCTGGCGGCGCACAAGCAGCCCGGCGGCGTCGTGTCCTTCTTCCGCAAGATCTTCGGGGCCATCAACCGGCTGCCGCCGCAGATCTTCAAGGTGTGCGTTGTGCAGTTCTGCGCATGGGTCGGCTTCTTCCCGATGCTGTTCTACACGTCGTCGTACATTGGCGAGATCTACGTGGAGCCGTTCCTCGAGGCGAACCCGCACATGACGCCTGCCGAGCTGGACAAGCTGTACGAGCAGGCGACGCGCGTCGGCACGTTTGCGCTGCTCATCTACTCGATCACGAGCCTGTGCACCAACGTGTTCCTGCCCTTTTTCATTGCGCCGACCTACGACGCAACGCCTGGGGGGCGGCCACAGCCGACGACGACGACTGCAGCAGCCGCTCCTCTAGCCAAGACATGGCTGGACCGGCTGGTGATTCCCGGGTTCACGCTGCGCCGCGCGTGGATGTACTCGCTCATCCTGTTCTCGGGCAGCATGTTCTGCACTGTGCTGGTGAGCACCGTGGCCGCTGCGACGGTGCTCATCGGTCTTGTGGGCATCACCTGGGCCCTCACGCTGTGGGCGCCGTGGGCCATTATCAGCGCCGAGATCAGCCACCGCGACGCCCAGCGACGGGCCTCTCGCACGGGCAATGTGGGCAGTGGTGGTGACGGTGGTGACGGAGACGACGACGAAGTCGACCAGGCGGGCGTGATCTTGGGCATCCACAACATGGCCATTGCAGCGCCGCAGATTATCGCGACGGTGGGCTCGAGCATCATCTTCAAGTTCCTGCAGAAGCCGCGCGGCACGCCTGGCGACCACAGCATTTCGGTCGTCATGGCGCTCGGCGGCATTACCGTGCTGCTGGCGGCCTACTTTGTGCACAAGATCGAGGACGAGGCGGATGCGGAGATCACTGCCGACGGCGACCTGGTTCCGGCCGAGGGGCCCTACTACGCTGCCGTTGCACGCGACGACGACGATGGCAGTGATGAAGATGATGCGTCGAGAGGCAGCCACGGTGAGGGCTCTAACCGCAAAGGGCTGGGTCGGCGCGTGAGCAGCGAGCAGCTGTCGCGGGCAAGCCTGGAGCGGGCAACGGCGGCCCGCAACTCGAGCTTTGGGACTGGGCTCGAGTATTGATTGGCTCGGGGTGCCATTTGAAGTATATTCTCCGTGATCTATTTGGTTTTTTGTTGACCTTTTTCTTGGTTTGGTTACATGTATTTTATTTGTTTTATATATTCCTTTCTTGTTGACGGTTTTGGGTGAGACTCTACTCTGCCCTGCATGTCTTGTTTGCTTATATCTCTACTATTTCACTGCATTCAGTCTGCTCTGAACGCCATATATCAATGTTGCATTCTCTATATTGCACTCTCTGTGTGGACGTTCGGCTTGCTGTCCCGCGCTGGCCGGTTAAAAGCAGTCTCATATGGCACCATCGGGATGCAACTACGCGCGGACTCTATCATCCGCAAGGCACGCTTTTCTTTTTTTCCTTTTTCTTTGCTATATTGGTGTCTGCTATGCTGCCCATAAAGTATAAGGAGGGCAGAACAAAAGGTCTAGCCAGGAACAGTTTACCCTTCTCCTGTCGGCTCTACCTGGACCACACCTGATCTCGTTACATCCGCACTTCCATCCTCACTCCTCACTCCCCGACATGAAGGGCCTGCTTGCGCTCTGCCTGGCTACGGCTGCCCGCGCCGCCGTCCTCTGGGATGGCCGCTTCAACGACTATGCGTCCGCCGCCGACATCAACAACTGGTCCTGGGCCAACCAGGTCGGGCCGTACCAGTACTACATCCACGGCTCCGGCCCCGTCGACAAGTACATTGCGCTGTCCGCCGACTACAAGAACCCTGCCGACGCCGTCGCCAAGCAGGGCGCGCGCTTCACGCTCGACTCGACGGCGTACTGGAACGGCCAGAACATGCGCCGCATCGAGCTCATCCCGCAGACCAAGGCCGCCATCGCCGCGGGCAAGGTGCTCTACCACTTTTCTATTATGCGCAAGGACGCCAACGCGCCCAGCGTCAACCGCGAGCACCAGATCTGCTTCTTCGAGAGCCACTTTACGGAGCTCAAGGCGGGCTGGATCAGCGGCGAGGCGGGCACGAGCAACCCGAACCTGCAGTGGATGGTGAGCCAGCAGAGCCACTGGAAGACGGAGTGGAGGCCCGGCGTGTGGCACAATGTGGCGTACGAGATTGACTTTGGCGGCGGCAAGGTGGGCCTCTGGCACTCGGAGGGCGGCGCGGCGCTGCAGCAGGTGGTGGCGCCGGTGGCGGTGTCGGCGTCGTCCAACGGCGCGGACTGGCACCTGGGCGTGCTGGAGCTGCCGCGGTCGGGCTACAGCGACGGCAACGAGGACTTTTACTTTTCCGGCGTCTACATTGAGTCGGGGCCCATCACCACGGCCATTGGCGGGCCGGCTGCCTGATCTGTTCAGATTTTGTGGATGTCTCTAAAAAAGAAACTGGTGGTCCTATGGTACTTTGGTGTAGAGCGTTACTGCCGCAGATTTAGTTTTATTTGAATGCACGTCTATTGATATCTAGTCTACTTGAATCAAATAAAGTCATCGAATCACCCGACAGCGGATGTCGACACGACGGGCGAGCCGCCGGTGATGGTGCTGTTGGGGCTGCCGGCTGTCGTCAGGCCCCGGCACGTGCCCATGGCCGTCCGCGTCTCGCCCGGGACGGGGTGGTGCTCAGTGTAGTCGTACGACGAGTAGCCGCCCCAGTAGATGCAGTACGATGTGCCGTCGTCGCAGTACATGAGGTCGCAGGAGTGCGAGGGCATGGCGAACGCCGTCGTGGCCGTAGTATCGGGGCTATGGACGTTAAGAGCATGCCCAATGGCCGTCACGGCAACGCGAACGGGAGCGCCGTCGTCGGCCCTGCCCTCTGCATCGCCGGTGCCGGCATGTGGTGACAGTCGTCTCGATGGCGACAGATGCAGGGTGTGCTGCGCAGGCGGTGTCGTGTCCGGGGTAGTAATAGCAGCTGCCGACGCCAGCGGGAGCAAGAGGCCAAGCAGCATCGCAGCCAGCGCCACAGCCATAGTAGCAGGGCTCGTACATGTAGTCACAGCAGTAGTCATACTGGCATTGGTATTGATAAGGGTATAGCCAGGGATATTGATAGTCGGGGTAGTAGTAGGGGCGGTAGAGGAGGGGGGCTTCAAAGGACAGAGGAGGAGGTCGCATAAGATGAGAGGGGCGCATCTGGGGTGTCGGCTTGGAGGAGCAGTCTTGTCCGGAGGGTCGACGCAGTTTATATGTGTTTTGTTTTGTGATTTTATTTTATTTTTATGTCTTGTGTTTTGTTTGTCTGTGCATGTGTTGGGAAGATGCAAGTCGTTGAAGAGACAAGACGAGACCGGCAGACTATCAGTTGAGGGCGTACGGCCAGTCACCACGTATAACAGCACCAGTCACAAAAAACACAAAAACACAAAAACACAAAAACACAAAATATCAATGTCACACGTTGCAGAGTCTCTAGCTTGCAGTCACATCCTCTCATCCTCGCTTTCTTTGCTCCGTTGCCTTGGGAGCAGGTGTGATGTGCAGGCAGTTGAGTCTGGGCCATGGCGCTGGGGACCTGGTGCTACACGCTGAGGCAAGGAGGCGAGAGGTGCAGCCAAAGTCGATACGACTACACAGCCAGATGCTCCCTGTCATCATGCAGAGATACATGCCAGGTCTAGACATTCAAAGACACCCACAGAACATGAAGCGTGCAGAGCCGGCTGTGACCCAGAGCCCCGTCACAGCGCGTGATCATGTCCGGCGTTGCACCTAGAGTACGTGCCAGAAGCACGCAGGTTACATATAGGCCTTGTTGTATTTTGTATGACGGTTGGGCCGGGTCTCGTAGGCAATATAAGAGTAAATAAAGGCGTCGAGGAGGACAAGGTTTGGCTGGTCAGCGGTGGCGGACAGACGGCTCCCGTTGGTATATTAGATATTTGGTGTAGAAGTAGTTTAACTTGGCCAACTCTTATATTTAATCAGTGTTTGTAGAACGATGTAGTTTTCACCATTTGGTTTTCAAAGAGTGAGCGTGTCAAGCAATAGAGATATAAATAAGAAACGAGAATTATTATGTAATCAAAAAATGATAATATTAAAATACGTGCAAGAAGCTTGGAGACTATCATATGAATAATTAATTAAATAAAGAAGACTCCTAATATCTCAACATCTCATAAGATAAATCAGACACAAATATTGAACACCGCAAGAAAAGAGTTGGCTGCATTTGCTACCGAGTAAACACCCCTTTTGCCTCCCGCCATAATGCCACCAGAGAGCGCCTCCCACCACAGTCCAATGACAACGGGTGATCCACTACAGCTACTTGGCGCAGCGGAAGCGCGCCGGG
This sequence comes from Ophiostoma cf. undulatum, assembly GCA_022392935.1. Lineage (NCBI taxonomy): Eukaryota > Fungi > Ascomycota > Sordariomycetes > Ophiostomatales > Ophiostomataceae > Ophiostoma > Ophiostoma cf. undulatum. The sequence continues at coordinate 1,501,386 of JAKRGL010000054.1, read as the reverse complement.
CTCATAACCCGGAGGTCCTTTGATCGAAACGAAGAGTTGCTATTGTTTATTGTCCTTGTCTTTTTTGTCTTTTTTGTCTTATTGGCAATGCATTTATGTTGATGCGTCTTGTTGGAAATATTTCTCTTCATGAGAAATACGCAAAAAATATGCTGCCTCGTAGCTTTATCTATATTTTGATGTCGACATATCTACAATATAAACAGACGGCAAATGCAAGACAAAAGGTGGCTGTCTAGCGATGTGATATAACAAATGACAATGCGCCATGTTTGGAAAAAGACAAATACAAGAAGAGATATACAATGGCGGAAATCAGCAGTCCTCCCAAACAAGGACAGCGAATGTATGTCAGAGAAGGGATAATAAAAATGCGAGAAAAACAAAACAAAAGGAAGCTGGAAAAAGAATGGAATAAGAATGGAAAAATAATAGAAAAAAAGAAAGAAAAGAAACAGCATAATCCGGAGCAGATAGCCAAGCGAGTAAACTCCAAACAATGGGGAATAATCATACACGTAACAAGACCGAAGACGGCTTGGTAGAAGCACAAGGTACACGTAAAGGGGAATGAAAGTAAGATGAAAGAAGAAGAAGAAGAAGAAAGAAAAAGAAGAGAAAAGATAGAAGAGAGAAGAAGGAACAGAGCAAAGAAGAGAAGATGTGAGGGAGAAGGACGGACAAGCACACTACAGAGTACCCCGTAGTCTCTGCTTGCGGGCAAGCCAGTCGCCAAGCATATTGTCCAGTTGCTGTGCATTGTTAGTCAGGCTCGCATATAAAATGGGAAGAATACAGCACCAGAGCTTGAACTTACTGTCGTAATCTCGGCCAGCTTGGCATTCTGCTCCTTGAACAGGTTGCCCGCCACCGGGTGGTCAGGGCCCGCCGGCTCGACATCGCTCTTGTCGTACACCACCGCCAGCAGGTCCCGCACATCCGCGCCCGAGTCGAAGAATGCCCGCAGGCTCGTGTCGTTCCATGTCGCCGTGTTGGCTGTTGTTGCCGATGTCGACGTCGTGATCGAGTCCTCCGCAAAGTGCCGGTTGCCCGACCGTGTCGCAGACTCCACCAGCTCAGGCGACGGCGACGAGATCGGCGACGACCGGTCCATGAGCTCGTCCTCTTCCTGGCTCGACGTGTCCACCATGAGCGCCGGCGGGTGGTTGGAGTTGACCGGCGACACCTGCACCGGCGACTCCGACAGCCGCTCTCCGCGCTGTGCCGATCCGTTGGTCACAACACCCCGCTGTGCCTGGGCAGCAGCCTGCCGCTGCTGCTGCTGTTGTTGTTGCTGCTGGGCTTGCCGTTGTGCCTTTTGCTGTGCCTTTTGCTGTGCCTGTTGCTGTGCCTGTTGCTGTGCTTGCAACTGTGCTTGTTGCTGTGCCTGCTGAGCCTGCTGGGCCTGCTGCCTGGCCTGTTCCTCGGGTACAGGAGTTTGCCGCTGCGATGCATCCGGGAAGTCGACGTCGTCATCAGAATCAAACTCGTCCAGAACAGCCCGTGTCGGCGCCTTGGCTGCCATCCGTGGCCGGCTGGACGCCGAAGACTCGCTGCGGGGAACACCATTGACGCCATTCGGCGCAGATGGGGACTTGTGTGACATCGCAGACGACGGCTCCAGCTCCTCCTCCTCCTCGTCTTCGCCAGCCTCGGGGTCCACCATGCGGACAGACCCGTCCTTTTGCTGCTTTCTTGTCGGCGACACTTCCTGGATCCGGCCCAGAGGCTGCTGCTTCTGCAGCTTGCTCGGGTGTCTTTGAGGTCCGCTGGAGTTCGAGTTGGAATTAGAGCTGGGGGTTTTGTCGGCGTTGGAGTTGGAGTTGATGGCAAGGGGAGCAACAGTGGGCGCCACAACAGCTGCTGCGGCTGCGGCCGCGGCCGGTGGAGAGGATGTCTTTTCGAGGATAGACTCGTCGTCCAGGTCGTCGTAGTCGCCGTCCTTCTCCGAGTAGCCGCCCGTCGTGTCCATCGACCGCTTGCCGACAGACTCGTCGTCGTCCATATCGCCGCGCTTCTTGTCTTTGCGAGAGAACAAGCTGCGGAATCCGCCCTGCTTCTTATCCTTGTCCTTCTTGTCCTTCTTCTTCTTGTCGTCCTTGACCAGCAGCGCATTGATGTCCTTGTCCAGCCGGTCGATGCTCGGCCGCTGCTTGGCATCCTTGGACTCCGACGATGTCCGTGGCGCCGCACTGTCGTCGCGCAAAAGGTTGGGTGTGAGCGTAATCTTCTTGGTCTCTACCGTGTCGTCCTTGAAGAATGAGTCGCGCACGGTGCCGTCCTTGGTCTTCTTCGGCCCTGGCGTCTCAGATTTCGATGCCTCAAAGATATCTTCGCTCGATCTCGTCACGTCCTTGTTGGCCTCGCTGTCATCGCCCGCATCCTGTGGCGCAGCACCGGCCTGGCCGGCTTCCTTGGACGCCCGAGGCTTGAGCGGCTCGACCTTGGCGGACTCGTCGTCTTCGACCGCACCAGAGTTTTGGGTTGCTGCTTGGGCCTGCGATGCTTCGCGAGTGTCGTCCTTGACTTCCCCCTCCTGCTGTTGCTGTGCTGCCTGCTGTGCTGCCTGCTGTGCAAAGTATTCGGCCTCCAGGTCTTCCTCGTCGGATGAGTAGTCCACATCGTAGTCGACATATGTCGGGGCGGCAAAGGCGACTGTCTTTGCCTTTTTCCGGCGCATGGCCGCCATTAGCGACGAGTTCTTGGTCTTGTCGGATTGGTCACCAAGCATTGCCGCGGATAGCTAGATGATGTCATGTCAGTGCCGAGTCTACACAACACAGCCCAGGTAGATATCTCAACGTACGTCAATGTTTCTGTGCTTGTTTAACCGCGCCAATCTTTCGCTGGGCGTTTCAATGTGCTCTGCGGGGAGGTAGCCTGGTAATGTAAGCATGTGATCGACAGCTTCGCGTAGAAACGAAACACCTTACCAATACTGCTGTCCTTGACCACCCGGACAAGCCACCAATAACTGTTGCTGTCGTCAAGCAGTACCATTGTGTCGCCTTTTGTTGCGTTTGCCTGGCCTTCGACGGTGGCCTGGAATGTGTGTAGCGCGTAGACGAAATCAAAATCAATGTCCTCTATGTTTTGTAAGCATTCAGTTCCCTACCCGGAAAGTACAAATCTAGCATCCTTGATTTCAGAGTCGGGGCAGCTGCTGCCGGCACTGGACCCCTCATCGTCACTTTCGATGTAGGGGACTGTCATTCCTCCGACGTCGTCGAAGAACTCTTCGCCGCCCATATAGGACACGGTCTCTAGGATGTTGGCCATGGTGTATGACCGATTCGGGTGACAGGTGAGCATGTTGCCCGCGCGTGCAGAATAGCTGTGGTTGCCATCGTCATCGCCAAGCGCAAAACTCTCGACACCGGGCGATTGTGATTTGCACGACTCTGTCCCCCGCACTTGGAGAGGGTTCGTGATGCCCGACTTTTCTAATAATGGCAATGGTGTAACAGGCCGCACACTGGCAGGCCCCGTTTCTGTCGCATTTGCCACGGCGCAGGCACATGTTGTTTGCGTCTCTGTTTGCGCCTCTGTTTGCGTCTCGGAGGGAGCCGCGCGGGACGGCGCGTCAAGGAAAGTCGGGTACCCACCATCTTCAATAGAGGGCGAGCTGGAGATCTTGTCCATCATGTCATCGTCATCCAGCCCGTCATCGATGTCCTCAATGTCGTCTTCTGAGTTGTCGGTAGAAAGGCCGCCATTTTGCGCGACGGCCAGCGTATCTTGCTGTTGAATTGTTGTCATATTTGGTTGCGATTGTTGTCGGTTGTGCTCTGGGGTGAGAGGGTTGGTAATATCGGCGGCCGGGTCAGAGCTGTAAAGTTGAAGATCGTTGAAGTCTGAATTGTTCCACGAGATACGTATGTCCTGTGCCGTCTCGGCGGCGACACCACGAATAGTGCCGGACTGGTGTGGTGATGTGTGCTGGGCGTTGGCGGAAGGGGTGAGATACGAAGAAGGAGTCGAGTAGGGTTGCGAAGCAGTCGCGACCTTTGCGTGTGAGTGGTCTTGGGCGGACGGTGCAATGCGATCTTGGAGGTCGATTGTGTCTGAACGTGTCGAGATTAGAGCAAATGAGAGAAACAAACGGTTAGCGACGATGCGACGGGAGGGTGGTAGAGCAGAGTAGAGAAATGGCAAGGAAAGGCAAAGGGCAAAAGGCAAAAAAGACCAAAAGGACCGTGACAAGAAAGGGAAATAAAGATGGCTATGCGCCAGCGGGCCGTCACTCTCTCATTCCAGTCTGTCTCTCTCTTTCCTGGTCTTGACGACTGAGAGTACCAGCCACAAAGGGGACCACAGGGCTAAACAGAAGAGTGGGTAAATGCCAAACCAGCCAAAGAAGGAATAAGGACAACGAGCAGAGTACAAAGTGGGAGAGGAGAAGAAGAAAAAGGACAAGGGAGCAGATGAAAGAGGACGCTGGGATGTTTGAGGAAACAAACTACGTCGCAAGAAGCAGATGGGGGAGGCAGATGAAAGCAACCCCCGGTAGAGACTGGAAGAGAAGACTTACCGGCGCGAATAATCTCGGGTCTCGTCATGGTGGTGGATCAACGGGCGTGAATAGGGGACGGCTTGGAGATGGTCGACAAAAGGAGAGAGTCTGAGAGTCTGGGATGAGAGAGAGAGAGTCGTAGGGGGAGGCTGGAAAGGGCCCAGAATAACGGGTCGATGGAGAGGGCCTCTGTAGGTCATCCACTTTGCGCACGTTGGTAGGATGCTGTATCTTATGAAATCAGAGGCGACGGGAAGACTGAGACGTAGTCTACTTCTGTATGCTTGTGCTTGAAAGCAGGAGGACGCAACAAAGCGAGACGTCGTGTGCTCGTCGAAGAGGGCCCTTGTGAGACGAGAGCCCGCTTGGAGGACAGGGAGAGTCGCGAGTGCAGGGTTATGCGTAGAATGCAGGTACAGCGTAGTCTCGTCTGTGTCGTCTGTCGTAATAACGCCTACAGTATTATTCCTGTGTCGTTTCGAGAGAAGAATGTGGGCCGGTGGCGGGTGTGCTGAAGGGACGGCGATGGACACCAGCACGGACGGATCTATGACACGCCCACACACACGCTGGCAGGTAGGATTGAGAAAGCACAATAAAAAGGTGACAGGGGGCGAGCAGAGAAATTGCAATCAGGAGGTTAGACCAGGGTGAAACGGATCAGCGATCGACCAGCCTGCGCTCTGAGGAGGGTGTGGTTGATTGCAGCTTATACGGAGTAGAGTCGTGAGAGCCAAATCGTACTACTATGTACAGAGTACCTATGTATGCCAGAAATAGACGTGCCTTGCATCCAGACAAAGCACTGCAGAGTGTAGACGGGATTTGGGGCTGTGGCTGTATTGGCTGCGATGCTCGAATTGGTGATCGAGTCTGGGGAGAAACACGTTCAGTTAAATTGGAAGAAACGAAACGGGGATAGAGCAAGGAGGGAAAAAAGCCCCCAAACGCCCAAAAGGAACGAGCAAGGCCGTGATGGTGGCAGGAAGTGGGCCAAGCCAAGGGCAAGGAAGGTGCGAAGGGCAAAAAGCCAAAAAGAAGCCCGAGGCAAGTAGGAGCGACCAGCGAGAGCCAGCGCAAAGAGGCGTGGATGGCAGGAGCGACCAAGCATCCCCGAGGAGCCCCCTTTTAGCTTGAATTGGAAAGAATTCAGGGGAACGAATTGTGATTGGCTATATAGAGCGGGAGACCCACTCTCCACAGAGACTAGAATCTTGCCAGCCTCTTTTCAGGAGACAATACCACCTTTACTTATGATTTCAATATGCAGAGTAATACATACTATGTACATAGTAGTAGACTTCGAATGCCTTGCCTCGTACTATTGCTTTATATATTATGCATACGCATGTTGTCAAAGGCAAAGAATGCCGGTGCTACGAACATCCTCTGGAGAGCATACGGTCGGTATCACCGCGTCTCTGGAAGCTGCCGGTCGCTCTTGCCTTGTTGGCCTGCATTTCTCCGTCCAGTTTACAGACCCGCTCTTTCCTTTGTATCAGCTTGCAACTGCCCAGATAAGAAGAACGCTAACTGGCTGGAGCTGGCTAGAGAAGACTGGCTCTGTTCTATTCTTGCTCTCTAAAACCTGAAACAACAGGGTCCCCATGTTTGAAAAAACCAAGCAACGGCTGCAATTTCGGAATCCTGTAGCGTAATTTGCAGCAGATGTGACGACAACTGTGTCAGCTCTTGCATAGCATGACTCTACCAGTGCATCCAACACTGTGCTGCCAGCTTGCCATACAGATATGCAGGAACAAGTCACAGCACTGTATGTGGGAAGGGCCTCGCGTGCCAATGCTAGCCATGCTAACAGATGCATTAACCCCGATTACTAAATACATTTCGCAGATCTTTAGCTGATGTCTTTACAGAGTAAAGTGAGGATGAATAGAGTGATAATACGTCGTTATGAGATTTATGATAGTGTGCAGCTGCCAGCACCTGCCGACCGGCAAAGTCCACGTGATCAACAAAACACGTGACCATATTCATGATCTTGATCCATGTTGATACTTCGTACCTACAAATTCGATGCCGAACCAACAAGGTCTTGCTTCTTAGTCTTGTGGGCAAATTCACTCGATCTGGCCGTCTTCGGGTCGATTTTCTACAGGTTCCCATCGCTTGCCGCCCTGCTGGCACAGGCTGAAATATCTCACGCTGTCTCACACCATAGGTCCATGGCTGGACTTTTTGGTTTAACTGCCAGCAGGGCACACGTGTTCTCAGCTTCCATCTTTTTGCCTCTCTTCCGGCCTATGCCACGGCACCTGCAGCTCTGCGTGCCTCTGGATGCCTATTTCGGAGCTTCTGCTGCATCCTGGGCGCCTTTGATGCCTTGTCGCTCGGCCTAGGGGCCATCGGGCGCACCTTCCTCACGCCCAGAACAGCACTTGTCGCTTCTGCCCCTCACCATTACCCCACCCTCAGGCCCTCCCACAGCTTGTTATCTTCTGCTGATAGGCCTATCTGCGCTATTGCGGCCTCAAGACGTCACCTGCCACCTTGCTGTACAGTAGCCGTATCCGCAAGAGGGTCCTAACTATCGAACTATCTATCATATCATCTGGCCCTCTGCTTCCGTATCTCGTTGTGAATCTGTCCAATCTCGCTTTTTGATTCACTACGTGGTTTTGCTCTCCTCTTTCTCATTCTCCTTCTCTTCTACTTTCTTCTCTGTCTCTTCACTTTTTGCCGCCCATCTCGACATTCGCATCGTTCCTTCTGTATCTAGACTTCACTGCCCATCGTTCTTGCTACGGACAACTAAAGCTAACGCGCCTACCCTACCGCGCTCCTATCTTCTCCGCTTCTCCCCTTATCGCTTCGCCAGCCCCACCTCGTCTTGTTCACCTGTGACGACAGTACAGAGTAGGCAACAGGAGCACATCGACGGCAAGAACGAACGATCACATCGAGCAATCTTCCGTGAATCTTGTGTCTTTCGCCGCTGTTTCTTTCCATATCTAGCCGGAGTAAGCTCTACAATACGCGTTGCCTCTTGCTGCTGCTTTGCTGCCTCCTGCCTCGTCTTGCCACTCCCTGCCATTCACTCCTTCCCGTTTTGTACTCCCATTGTGTGCTCTCTCGCCTCCTCCTGTTATTACCCCTCTGGCCTGGCCCAACAGCCATTTGTTCCGTGAATATGACGTGACTTACATAATATCTCCTCCTCTACAAGAAGTGCTCTGCTTTCCGTCTTTGGTCTTTTTGGGGCTCCTCTTTATCGCTCTCATTCTCTCTGCTCTGCTCTACTTGACGTTCTACTTCTTCTCTCCTCTCCATCCTCACCAGCGATGGAAGAGACCACCACTACGTCTCATCACGTCCCATCCACGGATACAATCGAACCGAGCCTTGACCAATCTACTACTATCTCTCCTGCTTCTGCTGCTTCTGCTGCTTCTGACTCTTCTTCTGCTCCCACTCTTGCTCCTTCTCCCATCTCTGATCCATCATTGCCGGACAACCTGTCCTCGCCGACGTATCCGGTTCTAACTGCTTCTCAATCATCCACCTGCAGCTCCTCTCTGCGCTTCCCCAAGCCCGAAGGCAGCAACCTCTTGGCCCACTGGGTCACCTCAAGCTCAACGAACACTGCCGATACCATGCATTCGTCCGCTGTGCTTGACGAGACCAGCAGCCTGGCTGACTCGACCTACGAGCTTATCAGTAGCACGGATGGCGAGAGCCAGGACGGCCGGGCCACTGAATCACTCGTCGACTCTGTTGCCAGCTCATTTGGATATCCCAGGCCCGATGACGTTCACAGCTTAAACGGAAACGAGCCTGAATATGATGATGAGTCAGACGACAATATCGACGATGATGACCATGCCCATGGCCGTTTCCCCCACACACGCCGTGACACCCAAACCCGCAACACGCCTGTCCAGAGCCAGCTCTACAACATTGCCCCCGGAGGTGTGCCCATGGGAAGTGTCGACAGCGATGCTCGTCGATCATCCCAGGCCGACTCCCTACGGTATGCTGAGCAGTCTCTGTGCAACCCATCGACCCAGTCCGTCTCCTCCCTCGGCCTCGAGTCTTCTCATTCTGACATTAGCGGCGGATACAGTACTCTCAGTCACTCAATTGAATTTGAGGAGGACAACAACACCATCAAGGTGCACAACGGCAACGTCGCTGTGAAGCACACTATCCGGGATTTCTCCGAGGCCGAGAGTGCCATCATTGCTGCCAACATGGGCATGGCGGCCAATGCACCAAAGAGAATGGCTGCGGCCATTTGCCAGACCATGTCCCACATCTGCCTGCCAACCCAAGAGCCACTTCGCGTGCTGTACGTCGGAAGCGATGCTGCCTACAACGACATCATGTACAAGATATCAAGTGCACTGCTGGCATCAGCTCCGCCTTCAAGCTCTGCAAAGGGAAGCACCGAACGCCGCCACTCCTCGACACCGGGCGTTTACAACATCATGCCCATCTCAGCGTTCGGGTCTGCCAAGGTTCCTGAGATTGACGAGATTCAGCTCATGGGCGTCTCAGAGTATTACATCAAGGTTGAGTGCTGCGTCAAGGCAGAGGAAAGTCCTAGTGCTCGTGGCAAGTATTCCATCGAGCTCGATAGTGGTGACTCTCATGTGTCTGTGTCCAAGTCTGGCAGCCCAACGGTGACCCCCCACTGGACCCTTCCCCATGTTGCTGTTTTCTTTGTGTCTGGCAACGATGATCAGAAGGCTGAGACCACCCGCAATGTCGCATGGGAGATTATGGCCCGCCACGGCGTTCCATCGATCTTCATCTCCAACACCCAGTCCTTTACGCGCTCCTCTCTGGCCGGCCGCTGGCAGAGTTCCATCGACGAGGCCTCTATCCACCTGAGCCTCGAATCTCGCGACACGCCAAAGAAGACCGCACCCGAGCGTCTGCCCATCGACCTGGGGTCGTTCCTTAACATTGATGCCCGGCAGATGAACCGCAACCTTGCATATCTCACTGGCCTCCAGGACACACACAAAAAGTCAAAGTCGGAGTCAAGCAAGGAGACCAGCACCAATATCACCGGTTTAATGCTCGCCATGGCACTTGTAGCCATGGGCCGCATCCCCTCCCCGCAGTACGCCGAGACCGCCAACAACTACGTCGCACTTCTCAAGGCACGCTGCCGCACCATCATTGCCACGGCTTTGATTTCACTGCTGGTCCTGGCGGTGCCTCAATATGCTTTCTCCTCCTTCGGCCCTGTTTTGTCTACATACTTGCCATCCCATGGCAGTACCGGGCTTGTAAGTGCAGGCTTCGACACAACTCGCGGCTACTCCGCCAACATCTCTCCGACACCCTACGCAAGTCGCGGCTCTCCTGCGCCAGCCTCCGTCTCAGGTTCGGATTGCTCGACTCCCACTCTTGCCCCAACCGTGACTATTAGCTTTGTGACGACCAAAACTGTCGAGGTCCTAGTCCCCGAGCCCGCGACTGCAACATCAGCAGCGTTTGGCGGGTTTCTGACAGAAAAGGCACACAACCACAAGACAGCCCAGCCCGTATCGGACATGAAGATCAAAAGCACGGGCTGCTCAATTCAGGTGCACAGCAGCCACGAGATTCTGGTCAAGGTTTCCTCACACACCAAGACCAAGTGGCTCGCCAAGGGTGCCATCGATATCGACGTCTGGCAGGGCCAAAAGAAGCTCAAGTCGAAGTTGTCCACCACCGACGAAGGCATCATCATCGAGATTGACCGAAACGATGCATTTGGTGTTATGAACGTCTCAATTGTGACAACCATCCGGCCCAAGATCAATGAGACATTTGCCGTTGACTTCGGCAAGGCGACCATGGCACAGCTGCTCGAGGTTGGGATCAGCCAGTGGCAGAACTCGATTCGGCAGGCAGCCAACACGGGCCTCGAAGCTGCCTCACAGGCAAAGGATGCCATACTCAGCTACACCCACGAGCACCCTACCGTACTGCCTCCAACTGCATACAGCGCCCTGCAGAACGTAAGCTCGCTGGTTGGCAACGCTGCGTCTGGCGTCCAAGAGCTCAAGGACAACCTGGCTGTGAGCTACAACCACCTCCGCGATATTGAGGCTATATTCCCACAGCTTTTCCTCGAAAAGACCCAGATCCTTGTCGATGATCTGAAGGCGCTGTCGGATCGCGAGCGGCTCAAGAACGAGGTGTACCTGGGCATCATGCGTGCACAGGTCGGGTCCAAGCTTCTGTGGCTGCGTCTTCGTGGACAGGCCGACGAGCACAAGTCGTACGCGTCCAAGGCGTCGACGTTTATTAGCTGGTTCGAGTCTGAGATCAGAGCCCCAAAGCCTGATGCAGCCAAGAAGAAGACTGCCACGTGGTATTCCTGGTAGACATACCATTGTCCATGGATGCCGTTGCTCCTGCAGAGCCGACTTTGATTCTGCCCTCTCCCCCTCCTTGCCTCACTTTTTTTCTATTCGATTCATGTCTGTTTTCATGTCACGTCCACTCTACTACCCCTGTACTGCTTCCGTTTCTTTGCTTTATGTCTTCCCTTTTCACTCAGATTCCGTCCCATGACACTGCCACAGCTTAGGGCTTACTTCTTGCTTGTTTTCATCCCGACACTGCGGTTTCTTTTTCTAGGAATTTGGTCATGTTCAGGTTTATTGCTCTTGCTCTGGAGGAACATGGTGTTGGATGTCATTGGAGTTTTCCCCTGTTGCAGTTCTCTAGTGTTTTATATTCTGTTGGGTCGTTTTTCGTCTTTACTGTTGTTTTTTCGTTGTTTCTCCGCCTTTCTGCCTATCTGTCTCTATTTTGCCATTCTGTACGTCATCTTCTTGTTTGTCTTCACATTACACTCACATGTCTCGGGGTTCGAGGTGGTCTCTGTCTATTGTTTTCCTCACTTCAGTCTCAACTCCAATACCTCACCAGTTCTGTTTATCTGGTTCCTGTTCTTTGTTTTAGTTACTCTGTTTTTCATGCAAGCTTTAATTTAAGCACAAATAAAAACAATCAAAACTAAGCAGCTGCATTATAGTTGAGCAATCAAGCAGGCTCACCTAGGTTATTATTAGTCTCCCAGATGTGTGCTTGTTAAGCCGCAAAAGAAGCTACAACAGGAAGATCAGCGCAAGCATATCGAGTGATGACGTCAAATCTCCAAGCGTCTTTCCCTACATTGTACTCTATGGTTTCTACCCATCACAGCATTGACGGCCTATTTTTAGCCAGGCATATGTAGTCAACGTACTGCAACTACACTGTGTCCTGGCTGAAGCTTGATCAAAGCATTGCCCTGGATGCTACAAAGCCAAGACCTAAAAACTGGGGAGCATAAACGACAAGGAGAGTATTTTTGCATTCTCCAGGCACCCATTTGCTTATCCTCTTTATTGCTTTATTGTACTTGACAGCTGCTCCCTCTCAGAAAACGGCCATGGTGCTCCATCTACAAGACATGCTTATTTGAGTATCTACAACATGTCTTACTTGGGCGTGATAGAGCCGGCATAAGCTTGAAAGGCTCAAAAGCTCAAAGGGCTTCGAAATATAGAAAAATAGAAGAAGGAATAGGGGGGAAAGAGCGGCAAGCCTGTCGATCACCAGTGGTCTGGTATTCTGTAGATCCTTGACCTATGCAAGTCTGGAATGGCCTGGCCTGACAGCCCCCCCGGCTTGCCGACTTGTAGAGTGAACGCTGTAGAACCAATCACTAACCAATCGCAAGGACATGCATGTTTCGTCTGGCGTGACTGCGCTGCTGTCGTTTCTTTTCCGGGGTTCTCTATCGGATCCCTGGCAATAGATCTCGCCAATAGGAGACTCGGATGGGCGTAATGATGTGAACAGATGTTGTATGCACTCTATCCCAGACTTCTGGCGAAAAGGACGAAAATGGCGAAAAGGGCGAAAAGGTAAGATACATCTTCACTCGAAGCAAGGGCATGGCAGCCCGCTTCAGCTCCCGAGGCCTGTTTGCATTGGAGTGGAGGAGTAAGAGCTACCTGGCGAGAGCGAGTAGCTATTCTGTACTCACGCAGCCGTTAGCAGCAGCAACTACGAATCCATCTCACTTTTCTACTCCGTATTTATTTAGTATGAAAATAGCCGGCGCCGAGGCCCAAGCTCGACGGCGAGTGGCTGTACAGCGCAGGGAGAGCAAGGAGAGGACCTCCATACGGAGAAGACCAATGCCCCATCCATTCGTCATCAGCATGAGATGCATTAGTACATGTGCGTGTGCACAATGTACAGAGTATTACGGAGTAGAAGAAAGGGGGACAAGGGGACGACGACAGGGACTTGCATCGACAGATATACTCGTAGAGTATCAATTTGCAGAGTAAATGGAAAAGAAAAGCAAAAGGGCAAACGTGTAAGGCCACGTGCCGATTTCGTAAGCTTCCCATCTTGTGTTTTGTACAATGTACACCGCACCTTCCCAACCCTAAAGATAGCTCAGTGCATTTTGCAGATGCACGCTTCGAGTACACGGTAGACCAATAATAAATCAAAAATAACAAATAATAAATAACGCCTTTGATAAGATGCATTTTCGGACGTGCTCAAGGTCAGCCGCTTTTGTGCTGGCGTCCGGGCTTGCATACGGTGTATGGTGGTGTATCCCATCATGAAAGAAGAAGAGTCCCCTGCATTCGGGACATGCAATAGAGGAGGTGCTTGTAGATGTATGTACTTGTACTTGTTATTGTAATGCTAGAGCGCACGAGTTGAGCTGGACTGAGATACTCCTTCCTTTTCCTTCATATCCATGTGGTTTTCTCCGCATCGTTCTTTCCTGTCTGTTTTGCACTTTCCTATTCTGTATTGTAAGAAAACATCGCCAAAAATAAAGAAGGAACATCATAGCACCAGCTTACATTGCACCTTGCGCCGGCGTACCCTCTGCCTGCATTTACACGGCGAGGATCTATGCTTATCGTGATATTCGTTCGAGTTCGATAGCCTCTATCCTCACGCCCTGCCTGCTGTTGCAGTGCATATTACTATGTAGCGAGCAGTAGACCTCTGGTCTGCATCCCGTCGTTCCTTCCAGTTTTCAGCGTTGCTTTGTCGCTCCTGCCGACGCCTTGCCAGGTCCTGCTCTGTAAGTCTGTCCAGTCAAGAGTGCTCCTTCCCACTTGGTCTAAATGTCTTGACGCATTCTACCCACACCCCCTTCTGACGACACCCCCAATAGTCACTGTACAAGTACAGATCTTCAGAACAGAGAGCCCACCGCCTTTCTCTGGCACGCACCGAGTAAAAACTGCTGTATGTAGCAATTACTCGATGCTCTGTCAGCCACATCTCAGTGTGCATATGGTAGCTCCGAGAATATCTAGGGATGAAACCCGCTATCTTTGGGGCTGGGCCATGCATGAAGCAGACCATGACGAAAAGCGGCAATGGACTGGACGACAAAGTAGGGCACATCCATAGACAAGACTAATAACAGACGCTACACTGCCAGTGATACTGTGTGTAAGATACATCTTTCAGTGACGCTAGGAATTGTGTGCCGATGCACACATCGCACCTACCCCTTTTCACGCGCAGTAGCCTGCAAGCTCCTGCTGTGCTGAGTACGGAGACGTGCTATGGCAGTCGGTCGTGCTTCAGTTCTTTCCTAAATCGGTGCCATCCAAGTGCTCCTTCCATCTTTCACTGCTCATACTATGTATGTGTAGATGTCGTAGCCTGATTGCCTGATCGTTCCTTCCCCTTGTAGAGTATGTCTGCTTCTGCAAGTGGTATTCTGCGCAGTGATATGCAGCCATTGCACGGATGCTCCTTCCTCTCGCCGTGCGCGTGCCCCTCCCCTGCTGCTTGACACTTGTTCTTCCGCGACAGCATAACGGCATACGGAAGGCACGACAACTGTCTACGAATTGGCTTCCTTCCGTTTTTGATATTAACAGCCAGTACATACCTTTTCTTCTTTCCTTGTTCTCTCCTTCTCCCCCTCCCTTTCTTCCTCCTCTTCTTTCTCCTCTCTTCCCATCTTCTCATCTTTCTCTTCTCACCATTTTAATACTTCATTTTCCACCATCCTCCTCTCTCATATCTTCACCGTCGTCACATCACTCCCCTCTGACGCCCCCTCACGTCCTCCCTTGTGTCTTGCGACTTGTTTCTCTTGTCTCTCTTGTCTCTCTTTGTCACTTGTTTCTATCCCTCACTCCCCCCGTCTCCAGCCCCAATCCACCCCCTGTCCTCTCCTCCTCCTCCCCTCTGGCTTCCCCTCAAGCTGCTTTTGTCGGCACGCCCAGAGCTCTGCTGGAAGACCGATTTATTTATATATCGATTTTATTTCACGTATTTTATTTGGATTTTATTCTCTCCTACTTTTTTTCTCGTCTCTGCCAACTTGAAACTCGACCCACTTACGCCTTTTTAGGCCTGTCACCTTTCGTCCTCTCACTGCCTCTGCCACAGTGCTCGTTCTCCTATCCTGCTCTTGTACCTCTTTTTAGGCTCTTGATTTTCTCTTGATTTTTTATTTTGGCTCTTCCGGCCTCTCCTCAGTCCCTCTCTACATCCTCTCTTCTCTCCTGGCCAAGCTCTCTGGCTCTCCTCATCCTTCTCTTCATCCTTTTCTCTTCCTCTTCCTCGTCCTCCTCCCCTTCACCCTTCTCTTCTCAGCTTCGTTTCTACCTCCCACCCCTTTTACAACTTATAGCTTTTTAGTCCCCTTTAGAACCCCCCTCCCCGTCGTTCTTTTCTCGTTCTTTTTTTATATTCTCCCCTCTTGACCCCCTTTTTCTCGTCAGCCTACGCCACTCCACGGTACATAGCTTTTAGTCGAAGATCTAAGGAAGTCTTGACCGAATAGCAACTTTGTACTCTTTCTTCTTCACACCACGTCGCTTCTTCAATCGGACGGGTCCTTCCTTCCTATCTCGAATCGAAACTTCAGCACCTTTGGCCATTGACGACGGTCTTCCACACACTCAACGGCTACACATTGCCTACTTCAAAATCTTCAGACGAAGCCGTTGCATCGCTCGTCCCATCAATGTTGGCAGTGGCAAGCTTACTGTGTCAACAAACGCACAGCGACAGGCCCCGTGCCCTGATTTGAGCTTCCCAGACTCGTCCATCGGTCGGCTTATCAGCCTCTTTACCTCTCAATCCTCGCATCTCTCGACATCTCCCATCTCCCATCTGCAATCGTTACAACACGTCACTCCCTTGCTTTGTCTGCGTTTGTACCTCGGGTCTGTTTACTTTGGATGTCCACATCTAGCGCCGACTTTTACAAAAGTCCCTCTTCCCATTGAGCTTTTCGTTCCGACTATCATTACCCCTCGACTGAGGCCTTTTGCATCTATCTGTCCGGAATCCCGGTCACCCGTGAGCTCTCGACGAGCACGAAAATCAAAATTTATAATCTATAATGGCAAATCCAATCCGGTCAGATTTGACCCTCAACAGCTTCCCCATCATAGGCGGACAGCAGGCCCGCTCAACCTCGCCGGCCACTTCAAACCCATCGCCGATTGACCCTACAGCTGCATCAGCGACAAGCCGATCTGCTTTCGGTCTCCAGCCGCCCGGCTTAGGAGTCGGCTCCAAGATCGGGGCCTCCCGTTCTGGCGCCGGCTCCCCGTCGCATGAGATGGGCTCTTCGAGCCGTCTCTACAAGAGGTAGGCCTCCAACACCCAAGCTACTGCTATTCACATTGTGCTAACTTGTATCTATAGAGCTCGAGAGATCCAGGCTCAAGAGGGCATCCCATCTAACCCCGTCAACCTGTGGCCCGGCCCCCCAACAAGCGGCAACTCGACACCCCTCCGCGAAACGATTCCCGAGTCCCCGACAGATGGCTTCCCCGAGTTCCCTCAGCTTCCCTCCACGTCCGACTTCTTCCCTGCCGGCCGCCGTGCACGCGCTGGAACAGTGCCATCCCGTTTCTCGCCTGGGGGTGCGGGCGTCGCACCCCTAGCTGGGCTTGCGGTTCCTGGCGCCATGCCCAAATCATCGCGCCCTCCCCCTTCACAAACCCCCTACCAGTCTGCTCCCCCAGGTCTCGATGCACTGGACGCCGGGCTGTCGTCTGCAGCTTCGTCCTCTTCCGCCCTGCTCTCTCGTCTTCGAGCCGGCTCAATGCCCCAGCGCAGCCCCTTTGTCCAGACACCTTCCTCCATGTCCCCATTCGGCCCTTCGATTTTCAGCAGCTGGAACCCCACGACCAGAGAACGTGGATCTACGTTGGCCAGCATTGCCAGTTTGGGCTCTAATGGCCCTAGTTCCCCCGCCCAATCTGCTTTCTCGAGGGAAGGCACAGGCGAGGACGGTGCGCACATGCGGACTCTGGACTACCTGGGCCTTGCCGAAACCCCTCAACCGGTCCGGGCCACCCTGGCAACTCCCTACATCCCCAACTACCAAGAGTTCCCTGGCTTGGCGAGCCGCTTCCGCTCCTATTCTGTCAACAACAAGGACAAATATCAAGATGACGAGGACGAGTACGAGGATGATGCCTACGCCAGCTACCCGGCCGACTACGCAGCTGTTCAGGGTCACCTTCAAGAGCAGTTCAATGCTACACAAGCTGCTATCCACCACCATAACTTGGCTGTACAGGCTTTTGCTACACAGGCCATCAGCCGCCCGCGCGCGAGAACGGCAGGTGTGCTTGACGCTCCTGTCTCCCGCTTACGAGGTGGCTACATGCCAACACCTTCGCGTCTTGATAGCACAATGACAGCCTCGGACATCCAGCTGTCGGAGGAGAAGGACTTTGACGAGCAGCTGTCGATGGCAGTTGCCGGCATGTCTCTGGGTCGGTCCAACAGCCGGAATAACAACTCATCAGGAGCTGGCATTGCGGGAGGCCTTCTGTCTGCTGACGAGCCCGGTCTGGAGGGACCCACCAGTGCCCTGTGGCTTGGAAGCATACCAACGTCGACAACTACTTCTACCCTCACAGAAATCTTCAAGTCTCACGGCCCTATTCTGTCTGCCCGGGTTTTGACCCTGAAGAACTGTGGCTTCGTCAACTTCGAACGTGTGGAGAGCGCCATCTCGGCAAAGAACTCGCTGAACGGAAAGGAGATCTTCCCTGGCGCCGGCCCTGTGCGGATCAACTTTGCGAAGCCTCCCTCTTCTTCAAACACTCCTGGTCATGACGGCGCCTTCCCGTCGCCAAGCCCAGATCCGTTCGCTGCCAGCGAAGGGAGAGTCACAGGAATTGGCTCTGTGCCTGGTGCCCCAGCCGGCAGTGGCTCGATCACACCTGGTGTTGAGGTTACTCCAGCAGGCGTTTCTGCTGGCGCTGAGGCTACCACGTCTGCCGGTGCCGCAGGACTGAACGTGATCCCACCTGCAGTTTCGTCTCCTGCAGCTCTGGGCGAAATATCTAATGACATCATGAAGATCATTGGCCAGTTCGGTGCCAACGAAGAGGATGCCTACCGCATTTCCACCAACCTAAACCGGGCTACCCAGTTCACCAACTTCATTGATGAGATCCCTTCAGTTCCCGAGCCCTCTAGCTCTCGCATCTACGATGCCCCCAAGCTCCGCGATATCCGCAAGCGCATTGACAACCAGAGCCTTTCTCAGACCGATATTGAGCGTATTGCTGTTGAGATGCTGCCTGAGATTGCGGAGCTCGCTTCCGACTACCTCGGCAACACTGTTGTGCAGAAGCTTTTTGAGCATTGCTCCGTCGACCTGCGCGACGCAATGTTGGCTGAGATTGCCCCTCACATTGCAGAGATTGGTGTGCACAAGAATGGTACCTGGGCTGCACAGAAGATCATTGACGTTTGCAAGTCCCCTCAGCAGATGACTCTCATCGCCGAGAATGTGCGCCCCTACACGCTGCCCTTGTTCCTGGACCAGTATGGCAACTACGTTTTGCAAGGATGCCTCAAGTTTGGTGCTCCCTACACTGACTACATCTTCGAGACTATGATGAGCAGACTTTGGGAGGTTGCACAGGGCCGCTTCGGTGCCCGTGCCATGCGCGCTTGCTTGGAAAGCCACCATGCCACCAAGGACCAACAGCGGATGCTTGCGGCTGTCATTGCGCTCAACAGCGTACAGCTGGCGACCAATGCTAACGGTGCTCTCCTGCTGACCTGGTTCCTGGACACATGCACCTTCCCTCAACGCCGGACTGTGCTCGCACCTCAGCTTGTCCCTTACTTGGTTCACCTGTGCACGCACAAGGTTGCGTATCTGACCGTGCTCAAGGTTGTCAACCAAAAGGCCGAGCCTGAGGCCCGGGACATCATCCTGCAGGCTCTCTTCTCGCCACAGAACGAGAGTGTGCTAGAGGCCATTCTCAACGACAGTGCAAGTGGCTCAACGTTGATCTATAAGGTCATTACCACCCCATTCTTCGAGGAGTCCTTCCGCAGTGAGATTGTTGAGAGTGTCAAGAATGTCCTTGTTCGCATCAAGGCACAGCCTTCTCAGGGTTACAAGCGTCTGATGGACGAAGTTGGTCTGTCTACCAGAGGTGCTGGTGGCAACAACAGCGACCGCAACGGTGGCGCTGGAGGAAGCAGTGTTCGTGACCACAGCACCAGCAACGAGAAGCAGCGGCCTTCTTCTAGACAGGCTAATGGCCAATCGCAACAGTCTCGCCAGCACCAGCAACAAAACGCCCAGCAGCCTCAGCAACGGACACCGCCTCACAGCAATCAGACTTCTTTCAATAACGGCGGTGCTGGGCCATACTTTAATGCATCCCCTAATGTGCCTGGCTACGACGCTGGATACGCCATGCCTCGCGGCGACGGTGGTGTCGATACCAGCCTGCCTCCTCCTCCCTTTCCCCTCTACGGTGGCCAGGCCCAGATGTACGGCGCTCCTCCCATGCAGGTGCCTCCTTACCAACAGATGGGCCGTGGATACTACCCTCCCGGGATGCCGACCGGCGGATTCAACGGCTACAGCGGGTCAGGTGCCCCTGCCCCACCCCCTGACGCATACCGCAACGGGGCCGGCGGTGCGGTGCCTCCGGCTGGCGGCTTGGCTGGCCAGGCTTCGTACGGCTACATCAACAACAACAGCAGCAACATGGGCGGTGCACCATATGGCTACGGCGGCCCCAACGGGCCAGCTTCCTACATGGGTGGCGAGGGCGGCGGTGCAGGCGGCAGCGGCGGCAGACGCGGACGTCAAGGCCGCAACCGCGACATCAGCCCCCGCCATTTCCATTAGGACACAGCAAAACAACGCAAGCAACGCAGAAAAGAATGGGCCAAAACCAAATCCTTACTTTCGCTTCCAAAACCTATATTTTAAATCTTACTTGATATTTTAGTCGTTTCTTGGTCCTATTTGGTGTCTTTATATTCTTTATATTTATGTTTCGTTCTTGTTTCGTGCTTTTTTTTTATTATATTTACTGTCTTTCTTGTCCTTTTTGTGCTTTCGTTTCCTGTCTTCATGTCTCTGGCATTACATTTTTTTTCTTATTTTCTTATTTTGGCATCCTGACGACTCTGACTGACCACTGTGGCCGGCCCCTTATGATGTTTCCTTGTTAACATATTTATCAACTTTCATTTAAATTCGTTCTCTTCCACCTCTGTGTGTTTTTCCATTGTCTGCTCTCTGCACACTCGTCTAATGATTCAGAAGAGATGCTCGGCAAGGTGCATGCATCTACCCATAGCAGCCATTCCAAGCAAGTTAGGCTCGCAGCTCACAGTATCTCATCCTGCATCGGTCCAGATCTAGCAGACCTAGGTTCTGACCAAGCCGGTAACTGGCTCTTTACGCATATCTTACTGCTTCCGCTACGTCTGCTCTGATCTACTTTGCAGTTCTATCTTTCTGTTCCGTCAATTTGTATTGGGTTCTCTTGCGTACAGTGTCACTCGCCCCATAATCAAAGGATGCATTTCAATTATATTGCTCTTCTCGGCATATATATTAGATACAGAGCAGTCTCAGTGTTTGCGTGCTGCGTCGTTTGGGGTGCAAAGTAGTTACAGTTGCTGCGTATGTAATCATGACTCGTATTTGTCATGTGATTTTGCATTTGCGAGGAGTGTGCTAGTGTTGACACTTCTCAGCTGAGCTCCGACCGATCTCGCGTTGTGCGTGAGAGCGTGTGTCCAAGCACAGCACACAACAATCAGAGACTAGGGCTCATGCTGGTCTGCCTGCCTGCACAAACCACAATAATGACGTGGTTGTTCTTCATTTGTCATCTGTTCCCGAATGGTCGACGTCAGGCATTATATGATCAAATGATCAAATAATTAAATAATTAAATCAAATAGACAGACACCAGCGCATCTCACATCTCGCGTCTCTTGATTTTAAAAGTTCATTGTGTATTGTGTTTTTGGATTTCCAGTATAGGCGCTATCCCTCTTTGCAGCAAGATACGGTATATAGACACAGCCTGGGCGATGTCTGTCCCTGACGTGTTGGCCTTCCAGACCTCCCATCTCAAAGTGGCAATCTGCAATCTGCATATCGTCCCCCTCTTCACCGCTGGTCCTGCGCGGCGTGTCCTTGACATGTGGAAATACGAGACTATTTCCATTGAGCGTCCTGTTGCCCGTAAAAAAATGAGAAAATAAGAAATCGAGACATACAAGTGATAACAGAGAGACAAAAGACGAGACGCAAAGAACCTTGTGGTAGCAACTGTAATAGGTGGAAGCAAGACAACAAAACATCAATATAAAAAAAGAAACAAATACAAAAAGAAGCCGTTTGGTAGTTTCCGTATGATCGCTGCCCAATCCCAAAAAGAAAAGCAAATGAGTGCCGTGAAAGTTAGAAACAAAGAGAAAAAAAGAAAAAAAAAAAACAGAGCAACAAAAGAGAATAATAATAGACAAGGAAGCTGAAAGCTACAAGCGAAAGGCAAAGTACATGGATGCGTGGCCAAGGAAGATCAAGAAAAGGAAAACGCCAGAAGGAAAGGGAAAATGGAGCGAGTGCGCAATGCAATGTAATATCAACAGGAATAAAGACGGATTACAAAAAAGTAATAGTGGTATGTATGGTGTGTAGAAGTGTAAAAGTGTAAAGAGTAAAAGAAGTGATAGAGAACGGTGCTCGTGGCCCGTTGATCATGTAGGTCGTCATAAGTTGTCGGAGAAGAGAACAGCAGACAATGCGCTTAGAGAATTTCCTCATCGATGGTCTCGGCCTGGGTCGATGCTGCCTGTGCCGGTGTTGCTTTCGCATCTGCAACCGCGTTTGCGTCGTTTGCGTCGTTCACCTCGTCATCGTCTGCAGCCATGTCGGAAGTGGCCGGAGGTGTCAGAGGCGAGGGGAGGGTGGTGGCCTCGACGGCAGTGGCAGCGGACTCGTGCTGGTCGAGCTTTGGCGCGTCAATGTGCACCGGGGGCAAATGGTGCTGATGGGGGAAGCTCGCGTTCACATCCACGTCTTCCTTGCCGAGGGTGGCAATAGCCGTGGGCGCCCAGTCGGACTCGGCAACACCTTCGCACGCGGCCGTCGGCTCGCCGGCTACTGCGACAGCAGCTGAAGGCGTTGCAATGGCAGGTGGCTCTTCGTCCTCGTTCATGTCGCTGTCGCCATTGTCGGTCACGAGACTCATTTCCTCATTTGCCTCATTTGACTCATTTGACTCATTGCTTTCGGCTTCATCATGCGGGGGCGATGCAGGCGCATCTTCCATAGTGATCTCGGCGTGGTCGGGCTCTGGAGATGAAGCCGTTGATTTTGGCACGGCGGCGACGTGGCTGCTTAAGAGCTGATCAATCTGAGCACGCATAGCTTGAAGTGCGATCAAGTCCTCGCTTTTGAGAGCCGCTGCGCCCTTTTCAATATTGACAGCGCTGCTCTGCGCCATGAGCGATACCACGGTAGGATCGGCATTCTGCAAGAGCGCATTGATGAGATCGCCCGTGCGGTCAGTACGGTCGACACCACTGCTCAGCGCAGCCAGGCCGTGGGCGGCTTGTGCCTTGTCGATGAACTGGCGATCAGGTAAAAGGTCCGACTTGATTGGCTGGGTGGGTGGGGGTACACTTGGTAGTTGTGATGTGATGGTGGCGAGCTTTTCGTGGTGGCTGGCAGCGTCATTCTGGGCTCGGTATTCAGGGCGTTCCTGCTTCAGCCTAAGCCGGTCGCGACGCTGTTTTCCCTTGCCCTTCACAGCAGCACGCTCAGTTGCAACACTGTGCTGTTAGTATTCTTTTCTTCTGTTTTTTTTTCTGTCTCTTCTGTCTCTTCTGTCTCTTCACATCTTGCAAAGACTTACAATTCCATAAAATCGAGCTGGACGCTCTTGGCACTGACACGCTGGAGGCGGCCGAATGTTGCCGGGTCCTTCCAGCCGCTGTTGTTGGGTGTGGTGTCTGATTCGCTATCCGACGCAAACTCAATGTAGCCATTGTTGACCATGCCGCGGCTGTAGGCCGTCTTGACGGCGGGTGCGTTCTTGACCTTGCGGAAGCGGTGCGCTGTGCCCTTCTGGGGCAACAAGCCCAGAACATCGTCAGCGTGTGCCGGACAGCGCCAGTTCCGGATCGGTGGTGGCTGGGCTAGCGGAGGATCCAGGCAGTCAATGTGCCACCACAAGCTGCAGTATGCGCAGGGAATGATGGGCCGGCCAGACTCGTTCTTCTTGTTGGGGTTCTCGGCCGAGCAGTTGCAGCCGTGGCAGAGCGCCAGGTTGTTGTCAAAATCGCGCAGCCGGAAAAAGTCAAACATCTCGTCGTAGCCTGCGCGCTTCCGCGTGCGGTTCGTGCCGGGAGCAACTACTGCCTCGTACTCGCCATCGGGGCCCGTCTTGACACCCTCAAAGTAGTCTCGTGTCTCAGCAGGTAGCCGGAAAGCACGTGAGTTTTTCTTTTCCATGCTGTTCAGCAGCATGCCAAACAGGCCGCTGTAGCGAGTCAGCGCCGCGGGGTTGTGACGGCTGATGCAGTTGTTACAGAACCATTCGTCAGGGAGATCCCGGCCTTCGTGCACGGGCGGGTCGACACATTGGAAATGGAAGGACAGAGTGCAGCCATCGCAGCAAACCAAGTCGCCATTGCCTCCGCATGACGCACAGTAGTCATCGTTGTCATCCTGATATGTTAGTTTCACTCATTGCAGGCAATCAAATGTGACGCGAATGGGGTGGTGGGAAACAATGAAATCAATGAAAGACACAAAACATGAAAAACATATGAAGACAAGACGGCGGTGATCACACAGCCGCCATCCGTCGCCAGCAGGAAGCAGGGTGTGGGAACAAGGGTGTGCAGGGAGGAAGGTGCATTGGGCAAATGAAGCCGTGCGACAGTCAAGGGCTCGGCAGAAACAAGACACGACGCCCGATTGGCAACTTTGCCTCGACTGTGCCGTTTTCCTTGCTCTCGTGTCCCTGTGATTGTCTTTTTTTCTTCTCTTTTCTCTTGTGTCTGCTTCTTCTTTCTTTTTCTTGGTCTGGGTTCTTTTGTCTCTTCTGCCTCACGGGTGCATTTCAGCCAACTACTGGCGGGAAATAAGAAACACGAAACCCGGTCTGAGAGAGCGAGAAGCCGAGAAACCGAGAAAGCGAGGAACCGGGCAGCCAAGAAACCCAATAAGCCCATAACTCATAAACCATAAACCATAAACCGAAAAGCGGCAGGCTGGGAAACGCTGGAATCGACAGTACGAAACAGACAAAGGAAACAGGAAGAAACAACGGGAAAACCAGGCCCAGGTAGACGAGACACAAACGCCCGATCACGAGGTGATAATCCCAGAAATAATAATGACATATAATGCCGTTAAAGGACTGCCTATGCAGGATGCGCAAAGGGCAAAGGAGCAAAAGAGATGAGCGCAGCAGTGGGGCGGCCTCCCCAATCAGCGGGTATGAAACCCAAGACGCGTTTGGCCGTAAGCCCGACAAAAAGTTTTGGGGCCCTTGGGCCCAGCGGTGATGGGTAGGGGGGAATGGTAGGGGGGCCGCCAGCCAAATGAGCGCGGAAAATGGGAAAACGGGGCGCAAAAAAGGGAGCCCAGGAAAAAAGGGCGACAACAAAGCACGACAGGACGCTGGGAGCGGGTGTGCCAATGAAAAAGTAAAAGGACGAGGATGAGGATGCAGAGGAGGGTATAATAATGTTTTTTTTTTGGTGCTCTTCAAGAATATTCACAAGAAGAGCCGCGTAGAAACGTACCTGGTTGAGTGGGATGTTGCCTACAGGGCTTCCACGTTCGCCACCGAGACGAGGCGTACCGGCAAATGCACCTGTCTTCTTCTTGACAGGACTGAAGGCCAAATGGTTAGCAGAGTATTCAAATTATTTCAAATCGGTCCAAATGAGATTGTGCTTCTTGTGCGCTTGGTTCGAGTCGCGTTGAGCCCGTAGATGAAGCCAATAAGGATGAAATAATAATAATAATAAACAGAAAACACTCACGATGTCTTGACTCGGGGTCCGACGCGCGCTTTCTTGGCCTTTGGTCCGGGCGTGCTTGCGCGTGAGGCATTTGCTGCCCCTGCTGCTGCTGCTGCTCCTGATGCCGCTCCAGATTGCTGTCCTGGCACGGGGGTCTGCAGACGCGTCGATGCCGACACAGGCGTCGCTGCTGCTGCCGCCTCATCAGGCTGGAAACTCGCGCTTCTGGGCGACGCATCGTCTTCGACCTCGTCAAAGGCGCGCTTGCGCGATGATCGCGTCGTGCGCACCGTCGTTGTGGACGCGCGCAGCTGGCGCTGACGTGGCGTTGAGATGGCGGCGGCCGCAGCACTGCTCTTTTTGGGTGACGGTGCTGATGCATCCTCGCCGCGCGTGTAGCTCTCGGGTGCGTTGCTCAGCATGTTGGTCTTCAGACGCGCCTCGCGCCGCATTTGAGCCTGGCGCTGTACGTCGGCGGCGGCCTTTGCGGCAGCATCGCCATTGTCGTCGCCTCCTCTCGCCGAAGCGGGTGTTGACGCGGCGGGCGCAGGCGGCGGCAGACTGGCACTAGCACGCGCACGTTTCGACGCCGGAGCTGAACGCACAGAGGCGTGTTCCTGGACGACTGACGGCATATCTGCGGCCCCTTCTATGGCACCTTTGGCACCTTTGGCACCCCTGGCCAGCTTGTTCTGTGAGTCCTGCGACTCTCTGGCCTTTTCGGCCTCTTTTGCTGAAGCAGAGATGGCTGCGGCAGCGGCAGTAGCAGAAGATCTCTTTGGTTGAGACCGGCTTGGAGCAGGAGTAGCTTCCTTTGAATCCTTTGATTCTTTTGATTGAGAAACAGACCGCGATGGTGGTTGCGGTTGTGAGGTGGACTTATCAGTGGTGTTGTGAGGATGAGATGAATGAGATGGATGCGAATGTGGGTTCTGAGAATGAGAATCAGACTGGGAATGAGACTGGGCGCTGCTGGTGGACGGGGAAATTAACGCGGAAGGTGTGGGCGACTTTTTTGCAGTCGCCCTGTTTCGGTCCGCTATTGGCTGGGGCCCTGGGGCTGCTAGGGCGGATGTTGTGGGCGCTGAAGACGCTGAAGGCGCTGTGGGCGCTGGGACAACATTCACTGGGGCTGCCTTGCTAGGGGTGGCGGCGTCAGCACCAGCACCAGCCTCAGACCCTGATCCGAACCCAGAACCAGAATTGAATGAAAGTCGACCACCGCGCCCTCTAGAAGACCTGTCCGTCTCACCGGCAGAGACAGAGTGTGAATTGCCTCTGTTCTTAGGCGGCCGGCCAGCTCCTCGCCGCCGTCCACCCCTTCCAGACCCTGGTCCAGACCGTGGACGCTCGCCAACGGTCTTGTTGTTGGGGGTCGAGTTGTCCTGTGCCTTGCGGCTGGCCTTTCTCTCGCGCTTCAGCTTCTTAAGCTTCTGCTGCTCCTCCTTTTCTTTTTCTTTTTCTTTTGCTTTCTCCTTCTCCTCCTTGGCCTTCTTCTCACGGGCTGCTTTCTGTAGAGTGCCAAAGGTCCAGCCGACGCTCGTCTTCATGCCGCCTGCGCTGTCGTGGGTGACCACGTTCTCTTCGTCATCGGCATCGTTGACATCATCGACGCCATTGGCCCCATCGTCAGAGGACTCACTATAGTCGTCCACGGCCATTTCGTCAATGTTGTGGGTGCTGCCAATACTGGTCTTCTTTGCCTGCGGGGTCTTACCCGGCGGCGAGAGAGAGATGGCAGATGAGAGCGACGACGTCGAGCTGGCAATCGAGGTGGTGCGCGCATGTGGCCGGCGGCGAGACGAACCAGTAGCGGCTGCAGGGGATTTGGCAAGTGTAGTAGAAACAGCGGCAGTGCCAACAACGGCGGCGGCGGCGGCGGCGGCGGCGGCGGCGGCAGCAGCTTTCGCTTCGGCCTTTGCCTTTGTGCTTCCGAGAGGCCGACCAGGCCCGCGACCAGTGCCCTTAGTAGGGGTCTTTGGGTTGGGGGGTGCAGCACTCTTGGTGGCCTTGGCAGAAGATGTCTTGGAAGGAGATGCCTTGATCGAAGACAGCTGCTCATCGATAGAGGCAGTCTTTGCGTGCGAGTATGCGCGGGGCTTTGTAAAGATGGCCGTTGGGGGCGTAGCAGCTGTGGCAGACGCAGGTGCAGCGAATGTAGAAATGGGGGGGGCGTGGCTGCCTCTACCTGCAGGTGCTGGCGAAGCTGACGACATCAGCGGGCTAGCCATGGAAAACGAGACACTCTCGCGGCGCTGCCCGACACTCTCCGTAGAAGACAGCTTAAGTCTCTTGCGTGGCGAGGACGACGTAGATGCCTCGGCACGAGCATGAGCATGAGGATCAGCAGAGGTACCGACAGGCTTGGACCGGAACACGTCGTCGTCATCGTCGAGGGCCATGGCATCACCGCTGGACTCCTCCAGCTGCTGCTGCCGTCTCGCCTCGCGCTGCATTGCCCACATCTCGGCCTTCTTAGGGTCCAGCAGTGTAGCAAAGTCAAGCTCCAGCAAGTCGGCGTAGGGGGCCTCCAGTGCGGGACGGTCGGGTATGCAATCGTCGGTCACAATCATGTCTGCGGGCAGAAAGTAGCGCCAGCCGCGCTTTCCCTTGCGGCCTTGCTTCTTCTTGTCGTGGACGAGGCGCACAAAAGCCTTGACAGTCTCTTCGTCGGCCGTCTGCTGGAAGACGTCCTCGACCATGATGAGGAATTTTTGGTTGCCCGAGTTTTCGTCGTACAGCGTGCGCAGTGCCCATGCAGTAGGATAGCGGCCGTGGCGCAATGCTTCAGCTATGGCGATTGTGACAACGTGATCTGTGACTTCCTTGTTCACCATGGTGGCGTTGCTGTCGTCAGAGTGTGCCCGCTGTGCTTCAGACGCGGAGTCCAAGGGGATGAGCGGCAATATGCTAGAGTCCATGGCAAGGCCGCGGCCGTTGCTGATGCCGGCCTCGTTGCCATTGTCGTTATCTGAATCGGCCTCGTTGTCGGCATGGTTGCCATTGTCTGCGTCATCTTCGGAGTCCTCAATAACCCTGTCGGCGCCATCGACTTTTGGGGGCTGGGTTGGCTCCGTGAGCTCTGGCTCAACAGACTCAACCTTGGCTTCAACTTGGACATGTTCTGTGGGAGTGGGTGACTTCTTTGCGTCGGCTTGTTTGGCGGCCTCCGCCTCCGCCTCCGCCTGGACCTTCTCCTGCTCTTGCTTCTTAAGCATGCGGTTCTCGGCAGCGATTGACCGGCGCGATCTAGGCCGCCCGACAGGCCGCTTGGTTGTCTTTAGTGAGGCTTCGTGGCTAGGCACGGGCTCTTGGGCCTCCTTTACCTTGCCTTCCTCTTCCTTGGCTTCCTGTGCTTTCTTTGCCGCCTCGGCTGCCTTTGCTTTTGCGGCCTTTGCTTTTGGGCTGACAATGATCGTCTTTCGCTTATGAGATGTGGTCTTATCTGCGGCCTCTTCGGCCTCTTCCTCGGCTGCCTCTTCGACTGCTTCTTCGGCTGCCTCGGCAGTTTGTTGCGCGCGACGAGTGTTGACGATAATCCGCGTCGGTGGTTTTCTAGACCCAGACGGACGCTTCAGGATAATTTTCTTGGACGGCGTTGGCTGCTCCTCTCGCAGGCGCTGTCTCTCCTCGTCTTCCAGACGCTCCCTCTCGCGGTCAAGCTTCTCCTGCTCTTCCTTGTCCTTTTGGCGCTGGCGCTCGGCGGCTTCGGCGGCTTCGCGGATTTGCTGCTCACGCTCTTCTTCGAGACGCCATTGCTCCTGCTGTGCTTCGGGGCCGTCCAGGCCCTCGTCGTCGTCTTCTTCTTCGGGCTGCGACTTGCTCTTGCGCTTGGTATTTCTCTCTTTGATCTCTTTTTGCTTCTGCTTGGCAGACTGCCGGCTGGTGGGGTTTGGTGACGGCGACACATCACTGTTGATGCTGCTGTACAGCTTCTCCTCGGGCAGGTTCTGCAGACGCTTTGCCAGGATGGTGGGCTTTGGCAGCGAGCCGAGAGGCGCCATACCGTCAAAGACGCCGTGGCGCTGGAAGCCGGCCTCTTCAAAGCTCGGGCGGTTCTGCACGGGCGGTTCCAGCCAGCGAGCCATAAGCGCTTTTTGGGCATTTGTGGCCCCAGTTCCGCTGTTTCCGTTGGAAGTCGCTGTCGGCCGTGAGCTGCTGCCTCCAGCATTGGGGCGAGACGTGCTGCCGCTGCCAGGTGTGCTGGCGTTGGCACTGCTTTTGCTATTGCCATTGCCATTGCCATTGGCGGTGCTTTTGCTTTTCCCTTTGGCGCTGCCGTTGGGTTTGGTTTCCGTCACCGGGGTCCCTGATGCACCAAGGCTCTGCATTGGGCTTGAAAAACGCGAGCGAGTAGCTCGTGTTGATGGCGTAGGCGCCATGTTGTGTGATGTAAACTTGGGGTGATGATAGATGATGGGTGAGGGTCGAGCCCAAAGTCAAACTGAGAGGCTTTGAATAATTGAGGGTGAAGCGCGGAGTGTGGAGGGCAAGGTTGAAGCGAGAGCAAAGTAAGACCAAGGTGAAATTATAGTGAAAGGATGATGAAAGAATGGTGCCAGAAAAGCGAGAGTATAGTGAGCGGATGGTGAAAAATCAAAGAAAATAAATCAGACAGCACAGATTGGCCACAAGTGCCGAAAGCAAAGAGATCGAGCCCTGCTCTCGGCTCTGAGCACGCGGCAGTGGCTTCTTCTCCCCTCGACGTCGAGCTTTGGCCCGGATGGTAGACCTACACCTCTCGCCCCCTGCGCCCGCGGTCTGGAAATGGGGAGTGTGGCCTGTATGGGCTTGCTCAAATTGGCGGGTAACAGCTTTGCAGAGTTAGGGAAGCATGTGCAACTGATGGGTTCAATGCAAAGACGGTATACAGGACTGGAAACAGGTGGTCGTTGACGACAAAGCAAGCTGGCATCCCAGATGGTCCCAGATGGCTGAGATGCCGAGATATTGGAGCTGCGGCAGCGACGGGGGTAGAGGCGTGCACAACGGACCAGGCCCAAAGGCGAATAGCTAAAGAAGAGCTCGAAAGGGAATTGAGAATGGGGAATGAGTGAGGAATGAGGAATGAGAAAAACAAGGCTGGCCAAGATGGTCTCCGGTTCGAAGAGATGAGGACCAAGCCGGAGCTCCCCTTTTGTTTTCTTTGGAGACGCCCTGGGCTGGCTCTGGCTGCCTTTGAATTCAAATCGTGAATGGAGGGATTGGCAAATGTGAAAATGGACTCATGAAAGAGAATGAGTGCACGGCCAGTCGTGCAAAGGGCAAAGAAGCAGTTTGTGGCTGGAACTGCAGCGTGAGTGAAGAGGCGGTCGTGAGGTCAGAAGAGTTCGAGAGACAAAAGAACCAGGTCGAGAGCAGAGAGGTCACAAAGGAAGGAGGGAAAGGGCAGCTGGGGCAGGAAGGAGCGACTGGCACGGATGGGTAGAATGAGAATGGAGAAGGGCTGCAGATGGCAGATTGCAGCAGGGAGACAGGGCCCCATAGACCCATCGACACGCTGTAATCGACGGCAGCTAGGGCAGCTCGGCCGCTATGCTCGTGGCATTTGGCAATGGGCATTATTACTACGGATTACGGCTCCTTCCCTACATTTGCATGCTCGCGCTTTCAACGCGCTCATGCATCGTCCATCTCGGTCGCTCCTTCTTCTTTTGCCGGAGTGCCAGAAACCCCTGGAAGTGACTGAATAGAATTAGGAAAGACGCAAGACAAGACGCACGACGTGTCTAAGAAGCTGCAGCTTACATAACCCGTCACGAGAATTCAAAGACGTCAACTGTCGAGATGCTGAACGGCTCGGTACAGGCTATGCGGGCTATGCATGTATGCAAAGGGGAGCCATGCAAAGTAGTATTGACACTGACTATGGGGCAATCTGTCGCGCATTGAGTTGTGGATTGAGAGTGCACAGAGTATTATCGACATGTGCAGAGTAGAACAGAGGATGCGCATATCTAGAGTAAAAAGGTATACGATGTCAACTACGGGCTTGATGTGAAGACACGTTCTGCCAGTGTCATTGATAGTCATGGTCAGTCGGGGTTGCAGATTGCAGGCTGCAGGATGCAGGCAGGCCAGGCCAGCGATGCGGAGCGTCGAGATAAACGGCCAGGGATAGACGATAGACGATAGACGATAGACGGTCAGATGGTGGGAGGCCCGGAGGATGGCGGTGGCGTTGCGGTGGCCTACATAGTAGACTGTGTGATGTGCTTGGCATCTGGACGAATATACCAGACATGTGCAATGCAGCATGCGAGGTTGTCTTGGGTGTGCCGGACCATGCCGGATGCCAGGGTGCCGAAGTCTGTCAGGAGGAGGGCTCAGTAACAGTGTCTAGTAACAACGTCTAGTAGCAGTGTCTGGTTGAGCTTGCTCTAGTTGTACATTTCTATTCTGTACGTGACGTCGTCATCGCTGGCCATTGAGGACTGGGGTCCAGATTCGACTACTCTAACTGCTTTGATTTCACTCTGCAGATGTCGAGAATCCTCTGCATCGCCTTTAGTTTTCAGAAATCAAGGCCAACTTTGAATTCAAAGCAGAGCCAGCGAAAGATCTGTATACAACAACGAGGGAGGGCTTGCTAATGGCCGGCTCTATTTAATCAAATGTTCCTGGATACCGGGCATAGTCGCCAGCCAAGGAGCCGTATTGCCAGCTACCGACCACCAGCTACCGACCACCAGCTACCGGCTATCAGCTATCAGCCAATACAACACAGATTGTGTAGGATTGTGCAGACTATGCATGCCCTCACTGACTATTGCTGATGCCGTCGCCTTGCTTGCTCGTTGTCCCCCCTTTGTCTCCCCTGTCTGCTTAACCCGTCTCTATGATTTTACCTGGTTGTCACATCATCGCCTTGTACTGCCCGTCACCTTTGCAATCAGCAACAAGATCACATCAGTCCAAGCATGCATTCACTCCATCCACGCTGTTGTCATTTTTTGAATCTTTTTTGCATTTATATATCCTTTTTCCTAATATCATTCCCTCCCGTGACCATGATTTATTTTTGTGTTTGTGTTTCTTTAGTAACTTGATCCTTGAAAAAAGACAACCGGCTTACTCGCTGGCCTCGGCCTCGCCCTCCTTCTTGGCGGGCTTCTTCTTCTTCTTGTTCTTGCTCTTGCTGCCAGTGTTTCTCGCCAGGGGCTGCTCCAGGATCTTGAGGATCTCCTCGTCGGTGATCTTCTTGTCCGACTGCACCTTGCTCAGGTCGAGGGCGGGTGCGCTGCCCAGCTTGGTGATGCCGTTCTTGGTCACGGCAAAGGTGGTCAGCAGACGCGCAACGGGCGAGTTGTCCTTGTCGCCGACAACCTCGTACTGGCGGAACACGCCGCCGCGCACGCACTCGACGACACCCGACTTGGCATCGCGCTCGTCGTCCAGCTGGCGCAGCGAGAAGGGGAACAGGCCAAACTTCTTCTGGGCCTCCGAGTACACCTTGCGCGACGTGGGGCGCTTCAGGCCGTAGGTCTGCGTGGTGCGGCGGTGCAGCGTAGCACGCTGTTCCAGGTTCTTGGTCTTGCCGGAGCCCAGGGACATGCCCAGCTCGACACCCCAGACCTCGCCGACATCGGGAACACCGTCACCTCTGGCGCTGCCCTCGCTGGGCGACAGGATGATCTTCTTGGCACCCTCAATCTCGTTGTGCTCAAACAGCCACGAGGTCGTGTTCTCGACCTGGTTGACCTCAAAGGTCTTGGCAACAATGTCGATCAGAGTGCTGATTCTGGACTGGGCGATGGGCTTGGCAGCAGAGGCCTTGGTCTTCTCCTCGTCGGTGCCAGCGGCCAGCACGCCGGGGGGCAGGACCAGGCGCAGCAGCAGCTCGTTGGCGTAGTAGGTGGCCAGCAGCAGGTCGGCAGTGCGGCCGGTAATGACCTCCTCGCCGACAGCCTTGCCCTCCTCGGGCACAATGACAGTGTCGCACACAATTGAGCCGAAGCCGTCGATCTGGGCACCCAGCTGGATCTTGACGGGCTCGCCGGCCTTGAGCTCAACGTTGGCCTCGGCCTCGTCGGTCGACAGGGGAGTGTAGGGGGTGATGAAGGAGCTGGGCGACACGGTGGTGGGGTGCGAGAAGCCCTTGATGACCTTCTTGCCTCTGTAGACCTTGGCGAGCTCCTCCTCGATGAGCTTGTCGCCCTGCTGGCAGATCTCGACAATCTTGGCGCCGGCAACACACAGGGCGGACACGGAAGCAAGGACCTTCTCGGAGATCTGGGCCGCCGACTTGTACTTGGTGAGAGTATCGGGGTTGTTCAGGGTGTAGTCTGCGGGTGTTAGCACTGTAGGTAGATGCATGGGTAGAGTTGATTCCATAAATAGTCGGAAACCCAGTCGGGCCTCGAGTCTCGATCGGTCACGAGGCTAACTAACACTCGAGTCCAGATCTAGATGCTCTGCATGTGGCTCGAGTCTTGAACTTGGACTCGTGATCACAGCACCTCTCGACTCCCGCTCTCGACTCTCGATAACTCTAGACAGCACACCAGCGACTCCCTCTCCTGCTCTCGTCGCTGTCGACGTCGACCTCAGCCGCCCCAGTGGCCCATTGCCCGTCCAAAACAAAACAAACATCTCCAGCTGCACTTACCGACTTCCTCGGACGCCATTTTTGCGGTTTTTCGTCGGTGACGGGGTGTTCAACGAAATTGAATACGTGTGGTCGTGGATGTCGAGGCAAAACAATCACAAGAAAGCTTTGCTGGTAGCTGTTGAGAGGCTGTTAGAGGGAAGAAAGTGAGGGGAACCAACCGCAGAAAAACTAGACACTAGAGACTAGACACTACGGCACACCTATGTAATGCAGAGGAGCTGGGCAGTAGGAGGGGGCCACAGTACCGACTCAGTAACGTTTGCGGGCCGCTCTTGCTGCTTGGTTTTTGGCGGGGAATTTTGTGTGCCTTTGGCTGAAAATGCTGGCAGAAGCCCTGGAACAATCGTCACCTGTGCTGGAAACGGAAACAATATGGAGCTCGCCAGTGTCTCACTGCGTTGATTATGTCAGAATGTGGATGCTTTGGGGGTTTTATTGCTTTATTTTCACTCCGAACTTTAATCCAGATTTTATGAAGCAAGTCTAAATGAAAGCTCGATCTCTTGCCAGCTCTTGCCTATTCGGGCACGCCAGCTGGGACTTGTACGGTAAACTCTTAGGCGCCCAGTGTGCATAATGCTAACAGTGCTGTGCATATTTGGTACTTAGTAATATACCGCAAACGCGCTTGTTGCAGGTACCTCGTTAGCGTCGTTCTCTTGTACCGGTACATCCACCCCAGCATCGGCCACCAAAAATATACCAATACCACACTCAATACACAGCGCATCTTGTACTCTACCTACCTCCTGAACGCTCCACCGGCTCGGCCCCAGCCACCTGATTGGTTGCAAGTCACAACGCCAGATCGAAAGAAACCAGGGACGACCGCGATTCCTCGTTTTGCAGGCAGGAGGTCTGCTGTGTACACAAACGGCAGAGACAGCTCTCCATCATTCGTCGACTTTCATCGACAGCCATTGACATCCATCGACAGCCACCGCCCTTCCCCGTCTCCCCACCCTCCGCGGCCCCCTTCCTAGAGTCGGCCTCTTCCTGCCGCTGATCACGTCCTGGGGCTGCCGTCGTCGCGCACCGGCGACGACACCTCCTCTTCCCTGCCGCCATCATGTCGGCCCCCCCCGCGACCTCAGCACCGCCGTCCGGCTCCCTCTCTGCCGGCGGCGCGTCAATCCCTCCCCAGAACGCCCATACCTCATCTGCCTCCGGCTCCTCAACTCCCCATCATGGCGACCAGCCTGCCTCTAGAGCCGCGTCGGCTGCCGTGTCAACCCCGGTCGGCTCCGGCGCGCTCCCAACTGCCACCGGACCCGGCTCCTCAGACCCATCCGCCAACACTTCCGACCCTGCATCCACATCAACACCCGCCACGGCGTCCACCTCCAAATCAAAGCCCGTCGGCCGCGACAAGGACTCGTTTAACCAGGTCCTCGTCGAGCGCTTCCTCGCTCGCGACAACCTGCAGTCAGCCGCGCTCCACAACGCGCAGACCCAGATGCAAAAAGATTTCCGCGATCTGCACATGTATGCCACCGACTACCACAAGCTGCGCACCGAATACCGCCAATGCTTCCCGCCGCGCCATATCTATGGCGAGGGCTACGTCGGCCTGGGCAATGGCTACACCGAGGTCAACGGCCCGCCGCGCATTCTCTACCCCGGCCAAAAGATGCGCCCCGGCAAGCGCACCACGCCCGCTCTGAAATACAAGCGCAAGGACATGGCCCAGCAGGCCGAGCAGCACGAGGAGCTCGTGCCCATCCGTCTCGAAGTCGAGTGGGACAAGATCAAGCTGCGCGACACGTTCACATGGAACCTCCACGACCGCCTTGTGCAGCCCGAGCTGTTCACTGCCCAGCTGATGGAGGACCTCGGTCTGCGGCCGCCCATGTCCAACCAAGTGCACGACCAAATCCTGCACCAGATCCATGAGCAGCTCAACGACTTCTACCCCCTCGTATTCCCCGAAGAGGACGCCCTCGACCCAGAGCTCCCTTATTCGGCCTACAAGAACGACGAGATGCGCATTCTCGTCAAGCTCAACATTACCATTGGCCTGCACACGCTCGTCGACCAGTTTGAGTGGGAGATCAACAACCCGTACAACTCGCCCGAGGAGTTTGCTGCCAGCATGTCGCGCGATCTGTCGCTCTCGGGCGAGTTCACCACCGCCATTGCACACTGCATCCGCGAGCAGACCCAGCTGTTTACGCGCGGTCTCTACAGCGTTGGCCACATGTTCGACGGCCGCCCCATTGAGGACGCAGACCTCGTCTCTGCATTCCTGCCGACGCCGCTGCCGACCGTCTTCCGCCCGCAGCAGCAGGCCAAGGAGTATGCGCCGTACCTCTACGAGCTGAGCGAGGCCGAGCTCGAGCGCAACGAAGTCACCTTTTCGCGCGAGCAGAGACGCCAAAAGAGATCTGTCAACCGTCGCGGTGGCCCCACCCTGCCCGACCTTAAAGACCGCCAGCGCACCATCCGCACACTCATTGTGTCCTCTGTTCTTCCTGGCGCTGTCACGGATATCGAAGACAGCCGCCTGTACAAGCGTGCACCCGGTCCTACGGGTACGGGCGCTGGCGGCCGGAGGCGTGGCGGACGCGACGGCGATCTTTCCGAATCGGACGATAGCGACGACTCTTCTCCCGACTCGCCCTCCATGGCACACCTGCAGAGCACCGCACGCGCTCGTGGTCTGCGCGGTGCAGCATCCGTGGCACAGCAGCGTATGGCGCACCTGGGCCGCTCCGAAACACCCGAGGCCAGCACGATCCAGCACCACCACGAGCCGCGCACAATAGGACGCCGCACCACACGCGACCCGCGCGAGGACTCGGTCGACGAGGTGACGGCCGCTATCGCCGCGACGCCGTCACGCCCTCCGCGCCTCGTCGTCACGTTCAAGGTCAACAAGGACCGTCTGAGGAAGCTCATGCGCGACATGAAGACGCGGCAATCGTCGGGCCCCAGTGTCGTCGCCGCCGGCATCGCAGGCTCGCCCGTCTCGGCTGCTGCTGCTGCTGCCGGCTCAAATACCCCACTGTCTACCCACCAGGCACTCCAGCACGGCCGCTCAGCTAGCAGCTCCATGGGCCCTCCTCCGACGACGCCTCTGGGCAAGAACGCCACCACGCCTTCACGCACCAATCTCCCGCACGGCCATCTGGGCCGTCTGCCGGCTCTCCCACCCCCCGCCAATGAATCAGACGCGCCGCCCGCTGTAAGTTATCTTTTTCTATTCTGTCTGCTGTGCAATATATATATATATATATAAATAAAAACAAAAACAAAAATCTAACAGCTGTAGCCTCCTCCGCCGTCTTGGCTGCTCGACGCTCTCCAGCGCCTGCGCGACCGCAGCTACCCCAACGACTCCTTTGAGGGCGTCATGCGCTACAGCGTGTTCAACAAGGACGAGCAGCTCGTGCCCGCACCCAGCGCCAGCGAGCCCCCAGAAAACTACAAGTACTGGTACCTGCCGCGCATCCGCTGCCACGACTGCCCCGGCAAGCTCTACACGCCCGGTCCTGAGATGACTGTCGGTAACTTCGAGGTCCATCTCAAGAACCGCTTCCACCGCGAAAAGGTCGACGCACGCCTGGCGCGCGAGGGCATCACGCCCGTGACGGCCGGAAGCGCGCCTGCAGCCGGCGCAGCCGGCAGCGGCAATGGCAAGGCGGCGTCTGTCGGTCCGTCGGCGGCGGGTGCCGGCAGCGATGCGGGTAGAGCCGCGGCTGCGTCTGCGCCGCCCACCGCTGCAGCACACACCGGAACGCCCGACCTATAGATGTGTTTTATCCGCAAGTCAAGTTGTTGGTCGTATTCTCCGGTCTTGCGTATAATTTTCCGCTTTCTCTTCTTTTGCCCTCTTGTTTATTGTTTGTTTAGTGCTTGATACGGGATTTGGAGGCAGCTGGAGTTGGGTTTCTTTACATGTCTTTGTGTTATGTTGTTTTTTTCTTTTTGTTGAATAAAAAAGAACAATCCCGTCTTCTTTTTGTGTTTGTTTATATTCATATAATGCTGCGACTGATGTCTTGATAAGTTCTTTTGTTTTTAATTTGATTCAAGTCATGGCTAAATAATGTTTTATATATTTATATAATAATCGGCACTTTATATATATCAAATGAGTTCGTTATTGAGATAGAATGCTGCTTTGGTCTGTTTTATTTTTTATCATATTATTATAAAAATACATATTTAAATTATTGTCAAGTCGAGAAATCGCGCGTTTATTTACTATCTTAAATACAGCTATTTATCTATGTCTTTTTAGAAAACAAGTAAAAATTCCTCACAATTCACAGATGCAAGCACTGTGGGATAACAACTTTTCGTATTCTCCTATAGCCAAGAGTAAACAGTAAAAACGCACATTTGGACAAGATATAAAACAAGACAGCTGCATGAAACGTAAACAGAACAACCGGAATAAAAATAAAAGACAAAAAAGACGATATAACAGAGAAGAAAAGAACAAGAGCCCAAGGCTCTCCTCTGGCCATTGCGACCTTCACCTTTGACAGCAGAGTGGAACAGAAGAAGAAGAAGAGCTGCTGTAGAAAATGAACACTTGCGCCAAATCCCCAGCCAACGATACAAAATAATTATAATAAGAAAACACAAAAGCAAATGGGTCAGATCGCCTATATGTACGACATCAATAAACAACGACAACCGCCCTACTCTTCATCGTCCACGCCGTCGCTGCCGGCATCGTCGTCCGAGTCGGATGCTTGCCGCATAGACCGGCCCCAGACGCCGCCCTCGTCGTCATCATCGCCGCCTCGGCTGCCTCTCTTTCTGGCTGCACCGCCACCGCTGCTTCTCCTCCGCTTGCTGCCGTCCTCGTCCTCGTCGCTGTCCAGGTACTGCCACTCGGCCACGCCGTCGAGCATCTCCTCATCGTCCTCATCCGAGTCGCGCTCAATGTACGAGCTCTGTGCCCGAACGCCGCCGCGCCCACTACGGCGCCGCTCCGAATCGGGAATGCGCGGAGCCGCGGAGACCTTGGGCTTGGATGCCCTTTTGGCGCTCGAGCCAGACTTTGGCCGAGGCGCAGAGCCAGACGACCGCCGCGCCGATCCCGAAGCCGACTTGCTGCCCGATGGCCGCGACGACGACGAGCCAGTCTTGGCTTTCTTGGACACGTGCGAGCCAGAGTGGCCGCCGCCGCCGCTCTGCAGGTGGTAGTCGTCGGTCGACCGGCGCTTCTTCTTGCGCTCGGCGACCTTGAGCAGATCCTCGAGGCGGTCCTCGACGCCCTCGGGCAGGTACTGCTTGCGCGCAATCTCGAGGGCCTTTTCGTGCGACGGCAGCGGCGCATAGAGGCCCTGCGGGACACCGACCTTGTCGGCATACGGCTCCAGAGTCCAGCCCTTGCGCTGCTGGAACTTGCGGATGATGGCCTGCGTCAGGTCCGAGAGCACATACAGGTTCTCGCTGTGGCCGGCCGCATCGATGCCGTCGAGCGTCTGCTTGACACGCTCGGCATACTTGTTGATTAGGCTGAGGCTCGACTCGGTGGCGACGTTGCTCAGGAAGAACACAATGTAGCGTGCGTGGTCCACGAGGTCGTCGGCATCGTACCGGTAGTCGGGGTGGTGCGCCAGCAGCGAGATGAGACGCGCAATGACGCCCTCCAGCACGTGCTGCTTGGCATCCTGGAAATGGCGCGTGCGCGACCGGATCCAGGTCTCGATCTGGTTCTTGAAGTCGACGACGGGCTCGAATGCGGCGAGGAAGATGATCGTGTAGAAGCGAGGGCGCAGCTTGCCGAGCACCAGGTACTTTTGCAGCTTCTCAATAAATCCGCGCCGCACCTGGGGCTGCTTGTCCTGGGTGACGAGTGCGAGCTTGTTGAAATCGGCGTGCGACAGCACATCGTCAAACTGGCGGTTCGCGCAGATCTTGAGGATGGCCTGTGCGGCGCCAAGCCGGAGCCGGGCCTTGTGCGACTCGGGCGTGTCCTTTTCTGTCTTGCGGGTCTCGCCGTCCTGGACGATAATTTTTACGAGGTACGCCATTATGTTCTTGGCATCTGTCTTGGCCTCCTCGGCATCCTTAGTGCCGAGAAGCTGCTGCACCAACAGGTTCAGGCTCAGAACCTTGGCCTTGCCCTCGTCGCCAAAGTTGGCATCATCCACCCACTCGACGGCGGTATTGGCAGGAGGCTTGCTGGCGGTGCGGAGGATGTTCATAGCCTGCTTCCGCAACTCGTCGTCTGCGTCGGAAATGACGGATGGCGCATAGCGTGCCAGCTGGCTGCAGGCGACCAGCTTGTTCAGGAACCGCGGCGCTTCCAGGTTAAAGTCCTTGGTCACCTTTTGTGCAAGCTCCGTCGCGCTGACCATGCTCTTCTCGTCCTTGGTGGCCAGGAGGATGTTGACGGCGTACTTGGCAGCCTTCTCGGGACGGCCGTAGACGGCAAAGTTGATCCAGGCTTGGACAAACTTGCGCTCGCGGGGCACCTCCTGAGGGTACTTGGCGGCGTACGAGGAGCAGGCTTTGAGCGAGTCAATGAGGATAGGGTCGTTATCGCGGGTTTCTGTGGGTGCCTGGGATGCCAGCTCCTTGCATAGCTCGCCAATGGTTGTCTTGAAGAGGCCAGGGTTTCTTTGTGAGACCTCCTTGAGCATCTCGTTGGCAGTGGCAGCCATGTCCTCGTGGCCGGCCTTGGAAAACTCCATAATGGTTGTCAGGTGGCTGCGGTTAAACATGATGCATCCAGAGCGGTAGAGCAGGGGCAGCAGAGTGTCGAGAATACCGCTCGAGCTTGTGGCCTGTACCTTCTTGACAAGCTCCTTCATGGCGCGGTACATGGTCGTAAAGTCGTGCTCCGGCCCAGTCACGAAACGAACAAGCTGGTAGCTGCGGCGGTCGTTCATTTTGGAAAAGCGCTGCAGATCGGAGCGCACTTTGGGGGCATCGGGGAAAAACTGGCACAGGTACTGGATGCTCTTCTCCAGGTTGGGCGCCACCTTCTTGGCATCGTCGCCGACACCGCCGTTGTAGGTCTCACACTGCTTCAAGAAGCCGTCGACAACCTTGGAGAACTGAGGCTGCCGGCTCTGCAGGGCAAAGAAGGCGCGCTTGGAGCTAGCATCGAGAGAGCGGACGAGAAGGAGAATGCGCTCGGCGCGCAGAGCATCCACATCAATGCCACCAACAGCGCCCGCCGCCTTTTGCTGCTGTCCGCGGCCGTTGGCGGCCTTTTGCGCCTTCTTCACAGCTGGGTAAGAGAGAGGCACGAGGTACTCGTAGGCAATGCGGTCAACGAGCAGGTTGAGCTCGAGATCGTTTGCATAAATGGTGCTGAAAATACGAGTGGGAACGGCGCCAAGGGCGGCAATCACCGCCTCATCGCCGGCAGCAAGCTCGCCTGTTGCAGCAGCCCACAGCTTGCCGAGTAGAGCCATGGCCTCAACACGGACGTGCGACTTGCGGTCACGGCAGCGGTCGGCAAGGTTTGACAGAACGGAGCCCTGCTTGGTGACGCCACCATGAGGGGCAAGCTTTGTGATGACATCGCGGAAGTTGAAGCACTCGATAGCCTTGACAGCAGCCAAGCGCACCTTTTCGTCGCTGTCGTTGAGCTTGTCGCCGAGACCCAGCACGAGCACGTTCTCTTCCTCCCGGCTGAGGCCGATACCGCCAGCAGAGGTTGAGAGAATGTAACCCGCAGCCGTGACCCAGACTGTGCGGATCAGGGCCGCCTTGTCGTTCTTGCGATTGATGAAGCTCTGGTAGACATGGGGGTGGGTCTGGGCAAAGGAGTGGGGGGAGGTTGGGGTGGTGAGGACACTGTCGGAAGCGCGTGCGGGAGACTCATCGGAGAGTCTCGGCGGCGGGTAGGCAGCAGGGTCGAGAGCTGGGAAAGGTGGCGGACCAGCGGCACCAATACCGGCGATCATGTCGCCGAGAGTCTCGGATGCCAGCTGACGGAGATAGACGTTGTCTGCAGAGAGCTCAGCCTCTAGTTGTGGGACGACATTGCTGAGGACCTGGGGCGCTGCCCGCCACAGCTCGCGCAGGAGCAGATGTGCCTTTTTCATTTCTCTCAGATCGGTCTCTGACGGGCCCGACTGGCCCTCGTCGTCGTCGCCCTCATCGTCCGAGTCCTTGCCGCCCTTCTTGCCGCCGTTGACGCCAGAAAAGTCAATGATGACGTCGCTAAAGTACTGCGCAACGGAGCGCGTCATCTTGTCGGCGCATGTTTGGCAGATAAGCTTGGCCATCTGGTAGGCTGGGGGTTCCTCCTTGAGAAGCAGTGTCGACTGGTAGCGGTCAAGCTCGTCCTTGTCGGGGACGCCCTTGCCGCGGAGGGCACCTGGGGGTGCAGCGCGGAGAAACTGCGCCATGATGACATCGACAACCTTGGGAGGAACTGTGGCACCCTCCTCGATAAGGCAAATCAGAATCTCGGTGATATCGTGCTCGACATCGGTGGGCAGACGGCCGCCCGAGACGTTTTTGGGTGCGGACACGGCGTCCAACAGGGACGTAAAGAGCTGTAGCTGGAGGGAGTCGCTGTTGTCGAGGTCGTTGAGAAGGAGAATACTGCGAACCTCACCGAGCGAATGCAGCACGTACTTGTGCTGGGCATCGTATGTGTTGGAGGGGTCCTGGAGGGATGGCAGGATAGAGCTGATGAAGAGGGCAAAGACGTCCTTGAGCTGCTTCTCGGTAAACGGCGCATTGGGCGCGCACAGGCACAGAATGTCGACGAGGCACGCTGCTGCGTAGGCCTTGACACCCCTGTCCTTGTGGCCTAGCAGGTTCTGGTTGGCAAGCTCTTTGGCCACCTTTGCCAGCGACTCGGTGTCAAAGGTCTCCTGGTCGAGGTCGGTCAGCTCCTGGCTCAATGACTCGAGCCGGCGGATGAGCTCTTCTGTGGGAATCGGCCGACCTGGCCGCCAGGCCAAGGGCTCGCTGAATTGAAGCTGTACGAGAGGGCCGTCGTGCTGGCCCGCGGCTCCTGATGGTCCTGCCTCCTGGTCGTCCTCTTCCTCTTGCTGTGCTTCCTGGTCCTGCTCTAGTTCATCTTCCTGGTCCTCGTCTAGCTCCGAGAGCTCGGATTCTGAGTCGTCATTGGCGGCCGTGGCGCGACTTGTTGAGGCCTGTTTCTTTTGGGCGGCGGCAGCAGCAGCACCACTGCGGGCGGACGCGCTTCTACGCGGGAGGACGACCTCGGCAGGCGGCTCGGGCGTTGAGTCCTTGGCCGAGGCGCCGTTCTTTGCCGCGGCGCGTCGACGAGCCGGTGCCATGGCGGACTGGCGGTGAGGATTGTTGGGGGAGGCGAGGGCGTCGTTGCGGTGTCGCACGAGATGGGATGTGTAGATTTTGAAGATTTTTGTAGATATTTGCAGACAAGGTTGGAGAGGGCAGATCGTCGCTCGAAGAGGACTCGATGCTCTTTCGGGGCCAGTATTCGAGACAGTGGCAAGATCGCGTGCCGTCTGTTTGTCTGTAATGCCAAATAGTCGACTTGACCAGGATTGGCGTTGTGCTGGCTGTTGAAATTCGAGGCGCAACCGGAGTGTGGGTGGCGACGAGATCAGTGAACAAACAATGCCGGTCGAGTCAAGAGAGGGAAAAGACGAACGACACGAGACGCGACGGCTAAGCTCTGGCACTGGCAGACTGGGTCTGACCAAACATAAAGTAGAGTAAAAACGGGTGGAAGTGGGCGAAAATAGGGGGGGCCGGTCGCACTTGATGGGGCCGACAAAGGGCGACGAATTGGTGGGATCCAATTCGTAGCGGGTAGCGTGAATATGGGATGGGGGATTAAGAGAAGAGCTGCTGAGAAGGCGATGCGCGACAATGTCAAGACGCAAAGATGCAAAGACGCAATGAGTGGTGTTGAAAAGTGAAGCCCAAAAACCCGACAGATTGGGAGCGACACGCGAAAGAGCGAGGATGGGAAGAAGGAGAGGGGAACGGGGGATAGGCACACAGCTGACTGAGCGCTGAGCGTTGCGCGACGAGGAGGAAAGAGTACTAGGAAAGAGGTGCCTGTGTTTCGCGACAGGGCAGGTGCGCCAGCACTAACAGAGTGCAACCGAAGACGGCAGGAGCGACCGCCGGCCGGCCAGGGACCATTTACTGAATGTGCACATAAGATACATACAGAGCAGTTGGACTGCTGGGCAATGGGACGGCGCTAGAGAGCGAGACGCGTGCGATCAAACAGTTGTACCTTCCCCATTTAATAGGTTTGCTAGATTGTAGGAATACATGCGGAGCTCTTTATACGGGTCCTAATAGGTGTGTTTGAGAGCTCATTTACGCGCTTTTCATGTACCGGTACATTCTGTAAGTCGCGACCGTTCAACGACACCTCGTCTTTGCGCTTAATCCCGATGAAGAGACAGACGAGATGGTTTGATACAACACACCAAAGGTTTGTAAGAGCCGGTCTGTTTGCGAAGATAGAGATTAGAATCGATTGATACATGCGAACGCTGACTTATCGTCACTGCAACAAAAAACCATGAGTTGGTGATAACCTCGCTAGACAGGCGTCTAGCGAGTGATATGAAGAGACTGCTTGCTGGGCTCGGGTTTCATATCTCGAGAAGAACGCGATGGGTAGGCTTCGAAATACTTATCATAGCATATGATAGACAGGACATACTGGTGCTCCAGGGCAAGGCTGAGTCTAGTGACATATCATGGCTGAGCTCAAGCTGAGCCAGGAGTCTGAGAGGCGCCGGGCAATTAAGCACATGAGACGAGTGTCTAGCAGTCTTTGGCAGCAACATACAAACGCCCGATAGCACCAGAGCCAGAGACAGACTATATGCACATCTAAATGGAGGCTGTCTTGCTACTCGGGGGCTGACGTGAACCCGCCCAGCCGGGTGTCAGGATCCCTGGTGATGGTGCGAATCAGACCGAGTGCTCTGAGTAGCGAGCTCTCTACTTTTCTATAAATATGTCGATGAACCATTGAATGCCCCGAGGTCTTTCGAGGCTGTTGATGGTAGTCTGAGAGTGCCGTGAGCCTTGTCTTTTGATTTTGCTTATATAATTCACGGCTTGCTCATCGCTCCTTCCGTTTGCAAGATCATCACGATGATACAGTCTTGAAAGTGGCGATGACATAATCAACACCGCCGCCTGTTTATATCTTGTTGATTCTTGTTGTCTTCTATTCCACGTATGGTGCATGTCCGGGCAACGAGGTTCTGCCTGCTATATTCCAGTACTCGCGTTTAAAACATCTCGAGAGTCTTCGTCTTGTGCTCTCCTCTCTCCCCTCTCCCTCTTCCCTCTTCATTCTCTCTACCTTCTCTCTTCCTCACCCACATTCGTTCCAGCCGCAGTCTCTGCCTCACACCCTTTCACACGGTCCATCCCGTTTGCTCCTTCTTCTCTTGCTTATATCCAAGCCAGCTCCCTCG
The DNA here is from genome assembly GCA_022392935.1 of Ophiostoma cf. undulatum. Taxonomy (NCBI): domain Eukaryota; kingdom Fungi; phylum Ascomycota; class Sordariomycetes; order Ophiostomatales; family Ophiostomataceae; genus Ophiostoma; species Ophiostoma cf. undulatum. The sequence continues at coordinate 1,456,586 of JAKRGL010000054.1, read as the reverse complement.
CGCTCCTTCCTCTCCTGGTCTGTCACCAACTTCAACTTTACCATACCAGATCATCATCTATACAACAAGGTAACAAATGCCCTCACCACCACCACGTCTACTATTCTCACCTCGCTTGTTCTAAACCTGGCATTCTCGCACATTCCTTCGCACCTGCCCAGTTCCTTCATCTGTCTTTGCATGGCCTGGGTGCCATGTTGCACGCCGTTACATCCTCGTTCAAAGCACTTCGGATGTTCTTGTTTCTGCGTCACCTCGGACCCGTCCTCAAATTTCCCTGCGCTGTGCACGCTCTTCCCCGAGAGCCCAGCCTTGGCCACTCGCCTCTACTTTACCTCTGCTTTACCTCTGCCTTACCTCTGCCTCACCTTGCGTTCGTCTTGCTTCAGATTGTCTTGTTTGTGTGTCCCGCCCCGCCCCTTCCTGTTTGGGCTGTTATTGTTTTGTGCACCTGGGTCGCTCCTTCCGTTTTTGTAAATCTATCACCAGGTAGACGCACACAAAATCCTGCGTAGTTCCTTCCTTCTCTGTTAATATATCCTCCCCCCCTCCGCTCTTCTTATTTCTTCCCTTCTCCCCTTCTCCTCCTTCTCTCCTTCTCTCCCCCCCTCTCTCTTCCTTCATCTCTCTCTTCCTTCATCTCTCTCTTCCTTCATCTCTCTCTTCCTTCATCTTCACTTCACGACACTCGCTTCACACATTTTTGCCCTTCTTTCTTGACATCTCACCACCACAGCGGCTTCACACTCGTTACTCGTCTGTCTTCCATCTCCCACTCTTGCGATCTAATTAAAACTCCTACTGATACCATCAAGACAATCATCTCAAAATGAGCTTCCCTACCGACAACAAGACCCAGCTTCCGTTCTACGCCAGCGACGACGCCGTGCCCGCCGTGCCTAAGAGCAAGTGCCACTGCACTGCAAAGTTCGCTCTGACATTCATGCTCGGGATTGTGGGCATTCTCGTTGGGATCTGGGGCCTATACGACACATACTATGATCCTGGTGAGTAGCGGGGGACATCCGTCTCGACTCTATTCTTGATGGATGATGGCTAACATGCTCGTTTATCTTCAGGCTACGTCCGGTACAACAGCCTCATGGCCGAGTACAAGGCTCTTCTGCGCCAGCAACAGGCACCTGCCATTGCCCGCCGTGCTGCCGAGTCCAACAGCGCTGCTTTCATCACTACCACGACGACTGTGACCCAAGGCCGTACCGTGACTCTGGAGACTACTGCCTCGTCGTCTTCTTCTTCATCTTCTTCTGCATCTTCTTCTTCGTCCACTTCTTCTTCTGTCCTTCCCACCATCACCTCGGTTCCTGCTGTCCAGAACGTTACCCTGTCGGCAAGTACTGCTTGTGGCACTGCTTCGGTCGAGACGGTGACTGTCACTGTCACTTCAGAGCCTACCACGTCTGTGACCAGTGATGTGCCCTTCATGTCCTTTTCCATCTTCTCTTCTATTGAGCCGTCCACTGTTGTTGAGACCCGCGTCACCACTTCCACCATCACTGTGACCGCCAGCCACACTACCCCCGCCCCAGACACCCGGACTCTCACTGCAACGGCTACCGAGGGTAAAACCTCCACCGAGATTGTCACTGTTCACCCCGGCGGCGGCAACCACACTCTGACTGGCAGTTCCACCAGCACGGCCGATGCCGTCATTGGTACAGGCTCGCATACTGCTCGCTACCCCAACTCTACCATTTCGCTTACCCCTTATGGTGTGACTGCCGGTGGTGGAGTCCTGGAGAGCACTGCAAGCTTCACCGTGACTCTTCCTGGACACACTGGCGAGACTGGACGGGTGACCACTCCATTATACACCACAACCAGCGCCGCCGATCCTATTGGCACTGTTGTCACTGTGTCCGGTGCAAGCAAGCTGAGCAGTGCCCTTGCCGGCACCGTTGTAGTTGCCGTGACCGCCTTTGCCATGCTCTTCTAAAGACTCACTTGAGTTTTGGATGAGTTTGTGCCAATATGAAGGTTAACGAGGTGAATCTGGAAAGGATGTTACCAAGTAGTGTCCGTTATGGCATTGCATTTCAATACTTTTTCGGCAGCTAGAGAGTCTTCGGGTGCTGCTGCCAGACACTGTTTAATGTCAACGGAGTTTAGTGTCTTTGCAGCACTGGCTGGTTACGTGCCTATTGTTTTGCAAGCGAGGTGGAAGGGTCGGGAAGGTCTGTGGAACGTGTTCTGCGGCCTCTGAGCGCGCCTCTTCTTGCCTTCTTGCCTGCTTTTTGTCATATTTATTCCATCTTCTAGCTGATCTTTCTTTATTTTTGCAACAGTTGTCGCCGTGGATGATATGGATGTCATGTCGGTCATTCCTTTGGTAGGGTTGGGGTATGCCAAAGAAGGGCAATCTACGGGGGAGCACGACAATAGCAGCCACAGTGATGAGTAATAAAATGATTGAATTATGAATACGCAAGACGTAAGACGCAGGACAAAAAACATGCTGTGCTTGTGATACTGTAGAACGAATAAAGCTCAAGGGAAAAAGCAAAGCAAAACACCAAAGCCATTTTCAACGCCAGCTGCTATCCCGAGCCGTAAAATACCGTACACCACGCCGGGCGATTATCATGAGATGGAAAAGGAAAAAGGAAATAATAACAAACAAAAAGGGGGACATAGAAATAAGCCAACCACCAGGGCTACAAGTAATTCTAGCCTTTGTGCGCCAAAGACTTGTGTAGCTGGCACTTCTTGTACACCCATGCGCACCTTGGCGTAGACCGTTTCTGTTTGTCCTACTTGTGAGATTGCCGCCGTGCCCGCCAGCCGTCCTTGAAGCCCTTGGCGGCATCTTTGAGCTCCCGATCCGACACACTATCACGGATGCTCTCCATTACGCTCCGGATCGTCGAGATGTGATTACCGTCCAACTTGTCGTCGCGGAAGCGGTGGATGCGCCAGCGGTGCTGGTCGTCGAGGCCGCACTCGACAATGCGATTTGAGATTGGGTCGTTTGTGCTCTTCATCAACTCCCACTCGTCGTCGGTGAGATGCATCGGCGCAAACATCTGGTACGGCTCGGATGTGTTGTTTCCATAGTACGCATAGAGCTCGGCAGCTGGCAGCGCATCGTAGTCGGGGTATTGGTCTGGCTTTGCACCGCTGCTGCCGTTTCTGTTGCCGTTGCCGTTTCCGAATCCGTTCCCATTTGCGTTGCTGTGGCCGTTGGTGTCGACAGCCATGGAATCGTTATTCTCTTCTTTTGTCGCGTCGTCCTCGCCGTCGACATCAAACTCGCTCGCGTCCACCATGGGAAAGTGCAGCTGGATCTTGAAGTCGACCGTGTTCTCCTCGGCCGGCTTCCACTTGAGAATGTGCTGGTCCGTGCCGGGGTGGTAGGCCGTGTCGCAGCGCGTGAAAATCAGGCCGTCGTTGCCGTGCCGCAGGTTGGGCAGCACCGTGCGGAACATCATCTCGATGCCGTACGAGAGCTGCATGTCCTTCATCTGGATGGAAAAGGCCTGGAACTGCTTTTCCTGCGGGTACTTGCGGAACAGCGCATCGTACGGCTTGAAGACGGACTCTTTAAAGTAGCCGAGGCGCTTGTCCAGCGTGCGCTCCGTCAGGTCCTTGCCGCCCAGGACCATGCAGTCAAATACCAGGAAGGTCGGCTGCAGCTGGGGTTGGGGTGCCGGCGCCTCGCTGCCGTTGGCCGCGGGCGCGATGTTGTCAAACACGAGCTCGCCGTCGACGAGCGTCTTGACGTGGAAGCCGGCCTCGTCGTCGGCGCGAGGGAGGTGGAGGGCACCGGGCGGCAGCAGCCAGTAGTCGTTTTTGCGGTCGATGAGGTACTGGATCTCGTTGCCATCCTTGTCTTCGGCGAGGTACATGAGGTAGCGGATGCCGTCTGTCTTTTCGCATACATAGTAGCTGTCGGTTAGTAAGGTGGATATGAGCAGAAGAAGACGCAAATAGGAAAAAAACAAGGAGAGAGCCTACTCTTTGGTTCTGAGCTCCTCCATGTGCTTGCGGGAGAAGCTGATGGGCTGTGCGCCTGGGAAACCGAGCTGCTGGCGGCGCATGAGGGTTGCAATCTCGCGGCGCATGGCGTGGAGGTGCTGGCCCTCGATGCGGATGCCGGGCGCATCGAGGCGATCGAGCTTGTTGCTCATGGTGATGGCTGTAGCTGGCTGTCGGCCGGCTGGTGTGTGTGTGTTGGTGATGCGACGGTGTATAAGTCGAATTAAGGATGCACGTAAAGCGTGAGATTGACAAATGACAAGCGGAAAGACGTCAAGATAGAAGTCGGAGCGTTGGATGGCTACAAGGCTGAGAGACAAAGGGCTGGGGAAAAATGCTAGGCCAACTCGCGCCGCCTATTCAGAATACGTGTAGTGCGCGATAAGATAAGGACATGTACTGAAAGCGGTAATTATGTAATGGGGAGCTCGACAAGGATGACTAAACACACAGTTAGTAGCACAGTACCCAGCATCAAAACTGCAGCAGAGGCGCAGTCCAATTAGACGCAATACTTGCCGAATAGAGAGTCTATATAACACCCAGTGCGTCATGTGCTGCCCCTTGCAGCTTGCATTACGGCGCAGGGTCGAAGCCTTGTATACTATGTACGTAGTGCTCTGGCGCTGTATTACAGAGTAGTAGCCTAGCAGTCCAGTCGCTGCGATGCGATATAATGTTACATAATCAAACCCTTCTTGCGATCTGCGCGTCCAAGACGATTGCAAAACGCAGGCGCACCCAAGCCGGAGTGCGCTCCTTCCTACATATCTCAGCGGGGCCGCGTGTGGAATCCCAGAGGAAGCCACTACTAGCCTCGGCGGGCGTCAGTGCGCCAGGCGCTGTAACTGGGGAGCTAAAACATTTTGGCGTCCAAAAAAACAGGCTTTCGCAGGCTCTCCACTTTAATAATTGTTTAGCATGCATCAGCTGTAAGATGCAAGATGCACTGAGAGATACAGTGCCTTTTGGCCAGCCAAGGCCTGATAGCAGCCAATGGCAGCGTATCCAACCACGTTGCCTTTCGCCAACAACAACGACAAGAGAAAGAGGAAGGAGCGACATCTGCCATCTCGAAACGAGCAAAAACAAGCAAAAAAGGAACAACACTTTGATTCAAGACCTACTCTATCATCAAAACAAGAAGTAATTGAAACAATACACCGACGACACGACACATCCTTGGCATTTCCAACTCGTTGTCTCCCCGCCCCCCTTTGATGCTCGCTGGGTGGATCATCTCGGCCGAAGCTCTTGGAGCATCCGCGTCAGCCTGCTTTGATTAGACGACGACGACAAGCAATCTCAGCGTCGACAACAGTAAGACTGACGATACTGGCGATACTAAAGACAAGACGATACCGATCAGACGGCATCAGATAGGCCCGCGACATCGACAACGACCGAACGACACACTACCGCCACCATGTGGGCGCTGGCAGTGAACTCCATGTCGGAGCTCAGCCGTACGTTTTGATGGCGACGACAACGATGCTGGAAGCGATGGGGATGGATGTATGCTGACTATTGACAACAGGCCGAGCTCCCGAAGAAACAGACTCTGAAGGTATGCGCGACCAAGGGGTGATGGAAAAGACAGGCGACGGAAAGACGACAGCGGCTTGCGACCACGACGGCTGGTGGCATCGCATCACGGACTGCACCACGACGGATGGGATGATGCAGACTGCAGTGCAACAGGAACAGCGACTAACATACCAATAGGCGGCGACTCGTCCAAAAAGGAAATCTACGCATCATGGGCCATCTTCATCCTGATCATGCTGCTTATTGTGGCCTTCCTCACCAGCTACATCCTGCAGCAGAAAAAGATCACGGCTGTCCACGAAACAGTCATCTCCATCTTTGCCGGTATGACCGTCGGCCTTATGCTGCGCGTGACCGCCGGCGACAGCATCCGCGACCTAGTCAGCTTCGACTACCAGATCTTCTTCAACCTCCTCCTGCCGCCCATCATCCTGTCTTCGGGCTACGAGCTGCACCAGGGCAACTTCTTTCGCAACATTGGTACCATCCTCACCTTTGCCTTTGCCGGCACGTTTCTGTCGGCCATCGTCATTGGCGTCATCCTGTGGCTGTACACACGCATTCCGCTTGAGGGCCTCAGCATGAGCTGGATCGATGCCATCTCCGTCGGCGCCACGCTGTCGGCCACGGATCCCGTCACCATTCTGGCCATCTTCAACTCGTACAAGGTCGACCCCAAGCTCTACACCATCATCTTTGGCGAGTCCATTCTCAACGACGCCATTGCCATTGTCATTTTCGAGTCGGCGCAAAAGTCCAAGAACGGCTCAGCCACATCGTCGGGCGTCGTCAGCCTGCTCAAGGGCGTGGGCATCTTCTTGAAGGATTTCTTTGGCAGCTTGCTCATCGGTGCCCTCGTCGGCATTGCGGCGGCGCTCGTGCTCAAGTACACCTATGTGCGGCGCTATACCAAGATTGAGAGCAGCCTGATTGTGCTGATCGCCTATGCCACCTACTTCTTCTCGCAGGCCGTGCAGATGTCGGGTATCGTGTCGCTGCTGTTCTGCGGCATCACGCTCAAGCACTATGCCTACTTCAACATGTCGCGCCGTACGCAGCTGTCGACAAAGTACATTTTCCAGACCCTGGCCCAGTTGTCCGAGAACTTTATCTTTATTTACCTCGGTCTCTCGCTCTTTACCGAAAAAGACCTTCAGTACCAGCCTCTGCTTATCATTGTCACCGTCATGGCCGTCTGCGCGGCGCGCTGGGTCGCCGTGTTCCCGCTGTCGCGCGCCATCAACTGGTTCATCCACTATCGCGAGCGCCGCCGCGGTATCTTCAACGCCCCCGACGAGCTGCCCTACAACTACCAGGCCATGCTGTTCTGGGCCGGTCTTCGCGGCGCTGTCGGTGTCGCTCTGGCTGCCCTGCTGACGGGCAAGGACACGTATGCCCTCAAGGCTACCGTGCTCGTCGTGGTCGTGCTCACAGTCATCATCTTTGGTGGAACGACCGCGCGCATGCTAGAAATCATGGGCATTCGCACGGGTGTTGTTGACGAGATGGACTCGGATGACGAGTTTGATATCGAGCCCGTTGGCCCCTACGTCAAGCGCAATGGCGGCTTTGGCTACAACCCCCCGCGCGGCCCTGGCGGCACTGCATCTCCCATGCCCCTGAACCGCCTGGGCCGTCCTGGCCAGTATGGCGACGGCATCCAAGGCAGCAGCAACGGCCCCAAGCGTGGCTACTACCCGAGCGGCACGGCCGACGACAATGCTGACCGCCGCAGCTGGACGACAGGCATGCGGTCGCCGAACCCGCCAGGCGGCAGCAGCGTCAGCGGCCGCCCGTCGAGTCTGAGCCGCAAAAACTCGATCCGCAACATTGACGAGAACGGCAACGCAATTGGGCCGTCAGAACGGGCCGACCTGCTGGGCTACAGCGCTAGCACGACCGAGTCTGAGTTTGGCAGCGACGTTGACACGTCGGACCTGCCACCGCCGGCGCCGCGGCGCAAGTCCAGCCCGCTGCCCCCGACAGACACCTATAGTCTTGACGTGCCATCAGCAGGACCGTCAAACGGCGGCTCTTCATCACCGGCAGCCGGCGGGCTCAACTCAGGGACAATGTCGAGCGGTATGTCAGCGACGGCGACGATCCGGCAGCTGTTCAGCTCGGAAGACCCGTCGGCGTTGCTGCGGCAGCTGGACGAGGACTTTATCAAGCCGAAGCTGCTGCTGGACAGCAATGGGCGGAATGGAGGCAGTAATGTGTAGATGTTTTCTTTTGTTCTCCTGTTCTCTTATTGGGTTGATGCAAGGAAAAGAAACATGCTACGGGGCCACGATCTTGTCTTTTTATTTACTTTTGTTTCATTCTTCATCATTGTTATAGACTCTCCTTGCCCTCGTCTTCTGTCTCTTGCTCCGCTTGCATCTCCAGGCTTGGGTTGTCTGGTCTTTGCTTTATTGTTATATAACTCTGTATCTACTACGCTTGTCACTGTACCTGCCAAAGCGTGTGTGCTTGTATATTTGTCTGTTTTCTTTTCAACGCCATGTCTCTCCAGCTGTATGTCCAGCCCGAGCTGCGTAATGCGCAACAGGCAGCACTGAAAAGTACTGTCAAATTCTACGAAATTAATTCAAATGGATATCAAATCAGCCAAGAGACTCCTCTCTACCTAGGACGATACCGTTACTCTGTAGATCTGGTCTGGATCTAAGCATAATATCGGTGCCTGCCGTCTATTTATATCAGCTCTATCAAGGATAGCTACATAGTCGAGATAGTATGTACTATGTACATAATACATAGTAATATGTACTGTAACTGTATGTGGCTGTGGCTGGCCAGGCCCTAAATCTCTGCCTAAAACACCCGCTAAAAACAGTCTCGTAACGCCTAAAGATACTCGGACGGACTCGTCATGGCCCCAGTGGGAATACGTAACAGCACATTCTCGTGTAGCTGTGTCCCCGCTGTAAAGAGTGGAGTCGTCATCGAACTCGACGGGGCAGTAGGTGCTTGCCTAGACGTCTTTGGAGTTGAGGGGACCTCTATCCTAATTTATGAGAACGCAGACACCAGAAAGCCTTGCTGTTCTTTCCTTATATCTGCAAGCCACGAGGCTAATCCGGCAATTCTTTATAGAGAAGGAACAACCGAGCAGTCAATTCTCTATTTTATTATTTAATTGATTACGGCGTTCTCTTTCCGCCTGTGCCTGCCTTTGGCTGTCTTTGTCACCCCTCAGTGGAAACACTTGTGCTGTTTTCCCTTGTTCTCAACGGCTCAGCCTCGTTCCGGCGGCGCATCGCCTCCATCCCAGCAGACCCTTGAAAGCCCCCAGACTTATAACAGCACAGGCATATACAGAGTAACACCACCAGCCGGTGACCGGCCTGTGTGATATTCCACTTTCTCACAGCTGGTTCTTTTCATTCTCTTCCTGTCGTCTGCACCGACTCTCGTTCAGCAAGCAGCTCTTAAGACTTGTGTTTCATCTTCATCATCCATCTTGCTCCCCATCCTCGAACCGAACCTCAGCATCCGGCGTCAGCTGCCCTCGACTCACCAATACCCATCTGCAGCTACTAGTCACTCGTGACTGAGCTCGCCACGATGCTCGACGAAAACCTGCCCACATTCATCTTCCGGCCTATGCCCGACCACCCCTCCAGCGCCGTCGTCTACTTTACCCGCTCCGGCTCCGAGCCTGCCCCCGAATACATCTTTCGCCTCGCCGACCCCGTCTCGAAACCCGCATGCCGTGGCGTCTACGCTGCCGCCCTTACCGACCCGTACAACAGCAACGACGTCGTCTATGGCGAGGTCGCCGTCAAGCCCGAGTGGCAGCAGCCCACGCTGTCCGCGGCCGAGCTGCGAGAGCAGCGTGAGCGCGGGCCCGACTCGAGCGGCAACAGCGGCGCTGCCCCGACGCCCAAAGTGCCCGACGCCTTTGTTATCCAGCTCTACAACCCGGACCAGTCGGTCACCGTGCGCTGGACGCCCAAGACATGGAACAAGTCCGAGTCGTGGGAGTTTGAGATTCCCATCGAGACGTTCCGCATGCCCAGCGCCAGCCGACTGGATAAAGGCCCCGTTGAAAACGGCGAGGGCTACGGCCCCTCGGGGACACTCAGCGACGCCTTTGCGCCCAAGAACGGATTCCGGTGGAAGCGCGACGGCCGGCTCGGCAACAAGGACATGACGTGCTACATGCTGGGCCGCACCGTCGACTACCACGCAGCGTCGGACAAGCAGAGCGTCAGCAACCGGCGCAAGGAGCCGGACATCACAGTTGCGCTCGTCAAGCACGGCCGCGATCCGGCCGTGACCATCTACGAGCCGAACCTGCAGCGCGTCGACGTGCAGGACCGCAAAGGCTTGGAGCTGGTGCTGCTGCTGGGCGCGCAGGTCATTCGCGACCTGTATGTCGTACCGCGCGCCGACGCATTCAACATTGAAGGAGCTGCAGCAGCAGCAGCAGCAGCAGGAGGAGGAGGACGCCGCAAGGACTCGCGGACAGCTACCATGTCCATGGTTGGCCCGCCGGCCGGATACAACGGCGGCGGCCTGTCCGGCAATGCGCCATCGCCAGTAGCAGGTGCACCGCCGCGCCGGTCGTCATCTGTCTACATGACGGGCGCTATGCCGGGCGGTCCCATGATGTCTGCTGCTGCTATCCCCACGTCGTCTCCCGCGCGCACGGGAGCTACGGGGGCACCTGGAGCGCCTTGGACGGCACCCGGGTCTGTGCCGTCGGCGGCTGCCATCGAGACGGAGACGCGGCGTCTGCAGGCCATGCTGCAGGCCGAAGAGCGCGAGCGCCAAAAGCGCGAAAAGGAGGAAGAGCGCCGCATAAAAAAGATGCTCGAGGCCGAGGAAAAGGAGCAGCGCAAGCGCGATGCCGAGGTGGCCAAGGAGACGGAGCGGCTGCGCAAGCTGTACGGCACCGACGGGCAGGACCTGCCGTCAGCCGCGCCGCCGCCCCCGGGCCCTCCCCCCCAGACGCAGACCCAGAATTACAACCGGCCGGTGCCGGTGCCGCCGCCGCCGATCAGTACGGGAAACCCTCATGGCCATGGCCACGGCTATGGCTACAACGGCTACAGCCAGCAGTCTCCACTGCCGCCGCGGCCTGTGAGCACCGGCCCTTCCATGTGGCATTCTGGGCACAACGCCAGCACGGCCTCTTTTAGCAACAACGGCAAGAACAGAAAGTCATCGGGCGGCTTCTTGAGCAACCCTGCAGCTAGTGTGAGCGGGTTCTTCTCGTCGTCGTCGAGCAGCCGGAACCGGGCATCATCTGGCGGCGGCCTCGGTGCGGACGAGCGCTCTCGCATCCAAAAGAAGCGCAGCGTCCACTTTTAATTTATTTGCATACCTCATGGTGTTTGTTTGTCTTTTCTGTCTTCTCCCCCTTTTTTCCTTCTTTTGCCTACTTCCTGTTCCTGCTATCATATATAACGATACCCACGAATATAGCATACATCTATAATGAGAGTCGATGACAAGTATTACAAATGAGGGTTGAGAGCCGAGAGTGTACGTGCTTTTCGCCAATAGTTCATAATAAAACATGCAAACGTATAAAAAAGGCATATACCAATGATGAGTATCAACACAACACGAACACATCTACGTAATATTGACCAAAAAAAAGATAATGTAACATTTAAACCATACAAAGCGCTGTAAATGCTTCGGGGACGTGTATTCTCGCTTGCTTACTTTTCTCTTCCTCGAAAATAATGATAATAAAAACAAACACCTACAAAGTGCTCAGTAGCCCTTGTAACAAGATACCGACTTCCGACGGCCGACTACACACCGACTGTTTAGATGATGCCGCCTGGTGGGTCGTAGCCGGTCGATGCGCCGCGCGCTGCCGCGTTGAGCCCTGCACTCCCTGGTATGTCGGTCGGCATGTCTTGCGCATTCGCCGTTTTCCTCAGCATGAACATGGGCTTCTTGCCCTCCTTGTCGAGCTGCTTGAACAGGATGAGCGGCTTTTCGTTTAGCGCCAGGCACCGCTCTTGGTCGCCATACACAATGTAGAGCGCATACTGGTCGGGCGGTGCGTTGATCTGGTACCGCCGCAGCGCTGCTGGGAGAACTTTGTAGCACGGGTCATCCATACTGACGCGGAACGACTTGAAGATCTCGACCGACGAGTTTCCTGGGGTATCGGGCGCCGGTGTCTGGTTTCGCTGCGGTGCGCCATTGTCCTTTTCACGCGTCGACGGGGCGTATCTGTGGTGGCTCTCGGCAAACGTGCTGCGGCTGGATGGCGTCGGCTGGTCGGAGCGGTAGGAGCGTGATGCGAGGGTGGTGCCATTCATGGACGTGGGCGGTGATGTTGGTGATGGGATGATATTAGGCGAGGGGTATGATGGCGAAATGGCCTGGCCACTGCCGTTGGCGGCCGCGAGGTGTTGTGATGAGAGAACGGCGCGCTCGGCCGCATTTGACGGGTCCAGTGTTTGTTCGGGGTGCATGCGCTCGTGTGTGGTCTGAAGGTGTGTGGGAGAGGTGGTCTTGGGCGTGGTCCCTGTTGGAACCATCTTCCGCGTCGAGTATTGGCGCTTGATGCTGATGGAGTGCTGGCCGCCGGCCGACTGCGGTGTTGGTGCAGACGGTGGCGAGATTGTGGCTTCAAAGCTGTAGGACTGGTCGTTGTTGTTGACGTTTGGTAGGGGCTGCTGGGCATCCTTGACAAGACGCAACGCAGGAAGGACGTCTTCGCGCAGCCGGCGGTAGTCGTCGGTCAGTCTCCGGAAGTCTTGCTCAAAGAGGCTCATCCGCTCATCTCGAAGCCGCAGCTGCTCGACGAGGTTCTTAATGTCCTTCAGTGTAGCCATGGTTGCTTGTGCTTCGGTCTCGGCGGCTGGGAAGGTTAGATATCAGACATAGACAGTCGTCTCGTTGGATGGAAGCGGGCACCTACTCAGTGGTATGTAATGGTCGCTCTCGACGGGCACCTCTTGCGCCTTCTTGACTTCGTAGACACTTTTGAGGATCGTCAGACGATGACCGACACTCGTGATACCCATCTGCTTCAGGTCATCGTGTAGCAGGGCGATAAGAGCCTCTCCGACAATCTCGTTTTCTAAAGAGTTAGAAGCAGTCCTTTGTTTCCGAGCCTTGTTTTCAGATTCAGTAGTTTCTAGAGCACGCACCAATAAAGTTGTCGGCATACTGCTGCAGCCCGATCGTGGCCACAAAGTCAGCACACTCCTCGGCCGACCAGTCGGTAATGTTGGTCTCGGGCAGCCGGTCGACGCTGCTGCGGTAGCCGTAAGTGGTGGGCGTGTGTTCGGCAGAGGCAAGGTCAGTCTCGGTGGGAGAGAGCTCGGACTCGGTGATGTCGGTGGGAGAGCTGTCGTGGATGTCACGCTCGTACTCGTCGTCGGCGTCGGACTCGGCATATGCCGTGCCCTGCTGGAAGGCCATCGTGGGGGTGGGTGGTGGCGGTAACAAGAAGTGTCGTCGTCGTCGTCGGACGCTTCCCAACCTTGTCTACTCGTAGCCCCTCGCTGTTGGCGATAGGGAGAGATCAAGGCACAGATTGGAGGCGGATGACAGAGAAGAGAGTGCGTGCTCTTCCCCTCAGTCTTGGTTGGAAGGTATTGATTTGAGGATGGCCGTCGACAATGCAAAAAGCAAAAAGCAACAAGTAGAAGTGTGAAGCAATGCGGTTGACGCTATTTCCGGAAGCTCATTAGCGCAACGGTGACTGGTTGCTGGGCTGGAGGCGTGGATCGAGAGGAGATGGAAGAGAAAAGGGCTGTAGACGTTATTGTCGATGTCGATGTCTAAAATTAAAGCGAAGTGCCTAGGATCACAAGCTGCAGTACAGTATAGCAAGACTGCAGGACTGCAGGGCAGCAAAAGCGAACAAGGCGAAAGCGGGAGTGTGGGAGGATCTGGGGGGGTGGTGAGGGGGAGAGGGCGGCAAAAAAGGGAGGGCGAGTAATTGATGAGCGGGCTGACACTAGGAGCAGTAGTAGTAGACTAGAGCTGGAGAGGAGTAAAGACTAAGAGAGAGGCGCTGGGCGATAGGCAGTGCGGGTGGAAAGGGAGTCTCGAGTGTCGCGAGTGTCGCGAGTGAAGCTCTTTCAAAAGGAGAAATGGGAGAGGAGTGGAAAGAGCGAGCGATGCAGAATGCAGATAAGGAGAGATAGTGTCAGGGAAGGAGAGGAAGGGGACAGAGGACGAAAGAGGAAAAGAACAAAAGAGGCCGACGAAAGAGGGAAAGAAGGACAAGGACAGCTCCAATAATCTCGAGATTTCGAGGAAGGAGCGAGTGGTAGGCAATACCGTAATACAACAGGCAGGCCCAAGGGGTGTGGACTGTGGACTGGTACACATATAACGATGCACGCCTTGTGGGTAGAGTGGGAGTAAGGTGCGACCCACCCAATTACTCTGCAGATAAATGGGCAGAGGCAGAAGGGGAAAGAACTACGACGGAAAGGGGGACAGCAGCATAGGGGACTGTCAGGGCACAGAGGTATGAATTACAGGTGCGGCTAGCGCCTACAGCATATTGGCCCTGCAGCAGGCGGTGGGGACAGGAGGGGAATGAGACAAGCAACGAGGTGGGAAGGTGCAGGTCATCATGAATGCACCGTTTCTAGACAAAGCAAAACGGTCACCAGTTTGCTCCTTTATGCATATACATAGTAGCTCTCAAAGCGGCTCTCCGTCTCGAGTATCAAAAACTCGGAATCAAAACGGTGCATGCTTACCGCTAGGCATCACGTAAAAGAGCCTCGGGGTGGCCTGCAAAAGAAGAATAAATAAAAACCAAATAATAAAAACCCATACCGCCCCAAAGCCGCTTCATTAGTATGGTTCTTGCTATGCAATAAGCCGTTGCCGCCAGAAGGGGGGCAGAGACGCGCACGCAAAAAATACGCCACTCTTGGGCAACCACTCAACAACGGAGGACAAGAGGGGGCGTCATATGAAACTGGATATTTGAGAGATCCGAGAGATGCAGGCGCGGAACTTAGTGTCTTGGGGCATTGCTGCCTGTCTCGGAGGTGCATATCGTCCATGGTCTAGACAAGACGGCGACAGAACAAGAAATCGCATAGGCAAAACGGCGGGTACTTTTAAATTCTCAATATGGCAAGAGCCGTCTACGACCGTTGATGGTTATCCACCAACACGCCTCACGGCAGGTACGGAGTACCGTAATGGCGATATTGATTTGTACGGAGCATGAGCAATCGAGGAAAGAGGAAGGAGCGATCGTCCGTATGTCAGCCTTGTGGAAAACCGAAGTGTACCTACATTGCATGATATCGAACCTCTCATCTCGGTGCGATGTAGACACCTATCATTAATTGTGTATTGAAAAACGCCCGCACAAGACAGATGCATAGGCCAAAAATATTCCAGACACCTCTGCAGCAAAACGGCCCATCTTCGTCTGGTCTATATCTTGTTGCAGCTGCAGGCAGTGCATAAGCTTGTGAGGCTGAAGGTGCTGCAGAAGAGTCTCTTGGGTTACTCTGTACATACATAGTATGTAGTTTGTGGTTATGGCGCTGTGGTCGTAGTGTTAGGGCTGTCAGACAGGGCGTCCGTTTGTCTTCGCGGCTGATAAACATGCCGACATAGCAACTATCACGCATCGACATATTGACGTCAGACGAGCCACGATAAAGCCGTGATGGATGATCGAAACGGGCCAGCCGGTACCTGAAACTGGGGTTCCCGTCTTGGTTGCAAATGGAAGAATAATCGAAGCAGAAAGGATGTCTCGTATAGTTGCTTCTGTGTCCCTAGAAAAGAAACGGGTTCTAGAAGCCGATGAGGCGAGCCAGGGGTAAGGGGTGAGAGTCTCATCTATTCAAATAGTTTGTCATTTATATTTATATTTCCAACTATACAAACATACGAGGAGCCGCTACCAGAGATGCAGTGACGTCCCTTGGTTTGAAACGGCTGCTCCGCTGGCCGGTCGCCGAGATAGTTTCACATCCTCAAATGGGATAGACTACATACCACCTTGCTCAGATAGAGGGCATTGAAGAAGACTGCCACAAAGAAATACATTGCTTGCTGAATTAAAAGACTAGAAACATTCTAGGAACATTTCAGGGGAAAACACACATAACTATATCCCATAGCGCCGGAGCGGGAGGCCGCAAAGTCTCCGGCATGCTGGTCGTTTTGGCGAGCACGTCAATCGTCAATGGGGGGCGGGTGGGAGGGCATGCTGGAAAATAATATGGAGAAGGAGCAAACAAGCAATGTGGCGGTTCCTAGCTCCTGTTTCTTGTGCTTACGAGTAGCAGCTATGAACTCTGGTTGCTTGTCATCGTGTTCTGTGTCCGCTTGTGCTTGAAACTGACAGAGTCTGCCATGGCCACCAGATGATGCACAAAAGCAGGATGCTATCGATTGGTATAGATGTTGTCTGCAGACAGGGAACAGGAAGCCGGGAAGCACTGGTATGATTTGACTGTATTGTGGTCTGTGTTATGCCTGGCCATTTTGCGCTTGCATCACTTGAGAACCAACAAGATTGCTATGAATCAAATAATGGAAAAAGAACAAATATAAAACAAATAACGGCCAACCGGCGGCTGCAGGAAACATGATAGATGTGTCGCCAAGACGTCTTGGCCGTATGGAGATGTGTGCAAATATTCGTATTGTCTCGAGAATTGCGGAGTGACATATCGACAATGTTTGGAAGGACTAAACAAACAAGAGAGAGGCTTTGTTCGGCCGAAACTATGAAGTATATGACAGGGCATATTTGATGGGATGCAATGATAGTAAAACACGGCAAAAAAAAGCAACAAGAAATAGAAGAGAGGATGTCGTCGTTGTTGCTTATATAATCAAAACACCCAAGAGATCGCCATCTTGCATGGCACACAGACTCTGATCTGACTGATGATGGCTGACGGTGCACAGATCCTACCGGCCAAACCGAGAGCTGGTCTGGGTCGACTTGACCTGCGCCGCCTCGAGCATCTTTTTAAAGTCGCGGAACAGCGAGCTGATCGTGCCGTTGGCCTCCCAGTTGTCGGCCACCTTGTACCCAAACTCGCGCAGCTTCCGCATCCTCTTTTCCTCGCGCTTCTTTTCTTTTGTGTCGTCCTTCTCGGCCTTCTTCTTCTTCTTCTTGTCCTTCTTGTCCTTCTTGTCCTTCTCCTGCTTGTTGACATCGTCCAGCAGCCGGTCGGCTTGCATCTTCTCTTCCACCCAGTCCTTGAGCGCGCGCCGCCAGTGCAGCAGATCGTGCGCCGTCTCGGCATTGCTGTGGCACGTCACGCCCACCATCCACCGCCGCGACGTCGGCGCAATCGGATTGCCGTTCATATCGATGCATCCGTCCTTGTCCTTGGTTTTGTTCTTGTCCTCAACGTCGCTATTGCTCGTGCTGTCGCTGTCGCTGTCCTCCTCCTCCACGTCGTCCAGCGTCTTGCTATAGTAAGCCTTGCCGCTAAACGTCACCTGGAACGACGCCGGGTGGTTGGTGCGGCCGCACGCATGGCAGATGTTCTCTTCCGCCCCGGGTAGTAGCAGACGAGATATCGCGCGGGACCGGCTGCCGCCGCCACCCGACGGCCGGATATTGAAGCTGTCCATGTACGGCCGCGCCCGCAGCGCGCTGTAGAACTCGGGCGTCCACACCGACGAGATGAAGCGCGACTGTGCGAGGCCGCCCACCTCGCGGTCCAGCCGGTCCCAGGCGATGCGGTACAGCTCGTCGTCGGCTTCGGTAAAGGTGTCGGCCAGCAACCGTCCGTCCGAGGTGGTGACGCTCTCGTGCAGGCGGCGGTGGACGAGCCACTCAACGGCGTCTTTGAAGTGGCTCTGCAGCGGCTTGTGGGCCTGGAAGGTGAACTGCAGGGGGATCTCGCGGCGCAGCATGGCCTCTTCGTCTTCGGCGTCGCTGCCGTCGGGTGCGCCCAGCACGCCCAGCTTGGTGTCGTCGATAAAGTCGGCCATGTCGTCATCTTCTCCAGCGCCAGACCCGGCGTTGTCCTCGTCGCTGTCGGCCTGGCGGCCGTAGTCGTAGCCGTCGTCTTCCTCGTCGTCGTCAAGGTCGCTGCCGAAGAGGGATTTGCTGCGAGGCTGAGTGCCCTGTGCAAGCTTCTCCTTTTCCTTTTCTTTCTCTTTCTTCTTCTTCTTCTTTTCTTTCTCCCGCCTCTTCGCCTCCTTTTTCAGCCTCTTTTGTTTTGTCTTGTCATCTTCCTCCTCTTCTGCTTCCTCCTCCTCATCCTCGTCCTCGTCGTCCTCAAAATCAGAGAGAGCGACGTGGTCGGGGTCTTTGTCGTAGAGTGCCACGCGCGGCGTGGCCTCCTCGTCAACATCGGACAGCTCCGACTCTAAATCGCTCTCTGTAATCTTTTCGCCCATGCGCCGCCGCCGCAGCAGTTCCATGTGGCGCTGCTTTTCGGACCGCGCAGACCGTGGTGCAGACCGCGCGCCTGACCGCTTGACCGCGCTCGTCACGGGCGACGATGCATTGCGGAC
Source organism: Ophiostoma cf. undulatum (assembly GCA_022392935.1). NCBI lineage: Eukaryota > Fungi > Ascomycota > Sordariomycetes > Ophiostomatales > Ophiostomataceae > Ophiostoma > Ophiostoma cf. undulatum. Next base: position 1,438,583 of record JAKRGL010000054.1, on the reverse strand, counting down.
CAGCCGGGAGCGCTTGTTTTGGGGCGTAGCTATGGCGACGCCGTCGCTGTCGCTCTCGCTGCTACTATTCTCGCTGTCCTCGTTCTTGCCCTGCTTCTTTGCAGCCTGGCGCCGCTTGGCAGGTCCCACGACGTCGTCATCTGCTTCGGTCTCGCTGCCGTCGCTATCGCTGGTCTTGGCTACAGCCTGTCGTCTTCTCTTGGCTGGACGTACATCTTCATCGTCGTCGTCACCGTCGCCGTCATCGTCGCCATCGCTGACTGTATCTTTGGATTTGCTCGTCCGCGCTCTCCGCACGGGCACATCACTGTCGCTGTCGCTGTCATCACTGATGGGTATCGGTGACGATGTAGCGGGTGTTGAAGTCGATACCATCCTTGCTGGCGATAAAGAGGCCTCGCTGGTTGCGCGCGATGACGCTCTCAGCTGTTTTCCTCTGGCTGTAGATGTTAGAAATGCAAACAGCATGCAGACAGGATGCAGGAATCCACGTACAAAGAACATCTTCAATGGTCATTTGAGCACCCTTTCTGCGCCGCTTCACGGCACGGCCGGGAAGTGTTGGGGGAGGCATTTTCTGAATGAGCTAAACTGATCAAACGGATGGTGAATGATGGGTATGGCCCTTCGTGACGTTAAAGTTGAGCTGGGTCGCGCTGAAGGATGCAGGGCGCCGAATGTCGTTTGCTGAGCTTTGCAATGCCAGCATAGATATCTTTAGCAGAACTGGCTGTGCTCATGAACAGAGACCAAGTAAGGCATCAAAAGATGATAAACGGTTAAAATATCTGCTGTTTCGTCGGACTCATCGATAGACGAAAGCTGTGTCGTCACCAGTGCTAATTTTCAGTTGTATATTGATCGTCGCGGCTCACGTCTAGCTCTTGCGCGCAGTCACGTGGAATTGAGAACCCATTTAAGTGGTTTTGATACTGTAGCATTTATGATTGATATTTATTAATACAATTATTGCTGCACGATTTACACTAATATACGCGAACAATTGCAACGCAAAACATACCCATCATTGAATTCATATATAAACAAATCAGTCATAAAACCGCACCCTACTTATCCTAGGATATACTGCAAACCGTATACTAAGGATAGGGAGCAAGAAAGGGAAAAGAAACAACAAAAGAAATGCAGTCTACTTTGCACAAAACGTCTAGCAAAGCAGAAACACAAAACACGAAAACGTGGTATCATTTGCGTCCGCTGTAAAGCCACCGTGCCCACACATGCCCATTGCTCCAACTGTGTCTACCTCTACATGGTGTACACTGGTGCCTTGTACAACACTTGGCGCCCACGAACTTCAATGGTGAAGAATGCGGCGAAGCGGACTAGGGGCATATCGTTGGAAGGGTGGGCTGCAATCTTGTTAGCATACGTTATCATAGTTTTTTTGGCGAATCGCAGTTTGGCTTCACACTTACCACTTCGTCCGCCCGACTCGTCATCAGGGTCGCCTTCATTGACATCCGGATCGCCGCCGTCGTCTGCTGGCCTTGTTTCTAGCGATGGCAAGCCTGCCTTCTCAACGTCCATCAGGTGTGGCAGGATGTGCTCGCCCGGCATGGGGAATGTGATGGCCACGTCGCGGCTCTCCATGGGCAGGTTCTTGGCAATGCCAACAGCCAGTTCCACAATCGTGTTCACACTGCCCTCGACACCCACCGGCTTGGGGTCTTTGAAGTGACGGTTCAGGTAGTCCGTCAGGGCCGTCCCCACCAGAGCGATATATGCGGTCTGGTTGTCAGTGCTCTTAGGGCTGTTGATGATTGACTGCAGTCCATCAAGGGTCGACATTCTCCAGTTGATAATCTTGCTCGTGAGAGTGTCATGTTCTTCCTGGCTGATCATCTTTCTCGAAGACAAGCGGATATTTTGCTCAATCTCCTTCAGATGCGAGCTGAGCACAGGGTCCAGCCCAGGGTGGAAGCAATCGTTGAAGATGTGTTCCATAACCCACATGCTGATAATAGCACGACCAGTCGCGGTCATTTCCTGCTTTCCGGTACGGAGGGCATCCTTGCTGGTATACGGCTCGATCCAGGGAGGCAGGTCCTGCCAGTCCTTGCGGATATTGAACGACAGGTTGTTGATTGCGCCGTTGAGACGACCGAAGCGTGTCAAGTACTCGCTGTCGTCAAGAACAGTCCGCGACTGGGACATGCGCTGGTTCGCAATTGCGTTTTGCAGGTGCTCGATTTGGGCGTTTAGCTGGTCGATTGTGCTTTTGCCTTCAAAGTAGAGACGCTTGACGTTCTTGTATTTCACGGCTAAATAACAATAAGAGTCAATATTCTGTGCCAAATTGCATTATTGCATTGCGAGTGCTGCGGACTTACCAAGGTCTTTTAGCTGCTTTTCGGCATCGGATGCAACTGCTTGGTCGATCACCGTCGGTTGGGGGCTATTGCGTCCCTCTGCAATAGCTTCATACTGCCTTTGGTCCGTAGGCCGGTATTGGCTGGGAGTAGAGCCGCCGGCATTGTTGCCAGCATTCTGTGGGAGGGGAGGCAGGGGACTCAAGTTTCCTGCACCGGCATTAGTCTGGCTGTGCCTATAGGAAGATTGTGGGCCGGCCTTTTCGCTAGCGTCTTGCGAACGGCGACCAGACGACGGACCGCTTGGTTGAGGAGCCATATTTGGTTGCTGATCTTGCTCGTGAAGTTGCTGGTTGAGATCCTGGAAGTCGAGGCCTTGGGCCTGGTTTTGGGACTGTAAGACTTGCTGCTGCTGTCCCTGGCCGACCTGGGGCGCTTGCTGGTTGTGTTGAGGCGGTGCGGACTGGCCCTGTTCCCGCTTAAGTGCACGGAATTGCTGATCCTGTGCTGCAAATGTGTTTCCAGCACCAGAGGGCGCAAACTGGTCGCCGTCAGTGCCCGGGGATTCGTGTGACGCTTGAGATAGAGTCTCGGGGTTTTGTTGCTGCTGTTGCTGCGGATGGCCGTTGTACTGTTGTTGCAGGACACCTGAAGTGCCTAGATGGCCAATGAAAGCGTGGTGGGGGCTATTTGTGGAGATGGCCTGTGCCTGTTGATGATATTGGAGAGCGGGGTACGACTGTTGCTGCTGTTGCTGCTGGGACGGATCGAAATGGCCTTGGCCGTACGTTGTTGGCGAGGATGTTTGAAGTTGCTGGATATAAGCACTCTGTTGTTGATTTTGGCCTAGATGGCTGTTGCTGAGCCGAGAGACGTCCTCGGTACTGTAGGACGATGCGTCTTGGCCGAGGTCGACTGTGCGAACACGACGAATAGGGGGTGGTGGCTGGTCGATGTCGTAGCCTCCAGAAGCGCTGGGGGTAAACTCTCCGAGTCCTTGGAGTGGAGATGGCTGAGTGCTTTGGTTTGTGCCGTCAATCCCGGTGTACTGCTGCTGCTGCTGCTGCTGGGCGGACCACTCGGCAGGCGGTTCTAGAACTGAAACTTGCGACTGTCCGGTGCGTAGACTCGGGGGCTGCTGCTGGCTGAGCCGCTTAGAAGGGTGGCGGCCAAGTCCAAATGTGTTGTTATGTGCTTTTTGGGAGGCAGGCGGTGGCTGTGAGGCTTGCTGTTGTTGGTTGGGCCGGTTGTTTGCGTCCGAAGCTGCTGCTGCCGCTGCCGCTGCCGATGCCGTAGCTGCTGCTGCTGCCGCCGCTGCTGCTGCCGCGTTACTCTTTGAGCTGGAACCACCACCAAGAAAGCTCTTAAACAACTTGCGGGTGGTCCGTGACTTTTCCTGGACGGGGGGCTGCACTGGGGCCGGTTGAGATTGGGCGGCGGATTGTCCTTGCTCCTGTGGCTCGAGAGGCGGGGATGTTATTTGGATGCGAGAGAGGTCATCTACAGAAGCAGCTCCGAGAGACGAAGATGCGTAGTGCTGGTGAGACTGCTGGGACTGTCCCTGGGTGGTGTATCTCTGCGACTGTGAGCGCGAGACCTGCTCCTGGTAGTCCAGATCCGACTGCTTAGAAGCGAAATGAGGTAGCCGGCCGAAAGCGAGAGTCGAGCCGCTGCCGCCGGGATTGGACACGTTGGAAGGGAGCTTGGTGCTAGCCGACTTGGTCAAGCCTTGTCCGGTTGAAGGTAGAGACTGAAACTGATGCTGCTGGATGCGCTGCTGCTGCTGTGGCGAGAACTGCTGGTCATCCAGGTCTTGTTGGCCTTGTTGGCGTTGCGAGTCAAATGCTTGCAAATCGGCGTTTGAATAAGTAGAAGCTGTTGCGCCAATGCCCAAGGAGAAAAAAAGGGAGGTTATGTCAGCAGTGTTACACGAGACGCACGGCTAAGGAGAGAAGGCATAAGGACGATAGGTGAGGCGGAATACGGAATAGCAGGAGGTAGGTGACAGCATAATATAAGACGCCATAAAAGTCATGAAAAGTGGTGATCACGTACCCGAAGCAGAGCCCGAGTCTTGAAGAGTGCTGGCACCGGAACCAGTAGACAGGTCACCGAATGGAAGTGGTTGTTGTTGCAACGTCGGCGACGACTGTTGCTGCTGTTGCTGCTGCTGGTGATGATGAGAGCGGCTGCTTTGTCTACTGGAAAGAAACGAAGGCATTATTATGTAGAGGCCGGGAGCGGATCAGGGTTAGAGGATAGAGGCCGAGCAAAAAGCAAAGAGCAGAGAACAGAGAGCAAAGAGGAAAGGAGGGGTGTGGCTGGTTTGGGAGTAGGGGGGTAGGGGGTGTGAAATGGCAACTCGTTCAGGTCAGAGGAACGGAACAACGAGACTGGAAACAACAGCACAATGAGACGGGGCTGGCAAGCGCTTTGGTATGAGGATATGCGGTCAGGGACGCAGCAAGTGCAGCAAAGAGACGCAGCAAAGAAGAGGGGGGGTAAAAGGATCGAGAAAGTGCAAAAGAGGAAATGAGAAAAGACAGGAGTAGAAATCAAGAAGGGGGGTGGTGTAAAGAAAGTGATTGAAGAGAAAGAGAGAGGGACAGAAAGGACGCCTGCAATGGCGAGAGAAAGGATGTGGAAAGGAAACGAGGAGAAGGGGGAGACTAGAGACGAGGAACGAGAAAGCTGGGGATAGGGGAGGAGAGGGGGGGTTCCCAAGCTGCGTAGTGAGATAATGCAACGCAAAGGGCGCAAGAGCCGCGAGAGCGAGGGCAATGAAAGAGGATGGACAAAGCAATACAAAGCAATACAATAGACCAGCAAAGGAACACCAAGCCGGCAATATTCAACCTCCCAAAAATCAAAAACGTAAACTGAACTGGCAGACGAGGATGAGATGGCCCGGCCAGGTCGAGATGCCTATGGGGGAGGGGACTCGCAGGACGATCAGATGAGAACCCTGGAAGCTACTATGTAGCTACGAGACCCAAGCTGGTGCGGTGTGGCAAGGCCAAACAGGATCAAAAGATCAATGGATCAAGAGGATCAAGAGGATCAAGAGAATCAAGCCGGATTATTCAAACACTCTCCTCTGTAGGCTGACAGGCTGATCCCGGGAGTAAGATGTGGTGTTTCTGTCCGAGGGCGCTGGGGCTTGGTGGCTGAAGCTGCGCAGGGGCAATCTGACCCAGGAATAGAATTGGAGTACTCGTGCTCTGTGGAATAGAAGTGGAAGTGTCTGTAATTACTCTGCAGAGTGTATCAGGGTGTAACAGGTGGTATCTCGGCAGGTCGACGGCAGGTTCAAGGTTAAGCGCGCGAGAAGGGGACGGAATGCAAGGTGATACACGGCGATGAGAGGGTCGTCGGAGGTGACGAAGAAGCAGTGGCAGGACGCGGCGAAACAAAAAGGCAGGGCACTATGTACAGAGCAAATGAAGCCAAGAAAACGCGGGTTGTCGATAAAAAGGTCGGATGGGGGCGGGCGTGACAGGGCTGTGTCTGCATATGACGGTCTGGCTGCTGCTCCTGCTGGATTGGGTGGTTCGCAGGCGCTCTTTCTATTTCTGCCGTCTGGCTGCTGGTTGCGCTTTCTGTTTAATGATGTTCATGAGAAGCTCCTGCCGTGTTTGATCCTAAGACTGCCTTTCTTTGGCTACGCTATAACTACTTGGTAATACTCTGTAATAATTACTCGGAGTTTTAATCAAACGGCTCTTCACTAATTAATCGTCCGTTGGAAGATTGAATAACAGCGGGGTGAGGGTTTTATTCGGACAGCTGTTTCAATTCAAGCTCCGTATTATCCTATTACTCTATGCAGTAGCAGAGCTGCGTAATTGCTCCGTGCAGAGTACATGTGTAATTATGGATTATTAGCATCTATTTTGGTCTATTACGGGCCTGGCAGTCCTCTGTACAAAGTAAGCTTGCTCTTTCCTCATTCTGTTCAATAGTACGTCTTCTCGCTTCATTTCGCTGACCCGGCTGCGTCCCCGCCGGAGGGGGCTGTGCTGCTGATTGCTCCTTCTGGTTTGGGTCCTCGGGACAGCGTGGACAGCTGCTGAGTGGATTTGGATGACTGCCCGCCCGTCGCTCCTGCCAATAGTGGACATTGGCTGGTCCAATATGCGGCTGACTGTCTTTCTGGAACTAATTGGTAGTGATGCGGTCTACAGCAGGGGCGTAGTGCTCTCCCAATATGGCAAGGATGCTTTTGTAGTCTGATTAATATACGTATTTGATACGAGTGAGATGCATCAGTTCGTTAATGTGGCGCAACAGTGTCAAGTGGAAGATGCATCTTCAGAGTATAGCGTATATAGTACGGCGAGGTGGCATCGATGGGAGAGGAGAGAGCCTGCCTATTCAATACTTACTTGTTGACTTCTTGTGAGGATCTGACAACGGGAAGGCGCGATGCCCACCTGCGGGAAAGGGGGCAGGCACGGCGGAACTTGACGGCGGCTCTTTCTGTTTTGGATTGGCAAGGTATGGAGCAGGGCAAGCTGCCTGCGGGGTCCTAAAACGCCTAGAAGCCATAATATAAAGTACGTAGAATCGTATACATGACATCGATATACGGGTATTCAATTCCTCACAAGACATAGACATAACCCCGATTCAGCCCAGACAGGCTGTGAGCCTCGCCGGGCGTCGGCATTGTGGGACAACGGGCTAGAAAGGACTGGCTCGCAATCGGGGGGCGCTCTTTCCTAGCTCGGTGCATCTTGTCTGCGTCTCCGAAATGTGCAAGGAAAGAGCAAGCGGCACACAGCAGGCCAGCAGAACCGCTGCCATCGTTCCTTCCCGCTATTCTCCTTCCGACACACTTCTCTCTTTGATAGTTTCCGTCCTTTCTTTCATTGTCCTGTCTTTGTCCCTCTCGTCCAACATAACGCTTCTAAACCTCTTCTGAACCTCAGCTCCTCTTAGTGCCATCATCTTTCATCTCTAATCTTTCATCTTTCGTCCCATCTCTCTCCCACCCTTCCTCGCCACAGCCGCCGCTATATTTAGAACACTCGAGCTGACTTCTGCAATAGCGTTCCAACGCGGGGTGGTCTTGCAGCAGTCCGGCACAAGTGAGCCAGACTAGCTGCAATATCTAGGCTCTGCTACTCAAAAGATAGGCCGTTGTGTTGGTTGAGGCATGAGGGTGTGCCTTGAGCCCATTCCCAACAAGATCGGCCACACCCAACCGCCGACTTGACCAGCCTCGATAATTATGTCACTCGACGCAGCTATCTGACTCCGTCCTCTGACGGTTGATGGCTTCGTTCTGTGCCTCGAGTCACACGGCCACCGAGCTACCTGGCACCCATACTCTGATGCCAAGATGGCTCTTCTGAAGCATCATGATAGCAGTGACATATCTCCCATCAGCAAGGCCAAGTAGGCGTTGCATCAACAGCTGGAAAGAACGGCATTGGCAGGATACTACAAGAGACTAACAGCCAAGAACTTGCGATATCGGTAGCCCTTGAAAACATGGACAACCTCGACACATCAGCACAAAGAGAGTCGCATTTCTGCATCAGCTTTGACTGCAGGTCTAGTGCAAAAGGCTGCTCAGCCTCTTTTCACTTGCTATCTAGCTGCAGCTGCCACTTGTTGTTCTCGCTCAAGTCCCTTGTCTTTGTCGCTGCCACCCCCGAGCGGCTGATAGTCCTGCATATCCCCAACCAGACACCAAAAAAAGGAAGAAAGTCTCTCCCTGCTTTGTCTGATCTATCAATATCGTGTTCATCAGCAACCTCTGAGGCGGTTGCCTCTGATCCATGCATCTCTTATCCCTTTGCTCGCACCCGAGGTGGTATTCTGGGCGCCTTTTCAGCACTTTGAGCCTTCCTAGACTGACCGCTTGCCATTGACAATTTCTGCAAGTTATCGGCACAGCACAACGAGGCAAGGGAAAGATACGGTTGCCCCTGTGTGGGGGCCGTGACGTCGTGCATTTACAAAAAGCGGCAAAGAAAGATAGTAAAGGGCTGAGAACAAACGGCTGCAGAGTGGGTGTGCCTGATGGCTGGCAGTCATACGTTCTCATGTGTTATAACGCAGTTGTCGTCCCCGACGTGGGCAATATCACGGCCCAGTCTTCGAGTCTTGACTGCTTTGAGCGGAGTTGATCTCTTCAATATTATCAAGTCACCAGCCTGGCTGAGCTCTATCTCGAAGCAACCCTTCTATTGTTTATTTTGCTGCTACTTCCAAGCTATCCCATGTCGGTGACTTACCGCAACAAAGAAAGATGCTGCACGGTGTTTATTTTTAGCATCGGGGTTGATTGGGTTGGGAGCAAAGAAGGAGAGGAGGGGGGGTGGTAAATAGAAGAACCAGAGAAAGAGAGAAGTAAAAATGGAAGTGGGAGTGAAAATGGAGTTGCAAATAGAAGTCAAACAGGTCACTATCACGAGGTCGACCTTGTCACTATTGGGATAATCTTGCTCCAGCCCGAGCCATTTTTATGTTTATGCTCGTCGTCGACGGGGCGGCCCAGGCACAAGAGCCTACTATGTAGAAGCCGGCCCGGCACCCAACCAGCGATACACTAGTGCAATGAGATGTTCATCAAGTGTGATTTATTCATATCGTCGTAGCCGTCGATGGAGACGGCTTGTAAGCAAATATCTCTATGTAAATGTGTGTGGCAGCAAAACTTTTAAATTATTCAATCAATAAAACGAAGCCTTGTATTTACAGGACAGTTCTACAGGGCGTATCTGAAACCTGGGTTGTCCAGCTCGGTCTGGTCCAGCATGCCCTGCTCGACAGCCTGCTCGTCACTCATGATGTCCTCCGACGAGGAGCCGGCAGCAGCGGCAGCAGCATCTCTGGCCTTGTTGCTGCGGTACATGTACACGTACAGCACGACGACCATGAGCAGCTTGATGGTGTAGCCGACCAGCATGGCAATGTAGGCGCTGTGGTAGTACGGCTTCTCGCTGGTCTTGAAGGTCTGGGGGCCGATGATGTTGCCGACACAGTAGCCGGTGAAGAGCACGGCGCCGGTCAGCTGCTTCTTGGTGTAGCCGGCGACGTTGGACGACACCATGGTCAGCGACATGCTGAAGCCGAGGCCCTGGAAGTAGCACAGCCACAGGCCGACCAGACGGCCCCATTTGTTGTCGGAGGGCAGCGCGACGAGCATGGCGGCGCCGATAATGCAGATGGTGTTGGCAAAGATCATGGTGGCGCAGCGCAGGTTGGGCCACTTTGTGCAGACCAGGCCGCCGAAGATGAGGGCGAGGAACTGCACGGCGCCGCCGGGGATCTGCATGTACTGGGTGCCCAGGGTGTCGAAGCCGAAGCTGCCGACGATGATGCTGGTGAAGCTGGTCAGGGCCGAGTTGGGGATCTGGGCGCCGACGGCCATGACAAACAGGATCCAGGTCTTGGGGTCCGTGGCGCACTGGACGGCCTGGTAGGCGCGGAAGTGGTGGTTCTTGACGCCCTGGCGGTTGCGGGCGACGCGCATGACGGCGATGGCGCGCTCGCGCTGGTTCAGGAAGCGGGCGGTCGACGGCAGGTCGGGCAGCACAAACAGCGACACGACGCCCCAGACGACGCTGATGGCGCCAAAGATGATAAAGACATACATCCACTGGGCCAGGCCGGTGGTGATGTGGCCGACGGCGTAGCCGATGAGGCCGCCGAACATGGTGGCAATGCCGTTGGTGCAGTAGTAGGCCTCGAGCCGCAGCGGCTGCTCGGCGGTGGTGTACCAGATGGACATGATGAACACAAAGGCCGGGTTGACAGTGGCCTCGGTCAGGCCGAGGAAGAAGCGGTTGGCGGCGATGCCGGCAAACGACTTGCAGGCCGGGGTGGTCATGACAATGGCGCCCCATGCCACGGTGATGACGGACACAAAGCGGCCAATGGGCAGCCTCTGGAGCAGGTAGGAGCTGGGGAACTGGGCGATGAGGTAGCCAAAGTAGAAGATGCTGCCCAGCCACTGGTAGTCGTTGCCGTGGAGGTGGGTGCCGGTCTGCAGGCCGTAGACGCTGGCAAAGTTGAGCGAGTTCTTGTCGAGATACTGCAAGAGGTAGGTCATGAACAGGACGGTCACGACGCGCAGGTCGATCTTGCGCACGACGGCCTTTTCCTCGGCGGGCGTCACATCCTCGAGGGCCGCGGCCTTGTAGGCGCTGTACTCGTCGTCGACGGCCGCGCTGGCCGGAGCGGCACCGATCTTTTCGTCGGAAACCTGATCAGCCATGGTGAGGACTGGTGTGTGTACTCTGTTTTTGATCGGAGGGGTAGATCAGATGGGAGGGGACAGGGAGACAACAGAGACGGAGAGAGAGAGACAGACACACATCTCAAAAGAGACGGGAGATCTACATATATATGCTCTGGCAGCAAGCAACCAGGCCGGTGCAATTACATACAGTACGTACATACATAGCGCAATAAACTCCGCTCGAAAGCGACGTCGTGCCGGACAGCCACGCAGCGTGCATTGCTCGAGCAGATCTGGTCGAGCTCCAGGAGGACCATCCTGCATCCGGACTGCGAAAAGGCCGTCAGAACCAGAGCAAAGGAGAGCAAGCTCCTATCGACTAACACGCACGATGCCCGGTTCTCTTCCTAATCAGGTCCTAATCAGTTGCAGAGTGGATGCGAAAGTAGAAGTTCTCCAGATCGCGTCGCCATCAGGAGGGTTTATAGCCGTTTTGGGCCAATCAGAGGGCACAGCGAGAATGAAGTCATCGCCCATGTATGAGCACGCCATCTGTCAAACAACGTGTTTGCGGGTGTAAATCGGTTTCGTTGCATCCATTTGGTAATGGCAACTTTATTGCGGCCCTTGTTATGGGGTGCCGTTTGGTTTTGTTGGCGTATGCTGTCCTTGCTGAGTTTTGAGTTTTCTTTTTTTTTTCTTTTTTTTTTTCTTTGTTTCTTCTCTCTTTTCTTCTCTCTTTTCTTCGCATCTGCAAGGGTATGGTTGCCCACCCTCATCACTCGTGTCGCATTCTCTTGATTCTTTCCCCCCCCTTTGAGTAGTGATGCAATGATGCAATGGTGCAATCGGATACCTGTCATTGAAGGTGGTGTTGATGTGGAAGACGGAGACATCAAGATTGTCTTGGGGCCAAGGAATGGCGCAACTAAGCGTTTTGCGACGGCTTGACTGTTGACAAGCTCATAGCCGAGACATAACGGCTGCATGACTCGCGCTGTTTTGTGCGATCCCCGACTTGGCCTGGTGGTGGCTGCCGTCTCCCTCCGTCTCTTCTTCGAGAGTCTCGACTTTGAACTTTCCATTCGGATGCACCTCGTTCGCATCATATATCGTGCTTATGTAAGCATCCGCACCAAGCACCGCTACCATCGCAGTACACTTGTATTGCAACAGCTTTCCGCTTGTGTTGGCGTGGTCGGTTTTATGTATATTCTCGATATTGCCGATCGCCACATGTTCTCGTAGCACGATCCACGTGTACTTGATGAGTGCGTCGTACAGAGCTCCAGTGGCGTTGTATCAGCAATTGATTGCTACCGTGGCGATGCCGATCTCCAAAGACTGACTAGCCGGACGAGACCATTAAATTGGTCTCGTGTCAAAAGACGAAAGCTGGGGAGAGATGTGAACGTTGTAAAAAAGAAGAGAAAAAAATACTCTGGCAATGGGGAGGTCTGGGGAGAGCATGCTGTATATCTTGGCATATGATTCGTCACGTGACTGGAGATCGCGATGGTTATAATATAAGCTCATCACAAGACGCTGAGCAGTACTTTCTTGTGCCTGAGTCTTTTTGCGTAGGCTTTTTTGCTTTTCGCTTTATCTGTAGCCGCTGGGCTGTGTCGGGGAGCGGCAGACTCGCACGCATGAGGCTGAAAAGAAGGTGAAAATCAGCGAGAGAAAGAAACGAAAGAAAAAGCAAAAAGCAAAAAGCAAAAAGCAAAAAGCAAAAGGCAAAAAGACATCATATGATGTGAGTGAAAGCTGACCGCGATAGACGGCAGGCTTTGAGGCTGAGTAGAGGCCGGACGGCGCAGAAAATCAAAGAATGGCACTCTCTTATCGTGAGTCTCACAGGACTCGATCAAAACGAAGACCGAGGGTTTTCGACTCGCTGCTTGGCGATGGCGATGCTGGCTTACACCGTCGCGCTGGGCATGCAGAAAATGCTGGGCAGGGTAGACCACATTCCTATTCGGGGGTGTAGAGTAGTCTATTTACGAGTTAGTGAGTCTGGGCGCATCCATTTTGCCCTTCCTTTTTATCTTTCTCTTTCTCTTTCTCTTTCTTTTTCGTCTTTCTTATTCGTCTTTCTTTTCGTCTCTTTCTTTTTTGTTCCCTGGCAGTTGGCCGTCTAGTGGTGTGTCCAAGCACGGAGTCGGCGCTTTTAGGGCCAGACCGCATCTGCCGCCTAGCGTCTGTCCAAGCCACCTCGCCATGTTCTATGCTGCTTCCAGACATGTTCTATACTTGTTACTTGTCGCGTGCCGTATTTTTGCCGCGCCTGTTTGTCTCGTTTGTCTCGTCTGCTTTCTCTCCTCCTTGCGTCTGAATTCAGTAGTTACAACCTGCTCGGTATTTGTAACGGGCATGCTGAGCGATCCGCCTCGTCTTGGCTGCAGAGACCTGAGAGGCAGACTGAAGGAAGCGATAGCAAGCGAGGGTAAAGACGAAGTAGGCAAGCTTCATCATATCTCGGGCAACGCGACTCGATATTTGCCCAGATATCTGAATCAGGGCTCGCGATCAGAGACGGGTCAAGAGAGGAAGAAGTCTGCGAAAGCCTCGCAGATATCGAGCCATGCATCAAAAGGATTCGGTGAGTGATAGCGATAGAGGTGTACTTGATATGATAAATGCAGTGATAAATACTGATAGATACTGATGCATACTGATACCAAGCCCTCTGTAAACTAATGTATTAGATGTCAAAGGCCCCAACGAGAGTGATGGAAAAAAAGAAAAAAAGACAAACTCAATAAAGACCGTTCGGACTCCTCTAGATCTCTCCGTATACTACGGAGAGTACGGAGAACGGAGTACGGAGTAGAAGAATACTACCGAGTTATGGGGTATCAATGCGAGAGTATTGTCCTGTTGTGCACCGTAATCCATCAGTCGGTAAATAAACCGTAGTCTACTGAAGTCCTTGTCTGTCGTGCCCTCATTTCCTCTCTGCCTGCACGGCTTGCTTGCCTCTTTTCTCTACCCGCCGCCCCGCATGCTTCCATGCATAGAATGCCGGAAAACAAGTAATACAACTCTTGTGATGGCCCCGAGATAAAATGGAGGAAGTAGACTTGAAGAAGACGAAAGAAGAAATGAGCTGTCAAGTCGACATGCAGACAGCCCTGGCATCCAATCTCTTTTGTCGACTTGACATGGCACGACGCTGTGATAACGCAAGGTTGCATTGGGGATTGCACAATGTTCTCGCCCAGTCTTGACATCTGGGTGGTTTGTATTTGCTTGTTATCGTTCTATCTTGTCTCTTTCGTATCTCATCTGTGTCTCTTTTTCTCTCTCTGTTTTTCTCTCTTCCTCTGTTTCTCTCTTTCCTCACCATCATCTCTTCTTTTTTTTCTTTCTTTCTTTTTTCTTTTTTCTTTCTTCTTCCTTCTTCCTCTCAAGCCCCTCAGCCAAGACCGACTTTGTCAACATCATGGACGCCCCAGATAAGAACGGGCGCAGATCTCCTCTGCCAAGAAGCAAATAAAATACGAATAAATTACTAAAATACAAAATAATAAAACATTTGTCTAATCCCCAAGAGAAAGCCCAAATCCAACGAATTCGCCCTAGGAATGAAGCCGTACTGTCGCAAGGCCAAGACAATCCAAGAGGACAAACAGATAAGGGCGGATTCCTGTAATCACCACTAATACCAACGACACCGCCAACTAACACGCCAGCAAATCACGTCCAAGCATAGAAAATATAATAACACAGCCTGGATAAACATTCGTTGTGCCTTACTTTCAGACGAGGCAAACGGCAAGGTGCTCGATGCAGCTACTCTGTACTCTGACTGGTGTTCAACCATTTCTACACTTGCATGTTGGAATGGGTCGCACTGAAGATACAGAAAGATACAAAGAGGGCAAAAGACCAACGCAGCACAGTCCTCACACTTGCGCAGCAGTGCTTGTACAGCTATGTATTTACTTTTGGACACTGCTGTGCCAAGACATTTCCTCACCCGGCCACGACACTCGTACCTGCACCGCAGGGTAATCTACCATAGTATGAACTAGCTACGAGAAGCCTTTGTGTAATCCAGTGTCCAAAATCCCATGGTGGTATCTGAGTATGCATGGGGTACATTGCCCAGCGTGTCTTGGATGGCGTATATATGTTGGCCTCCCCGCGACAGATGATCTTCCTCGACACCTCCTTCTCCTGTCTGTTTATCCTTTTTTCTTTCATTCATCCGCTTTCCGCCTTGGTTATACTTAGTAGTCACCTCTGCTATATACCACCGCCACGATGTCTGCCACATACGATGACAAGATACCCGTCGCCGATGCCTCTGGCGTTCTGGCCGACGAGGCTGTCGGCGAGGGCCACCTCCGCCGCGAGTTCAAGGAGCGCCACATTAGCATGATTGCCGTGGCAGGTGCTATCGGAACTGGCCTAATTATCGGCTCGGGTACTGCCATGGTGCGCGGCGGCCCTGCCAGTCTGCTGCTCGCGTACACCATCATCGGTGCCGTCGTCTTCTTCCTCATGACAGCACTGGGCGAGATGGCCTGCATGCTCCCCATGGAAAAGGCTCCCTTCTCGGGCTACTCTACTCGCTTCGTCGATCCCGCACTTGGTTACGCTGCCGGATGGAACTACTTTTTCAAATACGCCATCGTTTTGCCCAACAACTTGACTGCCGCCGGTATCATTGTGCAATATTGGCGCCCCGATCTCAACGTCGGTATTTTCGTCGCCTCCATCTCCATCGCCATCATCCTCCTGAACGTGAGTAAAACCAGCTATATTTTAAAGGAAGAGAAAATTGTCCCATACTAACAAACTAGCTTTGCCACGTCTCCTTCTTTGGTGAGGCCGAGTTCTGGATGTCCGTCGTCAAGCTGCTGATTCTCACCACCCTTGTGCTCACCTGCTTCATCATCTCCATGGGCGGCCAGCCCTCGGGCGAGCGCATCGGCTTCCGCTACTGGTCCGACCCTGGCGCTTTCGCTACCTACCTGGTCCCCGGCAACACTGGCCGCTTCCTCGGCTTCTGGGCCTGCATGGTCCAGGCCTGCTTCGCCTACGTCGGTACTGAGCTGGTCGGTGTCGCTTTCGGCGAGGCCCCCAACCCGCGCAAGACCGTCCGCAGGGCCACCCGCCAGACCCTGTGGCGTATCTCCTTCTTCTACATCATCGGTGTGCTCGTGCTCGGCATGGCCCTGCCCTACAACGACGAGCTGCTCATTGGCGCCACCAAGCTCAAGACCAGCGCCAACGCCAGTCCCTTTGTCGCCGCCATCAAGCTCGCCAACATTGACTACTTCCCCGACGTCGTCAACGGCTGCCTGCTCGTCTTTGTCATCTCCGCTGCCAACAGTGACATCTACATTGGCTCGCGCCAGCTCTTCAGTCTGGCCCAGGACCGCCAGGCCCCCGCCATCTTCCAGTACACCTCCAAGCAGGGCGTCCCCGTCTGGGGTGTTGCCGCCGTCAGCGTCTTCTGCGCCCTCGGCTTCCTCAACGTTACCTCCAGCGCCTCCACCGTCTTCGGCTACCTCGTCAACCTCGTGACCGTCTTCGGCACGCTCAACTGGATCAGCATGCTCGTGTGCTACGTGCAGTTCACCCGCGGCATGCGCGCCCAGGGCCTGAGCCGCGACATTCTGCCCTACCGCGGTACCTTCCAGCCCTACGGCGCCTACTTCTCGCTGTTTGTGACCGTCCTGGTCACCGTCTTCAACGGCTACAGCTCCTTCATTCCCAAGTTCACCGCCAAGACCTTTATCACCACCTACCTCGGCATTGTCATCTACCTCTTCAACATCTTCAGCTACAAGATCTTCACCGGCTGCAAGGCCGTGAAGCTGGAGGAGATGGACCTGTACAGCGGCCGTCTCGAGAAGGAGGAGGGTGACGACAGATCAGAGACCTGGGACAAGCTCAAGGCTCTGGCCGGCAAGGTCACCAGCAAGGCATAAACGCTTTCTCTCGCATAGAATTAATCGGAAATTGGAAAGGGATAGAATCCGAGAAGAATCGGAACCCACATTATAGATTTAATACATCTTTCTATCATTTATTTGTTTTTGTGTCGACTGCTTGAAAATGGTATCCGGTGATGTAAGCCCGGGCATACATCGTATGCCATGTAGGACGAAAGTAGAATCATGGAGCGAGGGAGTAGGAAAATAGGAGAAATGATGCTGTAGAAACGGGAGAAAAGATAAATGGAAGAATTCAAGATGAATTCAGTAGTCTGTAGAGTGAAGGCCGAGAAGCGGAACAGGCAGCTAGTAGGATAGCTATGTAAAATATATTACATCATATAATTGACACATGATTCATAAATCGACGGGAATATTGTCGATCTTGATAAGATGCAAGTATACGAATGAGATATGGCAATACACGATATAATAACCAGTTGACTGCAGAGTACGACGGAATTAGCATTGTTTCGCCGAAGCCGGGAATATGAGCCAAAGCTGGAGAAATAGCTGAATGAACATTCACCAAGCTTAAAGGTTTTGACGCCATCACCGCGAGGAATCCAATGCCATTACAATAAATACCCTTGGCCGGTCAAACGCTTTCTTTCGAGCGTGGCTCTCTCTATACCCGCACTTGATCAACTGTCCTACGCCATGTACGGCGAATAGTTTGAGAGCATGCGTGGCTACAAAGCTGCCTTGTGCATGATCGGCTCAGATACACCCGCCATCCCGCCGATGCAGCACAACGTATAACCACAAGAGTAGCGGCAGGCTGGTTCTTTGTATAGTGCCGCAAGAATTTACACGTGTGACCTCTCTTTGGCTTTTGATGCCCATCTAGATGCCTCCTGCCAAATGCAGACGAGGCTGCCTGTCGCGTGCCGAACACGTGTGGCGTCGGTCGTTCCTTCCATATCGGTTGAAAATATGACTGCACCTTCCTGTATGCATTTCAAAAGCAAGTGTGAGTACCCGTAGACGTTTGTTAGACAGTGCGGATTGATACGCTTGTTCGGGGGTGATGATGCAAGCTGTCGACGGTTTGTTTATACCCCTTGAAATGTAGATGTCTTTTTTCTTTTTCCTTATACTGGTGCGGCTTATTTTGCTTTTGCTTTACTTTCTTGGGCCGTTGTAAATACCCTTTGAACTATTTGGCTCTGTTTTGGGTATCAAACAGTGTTCCATATGGTTCAATCATGTCTGACAAAATTAATTAAAGATTAGCGAAGCAGATTTTAGTTTTATCTACCGGGTTTCGTTTGAGATGGCCTGTGTTGGCGTTTTTTTACGAAGTTAAAAGCTGCGCACGTTGGCTGGAGATGCTATAATGATGGCGACAACAATAACTTTTTTTTGAAAATAAACAGAAAGATAAAAGTGAAAAATCGATGTGGCTGATTCACAATCGAAAAATCTACCAAGTCTGCGCGTGTCCCTTTACGCGGGTGATTCTAAAGAGCATCTGCCCTTTCACCCTTTCGGTATACACTGCGATGTATATCCTCACAATGCCAGCCAATAGGCACCCCGAAAAGCCTCAATCCACAGTTACATGCTCCATTTAACACTCCATTGACAACTCACTGTATCCCTGTTGTTGCCTTCGACTGTGCCTCACTGCCTGCTCAAGTCAACTTTCTTTGATCGAGGTTATTCGACTTCTACTCCGTAGAGCTATTCTTTGTCTCGTATAGCAAAGTTCAGGTCTTGGTCCTCGGTTTCCTCCGGCTCATGCTGTCCTGGTTCTCGTATCTGATTTATATTGACTCATTAGTCAACCGGTCACCTTTCGCTCAGTGCCTTCTGTTTTGATTGTACATAGTATTTGTTTTTCTCATCAATCATGGCAGAATACAACACTATCTCAAAATCAAAAGAGAATCTTCACATCGCGACGTTACCCCACTGAGTTGGAGCTGAGTCTAAGCCGAGATCCACCACTTCAGAAATGCAAGCTAGGTGTCGGTGCAAACCGTATGTATTAGATAGTCTTACACCTGTGATCCGTACTGAGACCGCCTCTTTACTAATGTGGTATGAATCGGGTCTCTTGGTGATGTTCAAGGTGGAAACTCTATCTAGAGAGGCAATAGGGGTGAATTAGTAGAGTCTCCTCCGCTTAGTCATACCCGTTGTTACACTTAAAAAGTGACCACATCGACACAAGGTCACACTACGCCGTTCTGCCTTATGGGCAGCCTCCCCGACGTATCATGCGTTTAGCTTTTTACATAGTACTTTGTAACGGTTCAAGCTAGACTGCCATCCTGCCTAGAATCCGTTTAGACGAGAAGCAAAAGTGACTGATCCAGGGGTGGCTCTGCCTAATCCAGATACATTTGGACAGAAAGGGAAAGGCATCCGACTAAAGAATTCAAAGAGTCCAAAAGAGCGTGACAGGATAGAAGAATAGGTCCTGTAAGATTTAAAGACAGAGCTTGCCCTTCATTGTCGTTGTTGTTGTCTCATCACACAGCATCCCTTTCTCATCATTTTACTCATTTACATCTGCATACTTTTATTCCTACACAGCCATCATGGCCGAGAACAAACTGCCTGGCTTTGGCCTCCCCCGTGACCACGCCCCAAACCGTAGGAGCAGATTCCCCAATGCTCTTGACGACGACGGCATCGGCTGGACCAGCCTAGGCACTACATGCCGTGAACGCCGCATGCTGGCCTTTATAGGTCAGATCACAGACAAGCCCGACTGGCAGACCAAGATCCATGATGAGACCATTGTCGAAAAGTGGCGGACCGAGGCCAAGGGCCAACCCAATGTGGAATTGGGCGACGTCTTCATGTCCGATGCCATGTTTGACTTTTGCATTGCCGAGCTCAAAGACAAGGCTGTCAAGTCTGAAAAGGCGGGCTTTATCAACGTGCTGGACGCCGAGCTAGCTGTCACCAAGTCTGACACGGCTGTAGGGGACGACCTGGCTGCCGAGCTGCGCAAGTTTGTTGCCGCTCTCGAGGACGTACCCGAGAACGAAAAGGATTGGCACCCGGGCTCCGACAATAAGGTGCTCGATCTGCTGCACCCATCCTTGTTTCCCGTTGTGTTTGGTCTCACAAGGGCCCTGCGCGAGGGCAAGGTTCCTCTCGAGAAGTGTGTCGAGTACACGGGCAAAGGTGACATTGTACCGGCCGATCCCGAAGAAAAGAAGCCCGAAGATCAGACCTTTGTTATCTGGAAGCCATCGCAGCTTGATAGAAAATACATGGATGACTACCAGTGGCTGCCGTCCGACGTTGAGCTTACCGACGCCGGCGCTAAGATCACCTCCTACATCAACAACCTACACCCCGACAAGCACCCCGAGCTCTACGGTGTGCTGGAAAAGTTTGTCGATGTGGCTATCCCGCTGTGGGAGGAATGTCTCTCCAGCTTCAAGGACCAGCGCCGCTTCAGAATCAAACGGACCGACGACGAGGATGACTTTTATATCCCCGAGGGACTGACGTACCGCATCCCGCGGTCCAGCGGTGAAGGCTACCACGGTGATGGTGAGGGGCCCGATCCCGACAGTGACGGTGAGGCACACTCGGACGAGGATGAAGAGTGGCGCTACACTGAAGAGTACGAGGACTGGCGCGATGAGCACCGCGTTTTGACGTGGCCCGAGCCCCCTGCATTCGTTCCCGTGGAAGAGCGCCCTCCCGTCGGAGCCAAGTCCAAAGAGAGGGATGTCCGCGTTAACCTACGCAGCAAGGACAAGTACCCCGAGGGCCTACAGGTCATCTTTAAGCTGGCCAACATTCACCTTACACCCGATGGCGGGGTCACTGTTGAGGGCGATGTCAAGGCCGATGAGGAAATGGTCGTGGTCGAGGACGATGGCGATAAAGACTACGAGGACATTGACGATGACGAAGAAGAGAGCGACAATGAAGAATCGAGCGGTTCAAAGACGTCGAAATACTATGGCGGCTCGTGGCACGTCGAGGGCACGCTGTCGGAGCGCATCTGCGCCACCGCCATCTACTACTACGACGAAGAAAACATTACACCAAGCAGCCTAAAGTTCCGCACCTCGGTCGACCATGAAGAGCTCATAATGATGCCTGCCCAAAACGCATTCAAGAGTCTCGAGGCGTACTTTGGTGTCACGAACGAGGAGGCCGCTGTCACCGAGCTCGGCTCTGTGCTCACACGCCCAGGCCGGCTGCTGGCATTCCCCAATGTGCTGCAGCATCGCGTCGGCTCGTTCAGGCTGAAGGACCCTACCAAGCCCGGCCACCGCAAGATCCTTGCCATGTTCCTGATTGACCCGTCGCGGCGTGTGCTGTCGACTGCGCATGTGCCGCCGCAGCGCAAGGACTGGGCTGAGGCGGGTTTCAAAGATGGAACAGACTCTGCTCATAAAGACGCGGGTAAGAACCCGATGGACAAGTTGCCCAACGAGCTGTTCAACCAGACAATGGACATGGTCGAGGGATTCCCCATCTCCTGGGATGAGGCCGTGGCGATCCGTGCCGACCTGATGCTGAAGCGTGGCCGCTATGTCGAGGAGCAGAATGAAGAAATCTGCGGCGCGACGTTTAGCTTCTGCGAGCACTAGTTATGTCTTGTCAGTAAGGTGTCTGCGGGCGAGGAGGAGAGGTTGAAGATGACGAGAATGGGTTGAGATTTGCTTTGTCGGTCTTGTCAGTATGCATCTCATATGGTTTCATAGTTTGAATATATAGCAATCGTTAAACACTCGAACAAAACATTGAACACCAATGATGAGAAGTCAACAAAAAGTAGAAAAGACGAGAATCTCCGGGCAGTCGGGCGTGTACAGAGTAGTGAACGGAGCTTAGATGCTGTAAATATTTCGTGATTATATAAGCAGCCGTTATGAACCTGAATCCAATTTACCGTCAGCAGTGACTAAGCCAATAGTTGTTTGATTATATAAACATACGTATTATGTTATACGTATTTACCCTACCACGTGACTAAAGCCCTTTCCTACTCATTCTTTTTGCGCTAGTCTCTCGCGCGGGTCATGTGCGGCGGATCAAAATTAAGCAAAATAGAGACGAGAAAAGCGGGGCACATCGTGCTGCCAGAGGGAAAAGAATTGCTGGTTAGGGCCTATCCGCAAAAAAAAGTGTGCTTCCCGCAAAAACTGAAGAAACTAGTGTGTAGCCTGTCGACTGTCGACTCCTGCTGTCTTTCCCCCCCTTCCTCCCTCTTTTACGATCTCTGTTTTCTCGATTTCGAATCCAATCATCAATCAACAACGATTCGACAACATCATCCGACAAAATGCCGACTCGTTTCTCCAAGACTCGCAAGCACCGCGGCCACGTCAGCGCCGGTAAGGGTCGCATTGGCAAGCACCGGAAGCATCCCGGTGGTCGTGGTATGGCCGGTGGTATGGTACGTTCGACATGAGACGGAAGAAGGCAGGACAGGAGGAGGGCCGAAGCATCTGCTGGATGTATTAGATCAGATCGATCAGAAAGCAGCAGTGATGCGACGGCAATGGTGGAGGTGCGCGGAGATGGACGGGTTCAGTTCAGACGAGACGAAGCCAGACGGGATTTCAGATATCGACATCGACATGGACGCCTCGAAGACAACAAACGACAGACGACAAGACAACAGCAGCTCAATAGGAACACAGCATGGACCCGAACTCGGCAGCCAGAATGTCGATACGACTGCAAGCATCAACGGGAACAACTGAAGGCACTGCCGCATCTACGACAAAACGAGATTATGGGCCATCATTCAGCTCAGGCTAAAAAGTCTGCTCGCACAACCAAAGGCTCCCCAGTATAAACGACAGGAAGCTCGATACTCGAACGCAGCCGACGCCACCATGCTACGCACCTTCACAAGAATCAAATCTGAAACCCCCCGTCGGCATCTGAACCTGAACACCACTGAACACGTCCGGACGGCGCACACCTCGAGACAGCAGTAAACCACACCAGAACGAAGACCAACGACTAACCTCAACAGCACCACCACCGTACCAACCTTGACAAGTACCACCCTGGTTACTTCGGTAAGGTCGGTATGCGGAGATTCCACCTTCTGCGCAACCAGCAGTGGAACCCCACCATCAACGTCGACAAGGTATGTGCAGACAGACAGACAAAAACACACCCTGCAAGATCACGAGTACGAGATCTTGCGAGCCAGGCCAACAAGACTAACACCCTCAGCTTTGGTCGCTCGTCCCCGAGGACATCCGCACCCAGTACCTGGCCGGCGAGAAGAAGGACACCGCCCCTGTCATCGACCTGCTGCCCCTCGGCTACTCCAAGCTCCTGGGCAAGGGCCGTCTGCCCGAGATCCCACTAGTTGTCCGTGCCCGCTACGTCAGCAAGCTGGCTGAGCGCAAGCTGAAGGAGGCTGGTGCCGTTGTCGAGCTGGTTGCATAAATGTTTTGTTTTTTCTTTTGTTTGTGAAAAAGGAAGGTTGAAAAAAGAAGAGGGCAAAGGGTTTCTAGGCCAGCAATGTATAATGGTTCTTACTTTGACCCTCTTTTTCAAGGAATAACATGGGTTTTTGGGCGTTTACATCAAGTATTTACCAATTGACCACTACCAACAACGAGGAGGACGACAAAGCAAAAAAAAATCGAAATTAAAAAATGATAAAATTTACAACCACTGGTCTGCGTGATGTCTAATGTGGTGAAGTGCTGAGGTATCTATGACGAGGCATGGACGGGAACACGAACTGACATACTTGACCATTCAGAATCTACACGGCAGATGCACATTGCAAAGAGAAGGGGTATTGTATAAATCTAGCAAAATACGATACATGGACAAAACATAATAGGCGAGACGGTATATCCAATCGTGAGATGCAGATAGGACAGAACAGACAAGCAGCAGGAAACACGCGAGAGAGAGAGAGAGAGAGAGAGAACAGAAAGCACAAGACAGGAATGAGAAAAAAAGGAAGAAAAAGACAAACAAGAGCTGGGAGTTCATAACTTCATGCCGGCCATAACATCTCTGCCACACCTTGTAGCCACCGTCTAGACAGCTGCCCAGAACTGTCCACAACTAAAACTGCCCGTCGTCGCCGCCCTGCAGCGCTGCCGACGCCCACAGTCCGACAAGTCCCCACCAGCTGACCTTCCAGCCGCGCCACAGGCCCTCCATACCCTGGCCACGGCGGTACACGGTCTCGGCAATCTTGGACTTGCCCTTCTTTGCACTCTTGGACCGCGATGGCGTGCCGTATGTCGGCGTCGAAGAACCCGAGGACGATTCTGTGGGCGTGGCAGCGGACGTGCCTTCTTCCGTGGCAATGTGCGTCATCGTGCCGACCACGCCCTTGTACGAGCCAACGGGGAAGATGGTCTCCATGACCGGTGCTGCCTGCTCGTTGGCCGGCAGGCCGGGCTCGCTGCTGCTGCTGTTCGTCTTGTAGCCCAGCTCAATGGCACGCACATACTCGGTTGTGCTGATCACGTGCGCCTGGCCACGACGCAGCACCGTCTCGAGCGGCAGCTTGACGAGCAGCGCCAGCGACGAGTTGAAGAACTTGGCCACGGAGAACGAGACGGGGTTGGCGTCGCGGTCGATCATGAAGCGCGTGCGCAGGACCAGCGGCATGGACAGCGTCAGCAGCGGGTGGATGAGGGCGTGCAGCACGGTGGGCAGTATAAGCAGCGGCGGGCACACGTACGACGGCAGGCTGCGCAGAATGGAGATGGCCTTGCGCGTGTGTGTGCGGTTGGTGCGCGAGGTCGTGGGCGTGATGATCAGGCGCGTGCGCACGAGATCAAGCGGCGCCAGGATCAGACCCGTGGCGACGGCGGCCGTGGCTGCAACGCACAGCGAGGCCCAGGGGTAGGGCGATGCAATGTCAATGAGCCGGTCGACGTCGTCTTTGAGACCGAGATCGGGCACATTGAACAGCGCGCTCAGCAGACTGCGCGACCAGTTCTCGAGCAGCGACTGCAGCACCGTGTAGAGGAACGACGCATTCGTGCCCTTCCACACGCCCCAGACGCCCTCCTTTTGCCACAGCTGTGAGATGACCTCGAGGATGGAGTCGGCCTTTTGCAGGACGAGCTGCTGCTCGGCCGGCTGCACAAACGGCGACGCATTGAACAGGTCCGCACTGCCTCCACCCAATGCTGCGGCCGCCATTCTCGAGCTCGTCGTGGCCGGTGGTGAGGGTGGTGGCGCGCCGCCGTAGTGAGAGTGGGCTGCGGCTGCTTGCGACTGGGCGCGGCGGTTGGCATACGACACGCCAGACACGACACTGCCGGTAAAGTATTCGGGCTCGTCGGGATCAGACTCGTAGCCGCCGTATATGTTGCTGTTGTTGTTGGGCTCGTCCCAGGCATTGCGAGGCCTGTGGCGGTGTGACTGTGACCGGAGCTGCTGATGCGGCTGGACAAACGGCTCGGGCTCGGCGGGAACTGGTGCAACCACGGCAGCCAGTGGCAGGGGTGCCGAGGCCTGGCTGCGGACCTGCAGGATGGTCCTGGCGACCTCAAAGGGCTGGGCCATCAGCACGGACGTATACCGCCACATGAGCTCGTCGACGACATCGCGGACAGACTGGACGACAGACGGCGACGAGTCGGAGATGTAGTCTTTGTAGTCGAGATCGGAAAAGATATCGCGGGCCTTTTGCGAGTAGGGGGTGGCGCCGTAGCCATGCTGTGGTGGCACGCGTGCAGCAGGCGATGCCGCAGAGGAATGGTATGTCGTCGATGAGTGTGGGTGGCTGATGCGTGCCGACGGTGTCGTCGCGATGGCAGAGGCCGGCTCCGGGCCGTCGCCGATGGTGGGCGGGATGTAGTATGGCCGGAGGGGATTGACCCCGTCTCTGTATGTAGCCATTGTGTATCTATTCTCTTGTATCTCTTGCGTCTCTTATAGGCAGAGAGTAGAGGTATACTGGCAGAGAAATGAGCAAATGCTAGACACGCAGCATCATCGGTGATGGATGAGGTCGTTGCGTTTTGCAGTAGCGGTTCTAGCCGGTATTAGGTGCCTAGTAGGTGCTGATAGTGGGCCGTGGCTGGTGGCTGTTTGTCGAGGTCCACTGTAAGTGTGACCGCTTCTTGCTTGCTGCCCAATTAAACAGTTAAATTTAAAGCAAGTTTAATTTGTAAATAAAATTTAAATGGTGGAGGGGTTGGTACCGCCACTACTGAGTAGTTACATTAATATTGATTATATAAGCAGTCGTTATCAGTAAGTTTTCTCGGAGATAAGATAACAGTAACGAGCAGCAGTTTACACTATGACCCGCTATCGGACTGACCACTGAAGGCGTGGAAATACAGCGGAGGTCAGACAGGTCAATTCAGTGTCTGTTATTGGCCAGTTGCGTTAAAACCGCGGAGGGAAAAAAGAAAAAAGCTAGAAACAAAACGGGAAGGAAGGAAAATGTGTAGTCCTCGAGGAAGGAAAGAGCGACCAAGCCAACAACCAAGCCAACAGACAACGACCAACGACCAACGACAGGCGTATCTGCAAGGGATCAGCTGCATAGGAGAGCGCATTCGACAGAAGCAAATAGGAGAGAGAAACAGGGAGCAAAAGAACCAATATCAGAGGAGAGAGCTCGCAGACAAAGCGGCACAAGCGACGACTCACACTCTACCCGCAAACCACAGTGGCTATATAGCTATCGCATCCGCTACCGACGATCCCACGACGACGACGACGACGACGACGACGACGACGACGACCTCAGCCTCAACTGACACCCAACTAATACTCGGCTGGTGCTCGACTGACTCGACATCGACGCAAGATTATACACTCATTCCCTTCTCCCCATCTATAACCACCACACCCACACAATGGCCCGCGCAAGACAGCTCGTGTCGGCCGGCCTGCGCCTCGCCTCGTCCCGGCCAGCAGCCGCCCCCCTCGCCAGACTCTCGACTTCTACTACTCCCCTCTCAATCTCAACCTCAACCTCAACCTCGACGTCCTCCCTCTACCGCACACAACTCGCACAATCATTGCGGCCTGCATCGGCAAGGACACAGCCCATGGCTGCCCGCATGTTCTCCACGACACCCGCACACTCCCACGGCCACGTCCACAAGCCCAAGCCCGGCGAGGAGTATGTTTTTACTTGTCCTTTTTATTTCGTTTTTTTAATTTTTAATTTACTCTATTCCCTTCTAACAGCCAGGCTCTACATTACCTTTGTCGACAAGGACGGCAGCGAGCACAAGTTTGCCGTGGCTGCCGGCGACAACCTGCTGGACATTGCCCAGGCCAACGACCTGGAGATGGAGGGTGCCTGCGGCGGCTCGTGTGCGTGCTCGACATGCCACATCATTGTGGATGAGAAGTCGTATGACGAGATGCCCGAACCAGACGACGACGAGAACGACATGCTGGACCTGGCGTTTGGTCTGACGGAGACGAGCCGGCTGGGCTGCCAGGTGACCATGACCAAGGAGCTGGACGGCCTGGTGGTGCGGCTGCCGTCGATGACGCGGAATCTGCAAGCAAGCGACTTCGAGAGCAAGTAGCGAACTTGCAACCAAGGCTTGGCGAGTTTGGCGAGTTTGGCGGAGGAGCGAGTCAACGACTGTATGATATAAATACCCCGACGATTTACGGATGGATCTAGTGCAGCAAGGGCAAGGCCAGGCCACGGGAAAGAAGAGGAGGGTATCAACGAATCAATGAAAACATAAAATGAAAACCGGACAAAACACGGACAGGCGGACAGGCGGACAGGAAAAGAGAAAAGCTCAACTCATCATTCGGCGGGCATGCATTGGAATTTATTCTCATTACATTTATATTTACATTGGACTGCGCTGGATAGCCTCCTTTTAATATCATTGGTTTTATCGGCTTGATGCGTGGACGCTTTCAGTCGTGTTTGGATGACTTATATCATTAAGACGGTTTAGATGGTTGACTTTATAGTATTGACCTTTTATGAACCGTAATACACCATACCCAAATGGAAGATACAACATGCAATAGACAAGCAAGCAATGAGCGTAAATAGCAAAAGAAGAAACAAGAAGGCCCCAGCGAATGAAGGATGACAAATGACGAATGACGAATAAAGGAAATAAAGACATCAGCTCATGCCTCCTCCAGGCCGCCCTTTTTTAATCCGCCGCCGCCGGACGCAATCAGGTCCAGGAAGCCCTTGCGCGACATCTCCGTCACCTTGGCTTCCCGCTTGTCCATGCCAATCAGGCCCTCGGACCGCGTCTGCTTCTTGGCCTTGGTCGCCTTGACCTGCGCCGCCCGCACCGCATTGAACAGCTGCACCACACCGCGCTGGGCCACCTTGCGCAGCTTCTTCTCCGTCGCCAAAATGGACGCCGTAGTCTCGCCGCTGTCCTCGGCATCGCCAGCGCCAGCGCCAGCGCCAGCACCGAAAGCAGGCCGGTTGCTGGCAATCAGCACATCCTTGACGCGGCCCTTTTCCAGCGCTGTGCGGCGCTCCGTGCGCATCTGGCGCCGCGCCTTCTCCTCGAGGGCGGCATCCACCACACGCCGGCTCGCATCGCGGGCATCGGCACTGCGCGCCAGCACGGGGTCGGCACGGCGGGCCGTCGACAGCTTGGTGCCCAGGATCTTCTGCAGCGACGTCGCGAATGTGTTGGGGTCGTTGCGCTTCGACTTGGGCTTGCCGGCGGCGTCGAGGTCGCTCAGGTCCAGCTCATCGTCATCTGCCGACGACTGGTTGTCGTCCGAGTCGGCCGGTGCATCGCTGGCTCTCAGTTTCTTGGTCAGTTTTTGTGTGGTGGGGGCCGAGTCGAGAGAGTCTTCAGAGTCGTTGCCGTCCTCGTCGTCGTCGGACGCGCCGTCGTCCACCAGGGCATCATCGTCGAGGGCCTCGTTGTCGCTGTCGAGCAGGTCCACTGCGGTGAATTCGTCGTCTGAAGCGTCGGACGCATCCTCGGCAGCAGCAGGCTTGGCCTTTTGAGCGGCTTTACCCTTGTGCGCGGGCTTCTCCTCCTCCTCCTCCTCGGAGTCGCTGTTGTACTGCTTCCGCTTGAGCTTCCGCTTGAACCGGTCGTTGCTCTTGGCCGCGTTGGCTGCCCGCTTGGCCGACGCCCGCTCAATGTCGTCGCCGCGCCGTTTCCTTGTTGCCGTAATTCCAGCCATTATTGTGTATTTGGTTTGTAGACTGGCTGCTGTGCTGTCGGTTGAGCTGTCAATTGATTGAGGTGCTAAGGCCGTAGATACTCTGCTGGCTGACTGCGATGCACTCTGCAATACGCACGGCAGAATTGCCAAAACTTTCTCTCTATTTTCGCTTTTTTCGGGCGGTGAGAAGAACTTTTTTGTGGGACGATCACCGTCCAGCAGCCTTCTGTATTACAGAGTAGTCCATATCCACATCATCCTTCTCTAGACATGAATGACAAGGAAATAAAGCGAAAGTGAGCAAATCAATCCAGCAGCCATTTTGATTATTTGATAAAATTATATGTGTATATTTCTGAAATTGTCCCGTATTTTCTGGTATATGTATACGTATATCTAGGCTCGCAGGTGGTGAATTAATTGTGTTTCTAAAACTAACCATATTTTGTTTGGATTCAATCAGCGATCTGTTATGAAATATTTATACTAATATTCCGGTAATAAACATACATATGCTGTCATTCTAAAAATATCACTAGGAATAAAACGATTGGGATAATGTGTATACATATGTGAACGCGAGTTCGTGACTTCTAGGACGAATAAAAACAAACCAGAAAAAAGCACGTACAAAAACAAGGCACGCAGAAGTAAATCAACAAATAGAATCAACATCGATTATCCATCTGATTGTGGCATGGCATATAAACCAACCACGGCACTACTAAAGTATTTGAAAATAAAGATAATAAAGATAAAATATAATAAAAAGGCATGGCAGACAGGATGTGGCCCATAACAACAAGCAAAAACATAAATATTGCATCGAAAAAAACCACAGAGATAACAGACATATCAATCTTGGTGCGAGCCATGCACCTCTGCCAGTGCCTTGCAAATAGAGACGAGTCTTGTAACGAGAGAATTGAAAGCGTAAATTGTGCCAGATGGAGATGAAGTTGGTGGAGATTCAAGTATGAATGATTGGTAAAGATGATTGTAAATAAAATAGTAAAACGTAGAAAAGTGAAAAGTGAAAAGTAAAACGATGAGCAACAGTAAATATCAATGACGTAAAGCTTAATGACAGAAAGAAAATCGTCGAGATCTTGCAGTGGAAAGCACAGTATCTCTTATGCTCCTACGCCCAAAGGCGTTTAGAGCTCACCGACGCGGGCCTCGCCGTTGCTGACAAAACCCTCGCGCTCGTAGAAACGGAACACGAGGTCATAGTCCTCAAAGTCGTGCACAATGCGGTCGATGCGGCGGTAGCCAGAAATGTTCTCCAGGCGCGGCTTGTTGCCGTTGGTGCCAGAAGGGCTGGGCGCGCCGTTGAGGTCGTTGGCCAAAAAGTACTGGTCCTTGGCCGGAGCACCCTTGTCCTTGGCCTCAAAGAGGGTGACACTGAACCGGCCGGGACGGAAAATATCCACGACCTGCTTGACAATGTCGGCCGTCTGGCGGCCCTTTTGGCCACCGGGCACGTTGGTCTCAAACGACGCAAACGAGCAGTTGGGCTCGGGCGTGACGTGCACGGTAAAGTAGTGCATACTGGCAGCGGCGGCCTTGCTGCCGGTAGCAGCGTCGCCGGTCGCACCCTCAGTGGGAGCAGGACCAGGGACCACGCCGTTGGCCGAGAAGCCACAGGGCGAAAACATGTAGGCGTCAATGCGCGCATCCGGGTAGGCAGACTTGGGGTAGACGTCCGACAGGCCGCAACTGTCAGACACCACAGTACCCAGAGCATGACCCTCGGTCGTCAGGGCCTCGTCGATCTCAATGTGATCCTCGCTCATCGGCGTAAGCGAGCCGTTGCTGCTGTGGCCGTTAACGTCAATGTCATCCACATCAAACAGCTCCTCAGTACCGGTGATGCTGTACGTGCTGTCCGACATGTGATCCTTGGCCGCCTGCTTGTTGTTGGTGGCACGCAGGGCCGCATTAGTCCGCGCCACGACGCCATCACGGGCCACAGCACTGGCATGCTCCAGGTAGAACTGCTTGGCGTTGATGGGGTCCAGGTCCGTCATGAGAATCTCGAGCGTCTCGTCGTTCATCTCGTTGCTGTCAACGACAGGGGCCGACAGAATGCCAGTGGGGATCTTCTTGGAAGTGCGCAGGATAGGGCTGCTAGCATTGGTCGAGCTGCTGCTGTTGGCACCGCTGAAACCGTTGATGCTGCTGCCATCGTCAGTGGGCGTGTAAGGCGGCGTCGTGCCGGCCGAGGGCGACGTGATGTACAGGTACCAGTGGTCGCCGTTCATCTTGCCCACCATGTAGGCGCTACCACCCTCAAACATGTCGTCGAGGTACTTGACCTCCTGCTTCCAGCTGCGGTGGGGACCCTGCTGGCGGTCCGGGAACAAAAAGTTCTTGCGGCTGTAAAAGACGCGGTACGGCGTGGCGGCCACCTGAATCTCGTCGGTCGAGAGGGCGTTGTGAAAGGGGAAACCAGCCACAGTGGCCGCAATGCGGAGCATGCGGTTCAGACCCAGGAGCAGAGTGGTGGTGCCGCATGTCTTGAGAATGATCTTGTGGGGAAAGACAAACATGCTCGACTCGGACAAGAGGTAGGCATCGACAGTGTCGGAGTGAACGACAGACAGAATCTTGCAGTTGACAAGGTCAAGCATGCCAACCCAGACATCAGAGGGGACCGACTTGAGGCCATTCTCCTTGACAGAGGGAGCCAGCGAAGTGGCGCTGGGGGCAAACCAGACCTCGAGAAGCTTCTCGGGGCCTTCAAAGGCGTTGGACGAGTCTAGATCGGCAGCAACATCGTGATTGATAGTCAGATGAGGCGTGGCGAGCGACGGCGAAAGAGTGCAGTCGTTGGGGATATCAAGAGTGACCATCTCCGTGTATTTGACGAGCCGAGGCGCGTTGATTTTGAATTTGGGGGGAAAGCAAGAATGATGTAGAGATCAGCAGAGATCAGACGGAAAAGCTTCCGCGGAGCGCTAGCTACCTCTCAAACGAACCTTGCGGCGGTCGTTTGAGGAGAGTAGGCCCACAGGACGTGGACGAGGATCAGATGCTGGCAAAAGCCAGCTGCAGCAATGCGATGGTGGAAGGCCGGTATAGTAGTCCAAACGTCTGTAAAGGACGTTATGGAGGGCGGGTAGCGACGGGGAGGCGGAAGACCTGCGAGGAAGGAATCTTGGGCTATTTAGAGCAGCGAGGCAACCCGACAGTAGAACCGATACTCAGGTGTTTGGGCCGAGTATCAGAAACCGATCGAGGAGCGTCGGTAGACGAGGGTGAAGGTTGTTGGAGGTGGAAGTTGCGAGTTGTGTTGGCTATTGATGTTGTAGTGTTGATCCAAAGGGGTGCTATCGGGGCCTGGTTGTCTGTTAGTTATGCTGAGTTAAGGAAGAGTTCGAGGTGAGTTGAAAGACGGAGAAATATAGTTATAAGAAGAAAAAAAGTAAAGTTAAGACGGTGAGTAGTTTAAGAGCCGTTGGGAGAGGTAGAGAGGGGGACAGCCAAAACACCAAAGCACCAAAACAACAGTTAACAGTGACAAGTGAACTCACTTTGCGGGCTTGGAGAGGAAACGCAGGAGATCCTTTGAGCTCATGGATCACTGCAGCAGAGACAGGAAGATTTCAAAGGCGGCCCAGGCAAGACGAGACGATGTCTGTTCTTGCTTGACGAGGGACCGGGACGGTGGCTAATTGCCGGCGGTGGTTGACATTCGATTGGTGATGAGTGGCGAAGTGGTGGGCTGGTGCGTACGTGAGAATGGAAATGATGCGAATGGGTTGTTACTGTTGAAGAAGGATAAAAAAGATGAGAGGAAAAAGAAAGACGAGACAGAGAAAGGGTCTTGTCGCGTGCGTGGAGGCGAATCGTCGATGACGAGGTGGGGTTGAGGATGCAATTTTTGCCCGAGGCCGGGATTGACGAAAAATGATAGGGAAAAGCAGCGAAACGCGCAGGGGTTGGAGGATGAGTGACGGGGTTGTTGGTACACTGTTACAAGCAGAGAGAGCAGAGAGAGCAGAGCGAAAAAGTGAGGTTATCGACAGAGAGCTTTCTGGCGGTGAAAGGGGAAAGAGAAGAGGCAGTTGACGAGGACGGAGGATGTGAAAAGGCAGGAGCGAGGAGCAAAACGAGGACAAAAAAAATATTTAAATTAATGCATAGATTAATACGTAAATTGCGATATTTAAATGCGAAAGTAGCCCGAGCTAAGAAAAGACCAAAGAGAGGCTATGACTGCAGGGAAAAAATGTGAGAGGGCCCATTCGGGGAAGGAGCGATCGAGGCGCAGAACAAGGAAACGCCATAACTGCAGCAGAAGAACCACTAAAATAAAGGAATAAGCCAATAAACGATAAAATAGATAATAAGCTGGCGGTCACTAAGAATTAATGTATAAATTAGTATATGCAAATAGAGAAGGCCGTTGCAGACATGACAGAGTACAACCCGGTGTGCAGATGCATGTCTACGTCGCAGCCTGGCCCGCCAGCAAGCCGCACAAAAGGGCCGTCTAGGAGCGAGGGTCACCGTTATGCAAATCCCTAACGTCTCTGTACACGATAACTGCTGTATTACAGAATAGTAGTGGAAACAGAAACAATGGAAAAGCTGACATAGGGCAGAGAACTTTTTAGCGGGGCGCTGGAGAAAAGCGTTGTATTAGGAAGGAGCAAAACAAGAAATGGCATAGTGACTACAAAACGAGAAAAGGAAAGAGGAGAGGAAAGAGAAGATAGAAGAAAGAAGGAGCGGCAGGAAGGGCTGAATGAAAGAGCGACAAAACTTGCGACGGGAGAGCGGTTTGATTGTGATACGAAGAGATATCGAGGTGGCAGGTGATGTGCAAGACGCGGGAAGAAGCAACCACCACTTTGAAACAAATCAAGAAATAAATAATAAAATAATAAAATACGAACAAGTTGCAATTCCATTGGTGCGGCCCTACAGAGCACTACCGCTCAGACGAATTAAGTAATTTAATTTGAGCAATTAATAAATGGGAAATAAGTAATGCCTCTGAGTACTGCATATTGGAGTGCTTTTAAAGAAAAATACAAGAAAAATACAAGAAAAAAGGAAAAGACGATGGCACCAATGCAAGGTGTGGTTGGTGGCTGGCAGCATGGTGTTTGTGGGTGATTGACATGAGCGTAATACGAGACGTTGTAATACTGGTACAAATACCGGGATCAAAGTGTCGTCATAGTTGCGGTCGCGTTGATTACATAATCAACACCCGCACCAGACAATCGATTATTCATATTCAAAGTCGGCAAACAGCAGTGTCATAAATCATTATTCATTATCCTAATCTAAATGGCATGTCGTGAGTACCGCTATTCTGCTATGATGACGAGCGCACGACCTCTGCTGTGATGCGTCGGAAGATGGGCTCGAGCGAGCACGCCCGGTACTTTTGTGCAAACGTCTTGCGCTTCACAACGGCGTCGTCTGTGGCGCCCAGATCGTCCTCGTCCTTGCCCGGGATGAACTCAATGCCCTCAACCTGGGTGCCGGCCGGGTACTCAGGCACGCGGCCAGACTCGACGAGCACGACAAACTGCGGGTCGATGGGCACACTGCCAAGGAAGGGCACGCCAAAGTCGGCCGCCATGGACTTGCCGCCGCCGCTCATAAATATGTCGGTGCACTCGGAGCAGTTGGGGCACACAAAGCCGCTCATGTTCTCAACGACACCGAGCACGCGAATGCCCGTCTTTGTGCAGAAATTCAGCTCTTTGCGCACATCTGCCGTGGCCACGGCCTGCGGGGTGGTGACAACAACAGCGCCGGCCATCTGGTCGGGCGTCGTCGACTGCAGCAGTGTTTCCGCCAGACTGATATGCTCGTCGCTGGTGCCGGGCGGCGTATCAATCAGCAGATAGTCGGTCTCGCCCCAGAACACGTCGGTCAGGAACTGGCGCACCATGGCCGTCTTCTTGGGGCCGCGCCAGACGACGGCGTCGCCGCGCTTGGGCAGCAGGAAGCCAAGCGAGATGACTTTGAGGGAGCCAATGTTGCGTTCGGGGTCTGCTTCGTGCACGGTCACGGGAAGCCAGCCGCCGGGGGCTTGGGTGACCTTTTCGTTTTCGATGGAGAACATGCGCGGGATGGAGGGGCCGGTAAGGTCGACATCGAGGACGCCGACAGAGTGGCCAGCGAGGGCGAGCGAGAGGGCGAGCTGGGTTGTGACAGAGGACTTTCCAACGCCGCCTTTGCCAGAAAGGACCTGTGTTTGTTAGATGTTAGGGTTCCAAGTGCAGCATGTCTCAGCAAACAAGACATGCATCGAGGGGATGACGATGACGAGGGCGAGGGCGATGACGACGGGACGGGACGGGACGCACCAGCACAATGTGCTTGACCTTGGTGAGAGACATTCTGCAGATGTGCTTGACAGGTGTTGGTGTCAGATGGCAGCTGTCTCAAAGAAATGTGCGGTAACAAAAGCTCGAGGAAAAGATATCGCTACATTTCGAGATGGGCGATTTAAGCAGAGGCAGATTGGTGACAAATGCGGTTCTACAGAGTACAAGACTACGGAGTACTATGTAGCAATTCTGCACTGCAGGGCCGATGTAGGGATTGGTAATACCGCTGACATTTGCTCGCGAATCAGATCACGCGACCTGCCCATAACCCGCAGAATAGTGGTGTATTATTAGTGGTGTGTTAGTGCCTGTGTCGCCTGTGCTATGACGGAATCTTACATTTTGCACTGACTAGTAGGGGTCGTCCGAGGCCGTTCGCCTTGGCTGCGCGTTGCAATCGGTCTCCACTTTTTCTATTCAGCAGTGTCAAAGGTGTCGTCAGGAGGAGCCAAACAACGCCAAACAGCCCCTTTCTGTGCAACATCTGGGCAGCTTCGTTGTCAGCCAGGCCACTTCTCGAGACACCCGAATTCAGTTTCATACTCTGCTCTGTGCAGAACACATGCAGCACACGCCCAGGCCTTTGCTCTGTTGTTAATCTTGATACCACCGACTATATTCAGCCACCTGTGCCAACAACAGACTGGACCCCGACTGCATCGCATCACGACATTACATCGAGTCCGATCTTGCTACATCGCTTGCGACAGCATCGACGGCATACTGACGACGCGGCAAATGTTTTCTATATAGACTCGGAACTTTTGCATAATATGCCCCTGGCCATCGCCCACAATGGACGATCCTTGGGGCTCACCTTGGACGAGCAACAACGACGACTTTGGCTCCTTTGCATCGGCACCGTCGGGAACGGGATCAGGAGCAGTCTCGCCCGGCCCGAAGCCGCCGCGGCCAGCTCTGCTAGCTAAGATCTCCAACCAAGACCTGGCTTCTGACAGCTCCAATTCGAAACCGCCGACACTCTCCTTCTCCTCTCTCGAGCCGTCTCCATGGGCCGACGACGACAACTTTGGCGACTGGGCCGCGGCTGACAGCGGGTCTCTCGGCTGGGGCAGCGCTTTGCCTTCTTTTTCGGACGACAGCAGACTATCGCCACGGCCAAAAGACCGGCTGCCGCAGCCGAGCCCGCAGTTCAGCCCGGTGCAATGGGCGACATCGATGACGCCGATTGCGCGGCCGCCGGGGGCACTAACTCCACGGTCGCGCGCCAGCAGCACCATGTCGCGCGCCAGTGACCCCTGGGGACAGAGAGAGAAGGCAGATGTAGTCGACGTCGATGTTGTCGATTTTGTCGATAAAGACAAAGCCAACAAAGTTGATACTTTAATAGCAGAGACTGAAGAAGAGACTGGGAACGCAGCAATGGAGGACACGGGCTACGACACAGAAGAAGCCGAGAGCAGGACGGAAAGCCATGTCGACACCGATCTTGACCACCGCGACGATCACCACGAAACTGAAGACGGCCACAACTCGCAGCAGCAAGTGTCGCCCACTACCTCTGTTGAGGACGAAGAGGATGACAGCGAAGAAGACAGCGAGGGCAGTGAAGACAATGAAGACAGCGAGGAAAACGAGGACAACGCAGACACCAAAAACGACCTGCAACTAGAAAACAGCCAGGACAAGAGTGAGGGGCCCAACTACCCGGCACTCCGGAGAAAACCGTCGTCCAAAGTACAGGGTCTGGTAGAGCTGTTTGACGGTCTGGCAAAGCGGCCCATATCGGCGTCGGGGTCACTGTCAGGGTCTCTATCCGGGTCCAAGTCGGGGTCGCGGTCGGCCTCAGCAACAAGATCAGTTTCTGCCACAAGGTCTATGGAGAGGCGGCCATCACGGCAACTTTCTACCAAGGACCTCCCAGAAGACGGTGTAGATGAGGAGGAAGACCAAGAGGAGGAGGGCACCATCGAGCCAGTCCCAGAGACCGCCGAAGAGGCAGTTGAGACATTGCCGGAGCCCAAAGAATCCTCACAAGCAGAGGCACAACAAATCACAGTCGAGCCCATCGAGGTGGTCATCGAGAAGCCAAGTGAGGCACAGCCGGATATTTCCTCAAAAGAGGTTGCGCCAGCCCAGCCGGAGACAAAAGAAGTCAAAGATGCAAACAGCACAAACAACGCATCTACAATCACGCCAGCCGACGCCCTTCTTGCGCTCTATGGAAAGCAGGAGCCGTACGTGGTTGACACGGTAAAGGTGGACGCGCTGTTCCCCATCCTGCCAAAGCCGCGCACCGAGGAGGACGAAAAAAACGACGTCAACGCTTTCATCCCCGACGGCTATATTCTCGACGACAGCTTCACCAACATCTCTGAACGCCGCACGTGGTACCGCATTGCACGCCACGGCAGCAGCCGCAAACACGACGCGGGCGGCTCGGAGGATGACAACTACCGGCCGGTGACGTGGGCAACGTCGACGGTGCTGCCGGAAACGGTCAAGATTGTGCGTCGCTGGATGGAGGAGGACTCGTTCACGGGCAAGCCGACCCTGGGTGCAGGACTGTACTCGGGCGGCGGCGGGGGGCGCGGCACTAACATGTTTGGCTGGGACTCGGCGGCCGAGCCCGTGACGCTGGAGCAGGTGTTCAAGCGAGCTGCAAGCCCGGCAAGCTCTGCGAGTTTTGCAAAGAAAGAGGACACGCCACAGCAGCCGCGGCACGCACACTCGCGGACACTGTCCAACACAAACTCGGCAGCAGCAGCGGCCGCCTCGGCTTTTGGCTGGGGCAGCGACGCATCGCTGCCGCCAGTCTCCCAAGCGTCCAAAGAAGCCAAAGAGACTGCCCGGCACTCGGTGCACTTTGGCGGGTTCCCGTCGCTTGCGTCGTTTGGCAGCGAAGGCGGCGACAATATATGGGCGGCTCCCGAGGCAGTAGATCAGTCGAAGTCGGCAGACAAGCCCGTGTCGCCCATACGCCCAAGCTTTGACGCGCAGACCCGGAATCACAATCAAACCCAAAACCAACCCCAAAACGGGGACTACAGTAGACGCGGCCATAGGAGCACGCCCAGTATCGGGTCGCTGCCGCCGCCGCCCAAGGTGGTGGCCCGGCCGTCACCGCTCTCCATCAACACCGTCGTCTCCAAGTCTAGTGCCGAGGCTGTCGACTCTGATGACTCCGATGACGATGACGACAACGACAACGACTCCGATGATGACGACGACGACGAATGGGGCGAGATGGTCATGTCGCCAACAGCTGGTGAGACCTTTCTTCCACTGCCGGTGCCGCTGATGCCGGCCACAGCGTCTATACCAATACTGGCTCCGTCAACTCCAGCTGCTCCGGTAGCCTCTTTTTCGGCTCCAGCTGCAGCACCGCCAAAAGCAGTGTCTTTTCAAGAGCCATTCTCGGAGATTCCAGTGCCCACTGACAATACATCCTTCATCGACTCCATCATCGGCAGCCTCCCTGACTTGTCGTACATGGCAGTATAGCTTTTGTATAGTTCCATCTTGTATCTTTATTCTTTTTATTGGGTATTCTCAGCCGGCGTTATTGCATCAAGGCGTTATCACCATCTATGGCATATTTTATTATATCAATTTATCAATATATTAATCAAACAAACAAGCAGTAAAGCCAAACGCAAAAGCTAATTGAACCAGATCACAAACAGTCATAAGTCGTACACTCAACCAGTTCCCCCACCCAGTCTGCTCTTTGACTACCGGCTACGGCTGTACCGGTCGGGCAGTTCATACACCTCGTGGCTCTGCTGGTTCACCGCGAACTTGTTGTCGCTAGTGTTCCTGCTGTTGCCGGATCCATACATCCCCTGTGCTGCAAGTCCTGCTTGCAGCGACGGCTTTTCCGTGCCCAGGAGCTCATGCTGCTGCAGGCCGCGCTGGCCGCGCTGGCCGCGCCGCCTGCGGAAGCACAGCCAAGCGGCGGCAGCAAGAAGGGCAATGCCAGCAACAGCGCCTACAGCAATACCGGCATATACGCCAGCAGGAGTGGACTTGCTCGTGGTGGTGTCCGACGAAGCCAGAGTGGCAGTCGCTGTAGCGGGCGACGTTGGCGAGCTGACGGCGGCCGTCTTTGTAGAGGTCGAAGACGAAGACGTAGCTGTAGCAGCCGCAGAGGATGAGGCTATCGAGAAGCCGTTGACGGGAATGGCATAGACGAGCGCCTCTGCTGTCATGAGCTGCGTGACAATGCTGGCATCGGTCTGGCCCTGCGAGACAATGTGCGTCAGCGACTGGCCGCTCGTCACCGTGGACACACACTGGGACGGGAAGGCGCCGGCGCTCGTCGGCTGCGAGATGAGCATTGTGTATTGGCTGTTGGTTGATTAGATGCTTCTTCAATGTCATATGGGGAAATGGAGGGGGGGGGACGCCATACGATGGACAGCAGAGTGTCTGGTGAAGAGTGCTGTCGACAATGACGGTCTGCACGGCCGAGTAAGCCAGAGGACACTCGAATTCGGGGCCCAGAGCCGTGTAGATGCTGGACGATGACTGCTGCCACCACGTTGTGACCTGTGGTGGAAGACAGGACGCCTTTGTCCTTTGCATGGCCGAGCCGTACAGAGGATCCCAAGCAATAAAGGTGCTTGGGGTCGCGATGGGCGTACGCAGGTAGATGTTGGAGGTGCATCCGGACGTCGATGGCCAGGCCGAGGCGAGCGGCAGGAAGACGGTCGGAGTGCCGGACACTGTGATTGTCGTCGACGCAAACGACATGATGCTGTGTGTTTTGGGCCGTTGTGCGACTGGCGGTATAAGTGGTTGTATAACAGTATAAGTGGTGGTAGATATATGATGGTGTAAGTGGCTGTCTTGTGTGACACTGATGGAAGGTCAAGATTTAAGATGAAGACGGGAGGGGAATATCTGACATAGATACTGCAGGTAGGAGAATAAGTGAGACAAGCCAGAGACAGACAACAGACAGACAATACAGACAATAAAGACAATAAGACAAGACACGGGGTAGGACGGACCGACCTGAGGTGGCTGCGATGGACGACATGCAAGTCAGTATGCCCCAGCAGCAGAGCATCCGCCCATAGCCGCCTATCTCTTGCCAGTTCTGCTCATTTCCCCTCTTCTCATATATTTTTGGCATCAGTATCTTTTTTGTCTTTCTGGCTTTTCTTTTCTTTTGATTTTCTTTTGATTTTCTTTTGATTTTCTTTTGCTTTTCTTTTGATTTTCTTTTACGCCATACTGTTTACTTTGTACCTTGTCAGCACAGGAGGCAGTCTGCGTGTCTCAGATCAACCGGGCCTGGGCACCCTCCATGACGAGAATACAAATAAAAAGCAAATATAATCCTTTGCGTATCATGTTGGTGATGATTCGATGAAACGATGCAGGCTCGCCGGTCTTGCTGGCAATGCCCCGTTCTACGGCCCCCAAATGTGACGAGGGCTTGCTCCGTCGAGCGCGTACTGTGCCAATATCTGCAGCATCAAGGAGAAGGCAGATGCCGGGTGATTCCTATTCTGTGAAATTCAAACAATTCAGGCAATCCAAACAATAGACTGCATGCCACAGGGTTTGTAGCTGTATCAACTCTGTATCAGCCCGGCTCGGAGTTTGTTGCGTCTGGTGATGAAGCTTTGAATATCTGGATATGTATGCTGGATAGTCATGCACAGCCATGTCACAGTCTGAATTCTGGTATATCTCTCATGCTCGTATTCTGCCCTCTGCCCCGTCTACCCACTCTCTATCCCACCCACCTTTCGGCGCTTAAGACGAGCGGTTGGACTTGTGCGAGAAGCCCGGGATACTCATACAGTGAAAACAGAGCGATCCAGCAAACGCCTTGCATTATTGAGAATAAGATGCATTCTCTGCACTATGCACATGGAGAAAACAAAAGAATTAAAGGGGGGACAAATACATAGTACTCTGTACAGAATTTGGGATCCAAAGGCAGAAACAAGGGTATTATGCGCTGGCAGATCATTCCCTGTATTGACCCCGGTAACTGCTGCAATCTGACAGAATCCGCGTAGCCGCCCACGCTTGCCCGGATTTGTTGTCCTCAGTACATAGTATGCGTGATTGAGGAGTATTGAGGCGGCGATGCAATTCTTGTGCCCGTGCTGAAAAAGCGACAGATGCGAGTGTACTGTGCATAGTACAGTCGTATCAGTGGACAGCAGCAAACAGTAACCAGGAGCCAGCAGTGTGCCGCCATCCTCGGGTCGTCAGCCTCCCGTTTGTCGCTTGTCGCTGACGCTTGGCCCGTCGCTTGCTGACGCATCTTCTTGTCTTGCTGCCCTTTGCCGTGCTTCTTTGGATTTGTTGTCATTGTCTAGTCTTTGATTCTTGATCTCTGATCTTTGATTCTTGATTCTAGATCTCCATCTCATCCCAGCGCATTGTGCCACGGTGCTTCTTCTCTGCTCTTCTCTGTTCTTTGCATCGACGTCATGGCCCTCACCCGCCCCGGTGGCCTCTGGGACACCTTTGCTCAAGCCATCAACCGCTTCTCCTCCTCCGTCTCGTCATCAGTCTCCTCCTTCTCATACACAGCTCTGCCGGTTAGTCCGTCCTTATCATTAGCATCGCCTCGAAACACGCCCTTGGCGCGGTTGCCCGATGCTCTTCGATCCCGCTTTGCACGGCTGGTCCTCTACTCCGCCCTCGCTCTTTCGGTCTTGGGGCTTCTCTACCACAACGGCATGATCACGACAGCCGCGTCGCCGAGGACGCCCCTCTCCAGAGACGACTATATCGCGGCAGTCCTGCGCAACCCCGTCGAGGGGCTGCTCGACCCGGAACCCGTCCAGCAAATGTGCGCCGCCTCCAGGCTCAAGCTGCAGCCGGGCCTGGCGTGGCACTGCGACACCGTTGTCGGCGGCATCGGCAATGTCGGCAACATGTGGCTCAACTGCATGCGCTACGCCATCGAGGCCGGCGCCACGGCCGTCATCCTGCCCCGGCTTGGCGCCCGCGCGTCCAACCTCATCGATCTTGGCAACAGCGACAAGTCGGTGGATCTGTCCGAGCTCTTTGACGTCGACTACTTTCTGCAGGAGTGGGCGCGCGTGTGCCCGCAGATGAAGGCGTACGTGTCCGAAGCCGACTTTGCCGCGGACTTGGCAGCGACGGCGACCAAGGAGCTGCTGGCGCCGCACCTCGCGCAGCCCGCCGCCGTCACACACTTTGAGATGCACAAATACCTGCTCGTCGACCCGACCGGCTGGCGCGCGGCGTTTGACGTGTGGCTCGCCAAGCAGGTGGGCGACACCGGCCCCATGTCGCCCGTGAGCCCCGTGCGCGTGCGCCAGGGCATGGTGCTCGCCCAGTGGAACCGCGAGGCAGCCATCAACAACATCAACGGCAGCAGCGGCGTCGCCTTTGGCAACTCGTTCCCGCGCCTCTTCCGCTTCCCCTTGGTCACGCGCCAGCTGGGTGCCGCCACGCTCTGGCATCTCGGAGAAGCACTCCAGCGGCCTGTCGTGGCTGATGCGATTCTGTACGGGTCGGCACGAGACGCAAAAGTAGAGGTCACGAACCACCTGACACCCGGGCGTCTGCTCAGGAATGCATTCATGGGCGTGCACATGCGCGTCGCCGCCGATGCCGCTAAGGTCGGGTGGCCCGGCTACGAAGCGCAGGCGCCCTTTTTCATTGCCGAAGCGCTGCGCCGCAATCTCTCTACCATCTACCTGGCGACCGGCTCCGACGAGCACCGGCTCATGTTCCGCAAGGACGCCGCAGCCGCAGGGCTCAATGTCCTCACAAAAGAGGACCTCCTCGCTGGCCAGGATCTGCAGATGCTGAAGAAAATGACCTGGGACCAGCAGGCGCTCGTCGACCACGACGTGTTGATGCACAGCTCGTTTTGCTATGGCTTTGTGCGCAGCAGCTTTAGCTGGGCTCTTGCGCTGAGGCGTGGCACGCTGCCCGAGGCCGGGCCGTCCCAGGTGACCCCGGAGCTTGGAGACGAGTACCGGGATGAGCTGAGTGCGGTTGTTGGGCGGCACGAAAACATCAACCCAGAAGGCATGTGGCCGTGATTTTTTGTCTTGTTTGCACCTGGCCTTTTTTGTGGTGTTTGATTTAGCATTTGGGTACTTTTACTACATTGTTGGAATATTCCTGGCATAGATAGGAGTTGGTCTTTGTTTGCAGCATTTCTTTAAACTTTTATTTTTATTTTTATTTTCTACATAAAATATTTCATCGACATTGCGAATGGAATCCTATTAATGAGATTTTGTAAACTCCTAAAATTTATAATTTATGAAATGAGATGAGGTACTCAAATAATTTATCAAGAGAATAGAAACCTAGAAACTCGTGATACTTCTCTTTGTGAAACATAAATACGGCATTATTCAAGCTATTGCTTGTGCCACCCGATTATGCTTACACAGAAGGCCCACTTTTACTACGTAATTACAGAGTAGCGCGCGGGCACTATTCATTGCGAGCTCCACCCAGTTCCATCGTTCATTCCGGCAACATCACGACATAACGACACAACGACACGACGCAACAACACATCGACACCAGGCTGCGACGGCACAAAACCACGCTATCCAACAAGGCGACACACGTCCCGGCTTATTTAAACACAAAACATCTGGATACCGCTCTCCAACCGCCGAAATGAGCTCTCCCTGGCTGGCCCGTCTCCGGGACCGCCTCCGGGCCATCACCACCACCACCACCTCCCCCTCCTCCTCTTCGCGCAACCTCATCCACACTGTCTCGCTCCGCTATCTCTTGGTCGTGCCCGTTGCCCTCGCCATTGCCACCGCCGCCGTCCTCTTTGTCCACTCCGACGTCAATGTCGCCATGCTCTTCTCGCAGTGCCACGCTCGCTCGCGTCTGCCCTTCTTGTCGCGTCTGCCCGTCATTGGCGCGCCGTCGTGCTTTCTCGTGAGCTTTTTCGGCGAGGCGCTGGCGTCGTCGCGCGCCGTGGCCGTCGTGGGCGTGGTGCTGGCGTACATCGGGTCGCTGCTGACCGTGAGCACGGTCGAGGCGGCGCGCGTCTGCAACGGGCCGAGCGTGCTGATTGCGTACCCGACGGGCGGCTGGCTGGTGTTTAATCTGGTGGGCGGCGCCATGGTGTGGCAGCTGGTCATCCTTCCTGCCTTTTTCCGGCG
The DNA here is from genome assembly GCA_022392935.1 of Ophiostoma cf. undulatum. Classification (NCBI taxonomy): domain Eukaryota; kingdom Fungi; phylum Ascomycota; class Sordariomycetes; order Ophiostomatales; family Ophiostomataceae; genus Ophiostoma; species Ophiostoma cf. undulatum. Next base: position 1,394,564 of record JAKRGL010000054.1, on the reverse strand, counting down.
GTCCAAGGAGCTGATCGAGGGCGAGGGCGAGGGCGAGGCTGAGGCTGAGGTCGAGGTTGCGCCCGGCCGCCACCTGTCGGTCGTCGCCGAGGTCGTCGCCATCCCCGTGGCCGTCGCCGTCGGCTATGTCATCCCGTCGGTCGCCATGCTCGCCACCGACTCGCCCTATGCCATTGTGGCGTGGCTCTTCTTCCCACTGTACGTGACGGCCATTCGCCAGGCTGTGCGCTGGGGCATCCACCGGGTTGCGTCGTCTCTCGCCGGCCGCAGCCACCACCTCGAGTCGGACCGCCCGTCGCTGCTCGCCGTCTACGCCGTGCCCATTGCCTGCTCCATTGCCGCCCAGGTGCTGCTGGTGTACAACTTTGCCGCCGTGGCCGACGACCGTAAGGAGATGACGCGGTCGACGCTCAAGTTTATCGAGATTGACTTCTTCTTTGTTCTCTTGACGGTGCTCTACTGGATCCTGGTCGAGGCGGGCTGGCGGGTGGTGGCTGTCGTGCTGGTGTCCTCGATTGTGCTGGGACCGGGCGCCGGCCTCTGCATTGGCTGGATCTACCGCGAGCAGCAGCTGGGCTTTGCGTACGATGATGGCGGTAGCGATGGCGACGAAGAGTCTGGCGATGCCGGCCCCAGCGAGGAGACACCTCTCCTGCGGTAGTTTTTTCTTTCTTTTCGTTTTCTTGTCGTCTCATTATCAAAATTGGTCGAGTCATCCAGCGTTGTATATACCATTGGTTTCCTTTCCTTTCCTTTATAAATCTATCTTTCTTCCTTTCTTCCATTGGACCTGTCTTTTGATTGCCTTGAACCTATCTTTTGATTGCCTTGAATACCAGTGTTTAGGACTCGGCAGTGTACTCTTCTAACCACGGCACCGCCCCGAGACGTGTCTTATCCGATAAAGCTCACCGTGCATATGCAGCCTTATCAGTCTCTGAGGCATGCAGATGCAGATACATGCAGCAGTGAGGTGTGTCTGGACCCACTCTTGCGATTACGACATTGGCAGCCACAAGCACGATAAGTACAACGTATGCACGGCGTACTGCAAGAATACTCTGTACCAAGTGCTGTGTTGCCAACGGCTACTAGTAGGTGCAACCCTGTTGTTACTTGGACATACAGAGTGGTGGAACATCGCGATATCCTATCTGCGGCCGGGAAGCAGCTCGGCGGCTGTCGGTGACGAGAATATATCAAGAGATAAGAAACCAAGGCGAAGAAGAGAAAAGTAAAGTGGTGACATAGGAAAGAACAGAAGCAACGCCTGCTCCTATGCCTGACCTGATATTGATTTCTGTGAAGAAAAGCTTGGAATGAAAAGCTTGATATAAAACTGCCACCGCCCTCAACAACAAGATCTAGCCACGCTATCCAAGATCCTATATATTCCAAAAATATTCAAAACAAAAATACAAGGGAGTATCCAGAAAAGAAATATAAATCAATAAAACCCAAACATGGCAAATCCAAGCAGGCACCTACGTGGCAAACTCGTTGTTGGTCACCCAGTCGCCAGAGAACCAGCCGCCCAGATCGGTTGCTCCAAAGTTGTCCACATCTAGATCAAAGGCGTCCAGAGTAGACTCAGCCGGCTGTGGTGACGACTCGCCAGTGTTCCCTGCGTTTCCATTGTTGTTGTTGGTGGTGGGGGTGCCTGCTGCAGGCTGACCAGGCATGCCTCCACCACCACCACCGGCATTGCCCAGGCCGGTCGCCATGTCAAATGAATCAAACAAGACACCAGCTGGCGCACCAGCAGTGTTGCCTGCACTGCCATTGCCATTGCCATTGCCATTACCACTACCGTTATCCCCCACTCCAAGGGGCATCCCCGCACTGAAACCCTGAGCTGGTGCCGCGCTGCGCCGGTTCATGCCAAGCACGGATCCCGGGCTGGTCCTTGGCACTCCACTGCCACCGCCGTGGGACACCCGTGCAGGCTGCATCAGGCCGGAGATGTCGTCTTCCGTCTCCATATGCACAATGTCCGGCGTGCTGCGCCCGCTTGGGGCAATTTCCATGCTCAACCCCTGCGCCATGAGCTTCTCAAGGTTCGCCCGGATCTGCACCGTTGCCGGCGTCGTCACCGTCCGTGCCAGTACCTGCGTACACACGCCCGCAAGCTCCAAGAACGAATCATGCGGCACGCCGCCGTCGCCGCGACTCACATAGAACAAGAGCCGCACACACTGGTACAGGCAGATCGGCAGGTCCAGGTCCGTCACCGGCACGCCATTGTCCAGCGTCAGCAGCAGCCGGAACATTTCCGCCATGGCGCTCGCATGGTCCAGCACTTGGTCGCGGCAGTGCTGCACAAACGACGGGTACTGCATGTTGATCTGCGAGATGATCGCGTTCGGCAGAGCCTCCTGCAGCCCAACAAGTCCTAGTCGGTACAGCTCGCAGTGGCACTGCTCCCACCACACATGTGTCATGAGAAATACACACAGCCGCGGCGAGTACGTGCGCAGGCGCACGTTGCCCTCGGACCACCGGAAGCTCACCGGCAGCCGCGCCGCAAATGACTCCAGCTCGTCGGCAATCTCCGCACACCGTGCCGGGATGCTCGCAATATCGGCCAGCGCCATTTTTGGCGTCGATGTGACGTCCTTGGTGAACTGCAGGATGCGGCCGCGTAGTGAGCGGATGCGCACATGCAGAGCCAAAAAGCCAATATCGTCCGGCAAGGGCGGAAGATCGCCCTCCACACTCCGTGGCGGCGGCCGCAGCGACTCTGTGCGTTCTGGCAAGTCAAACTCGAAATTGCGCTCGTTGCAGGGCAGCTGGATATTCATCGCATCGTCGGACCGGTAGGCCCACAGACTAAAGTCGGCATACCCATTGGCCATGCTCGAGTCGGTCATGTACAGCGCCCACATGAGCCGTCGCCGCGACTCGCGTGCCAGGAAACACAGCCGCGTATTCTCGTGGTTGAGACGCAGCGCTGACGCAAACCGCGATGCCACACCGTGCAGCATAAAGGCAGATGAGAATCGCCCAGAGAGGACCCGGTGGTGAATGACAAACACCAGCGCCTGCAGCCCCAGCGTCGACGGCCGGTCGAGCCGGCTCAGCACGAGAGCTTCCGCCTCAACAATGCACTGCTTGCCCAGCTCGCGCGTGTTCGGGCCCAGGTCCGTCATGAGCGACGTGATGCCGACGAGCGCCAGCAGCAATGGGCGGTCAACCAGCCCGGCACGGTACCGCTGCATCAGCGATGCGCGGTGCAGAAACGCAAAGGTAGGGATGTGGTGGATGTGTCGGAAGAATTGGTCAAAGGTGCGCATCGCCAGTGCCTCGAGGATCTCGCTAGGCACAGAACGCACAGCCAGCGGGCTTGCTGTACTGGCTTCCAGGCCACTTCCTCCGCCTCCACCAGAGACACTCACACCACCGGCCATCGAGGCCAGGCCTGATGCACTCGCTGCCGAGGCCATCGGTATGGATGCCTTGCCTGGGACGTGAGCTGTCCCTGTCATCGTGACGTCGGCACGGTCTGAGGATTCGCTAAGCCCGCGCTCGTACCGGTCGTCGCGGTGGCCCATGTGGGCAGATGTGTTGTTGTTGTTGCCGCTATTGAAGTTGCTCATAGCATTGTTGTTGGCGCTGCTGTGGATGTCGCCGGCTATAGACCCCGACACGGGGCTCATGCGCGTCCGCTTGCCCGGCCGGTACACGCACTCGATGCCGAGAGACCGACACCGATCACACTGCGGTGTGCCGCCCGTGCACCGGGCTTTGCGCGCATGGCAGTTCTGGCACGCCTGCCGCGCTCTCCGTCGTGGGATCGACTGCAGCAATTCTGCGCTGCTCGCCATGTTCATGGTCGTCGTTGGTGCTGCTGTGTTGTCGCCGGCTCCTGCGCCTCCTGTTGCTAGAGCACCGTTTCCGGTCGCGACTCCGTTCCCGCTCGCACCATTACTGCTGTCGAGCAGGCCCAAGCCCGGTGCATCGTCAAATGAGCACGGGAACCCTAGCCGTTCGCAGTTGGAGCAGATGTTGCGCCGCCCATCGCACCGAACTTTGCGCGCGCGGCAGGTAACACACGTCTGGGACACCTTTTTGGGGGTGCTATTGTTATTTGAAGAGTTGTTGTTGGATGATACATTATTTGTGTTGTTTGCATCGCTTGCGCCGGCCGAGTCCATGCCGACATCCGTCGTCGTTGTTGGCGCTGGCTGGGTTGCTGGGGCCGACGCTGCTGCTGTGGCTGTTGCTGTTGCTGATGCTGTCGTCACCGACGCCGCTGCCGGCGGCCCTGTCGCTGATGTGGTGTTTTGAGTCTCCATTCGTTCATAGTAGGTGGTATCAAGCATCAAGCACCTATACTCCAGGAGAGTGGCACGGAGTGGTCGAGAGCAATAAGAGATGACGACAGAGGGCCAAGTCGAGCCGGGGTAATATCGGCAAGGAGTAGGGGTCGTTGCGGAAAGTGGATTGTGGGCGAAAAGGATGTAAGACAATAACCGTCGGTGGCGCTCAATTGGCCGGCAATCGGTGGTTGTGTTCTGGCGTTGTTCGTGGCCGCGTAAAGGTGCGAGTCGTGACAATAGGTGAGGTCGTGAGGCGTAAGAGTGAGGCTGGCGTTGTAGGGGCAGAGATTGGGTTGTGGGTTTGATTAGTGCTCTTCTCTGGGGTGCTATAGCCGAGTCCCAAGCGTGAACTGAACGAGATGGGAAAGAGCTCTTTCCTGTCTGTCTGTATACAAAAGCACCGACTATCGCTGCGTTGCGGGACTGTCGGGTAAAATTAGGAGGGAAAGAGCGATGGACGAGCTGACTCTTACGGGGTATTACAGCATGGGAATCAGGAATACAGTGAGTGACAGGGTGGCTAAGGGTAGGCGCGACGGACCCGATCCACTACCCGTGACTGGCTAGTGGTGCCACAGTGACTAACAGTAGAGCAGCCCAAGGTACTGAATCGCTATCAATCATCGCAGCCAAGGAAGGCGCGATCAGCATCGCCAATAAGATGGCTGCAATATCGCGAAAGCGGAAAGGACGTCTCGGCATGCAGCACATGAAGACAAGAGAGGAAACAGCCAAACTACACAGCACGAATCATGCGGTCCGGTGCACCTCTTCGACCGAGATATCTTTCAGTATGGGGAAGTCAGTATTAAATGATTTAATTTGCGATTTAATTAAATTAATTTAAACGCCGTCTTCCGCATTTCAACATGCACGATTATGTCAGCGAGAGCTCACTTACAACATCACCACTCATCATTGCCAGACGCAAAAGAGCAACTTCTCAGCCATACTCAAAACTAACAGTTTCTCATCTTTTCAAGTCACGAGTTGTCCCTCTTCTCAACTGGCATTCTTCCCACCTAGAACCAGAATTTTGTCCAGCATTCCACAGCCGGCGTTGCTAGGCCGCTGCTTGACACCGCGAGATGCATCTGGAATGCGAACGAAGACGGCGAGTTTATGTGGACAACACAAGTATACAGTATGCCCGCCATGGCTGGGAAAGTGCTCAGAGAGAGAGACGAGAATTCTTGTCTAGTCGGTGTTGTCCTGTCTCCTGTCCTTGATTTGCGCTACTGCCTTTGTCACGAACACATCCTCCTCGAATATCTTCACCTCGTTACGCCACTCTGCATTAATTATCAAGCACTATGATACCGGCAACATCGTCATCACAGCTGTCAAGAACAAGATAGGCGTCTGTTTCGTTTCATAAAACACCCACAAACACTGGCGGACCCCGGGGCCATCCTCAGGCCGCTCGGCCTGCCCACATCCCTCCACAATGCCCAGCGAGCGACCCGAGTTTAAATTCGACAACCCCTTCAAGGTCGACATCTCCGCCTTCCGCAAGAAGAAATCAGAGCCGGACGAAAAGAAGGCGAGCAAGAAGAAACCAGACCTGGACGAAAAGAAGGCGAGCAAAACGGACAAGGGGAAAGAGAAGGAGAAGGAGAAGAAGGCGCCCAAGGATGGAGGCGACGCAGAGGCGGCCAAGTCGGTTGCGGAGGACGATGACGCCGACGAGACGAAGCCGATCATTGCAGGATCGCGACTCAAGGATGCCGACGTCATCTCTCTCCGGTCGGCGCCGCAGTGGATGCCCATGCCCAAGCTCGTCATGGCCGCCTTTATGCTCAACATGGTCATGATCATTGTCGCCATTGTCGTCTCCGGCCTCGTCCTGGGCGGCTCCATTACCGTCAAGGCCAACGCCATTGGCCTCACACAGAGCCTCGTGCTGTTCTCGGCCGTCTTTGGCCTCGTGTACATTGGCTTCCACTGCATAGCGGCACGCAAGGCTCTCGGCATCGGCCTGTTCCGGCGGCGATACCGTCGGCCGCTGCATACGACGATTGTGCAGATTGGCCGCATCACCGTGGCGCTCTGGTTGGTATCCATGCTGGCCGTGGGCATCACGATCGCCAAAGAGCCGTCGTCTGAAGCGGGCTCGCTGTCGGTGCTGAAAGCCGACCTCGCATGCTGTGTCATCAACGTCATTGACATGCTGCTGGTGGTCTATGTCGTTGAGCGCACGCGCATGCCGTTTGTGCTGCCGTGGATCTCGCCGCCCGTGCCCGAAGGTGAGGCGCTGTCGCTGCATGCCAAGGCCCTGATCGAGGACATCCTGGGCGATGGGGTGGCTGGACAGTCCCACGCCGACGTTGAAGCCGACGCTGAAGCCGACGTTGAAGCCGACGATGCTGCTGACGAGCCTGGCCCTCTCGACACGCCTGTGGTGCCACCGGCAACGGTCGAAGCCGAAGCCATAGCCGCGGCCGCAGCAGCCGCGGCAGCAGGAGCAACCCCAGCAACACCGGCGGCGTTTATGATCCAGGGAGCACACATGCATCCACCGGCTCCCATCTATCCTGCCTACGCACCCTACAATATTTATGGTGCTTATCACCACCCATACTCGCCCTATGCACCACACCTAGTGCCACCGCCCATTCCTGCTCCGGCTCCAGCTCCAGCTCCAGCTCCAGCTCCAGCACCAGCTCCGGCACCAGCTCCGGCACCAGCGCCCGCACCCGCACCCGCACCCGCACCACCTCCTTCTGCAATGGCAACACCTCGCACAGCCACTATTGGCCAGAACAGCGCGCGGCCTACACCCTCCGTCACCTTTGCCCTCCCACCAGAGACCCCGACCAGATCGTCGTATCCGCCTATGCCGCCAATACAGACACCCAGGTCCGGGCCGGCAGGGCCGAGCCACCATTCGCGCCACTCGATACCGGATTACTCCATGGCAGGCCTGTCGGGCTACAATCCAAGCCTGTACGACGCCGCCTCTGCTGCATCGGCTGTGCGCAGCGAAGTCTGGAGCCGCGCCGACGAAGGCTCGTACACGACAGCGCCAGCCGGCATGCGCACCCCGGGACGCGGCTCGCCGTCGAGCGACAACAGCGGCGGCGGCGGCGCCAGGCTTGAGCACCGACCACCGCTGCCGCCTTTTGCGCCTCTGCCACTGTCGTCGTATGTGTCGCCGATGCAGTCGTCACCGCCGCCAGGGCCCGGGCCAGGGTCCATGTACGGGCCGCGGCCGGCACCATCGCAGCCGGGCAGGTCAGCACGCAGCGGGCGAAGCCGACGAGAGCGTGGCGGCCGCAGCGTTGGCGACGAGAGCGGCTACTACGAGCGGGTTCCAGGAGCATGGCGGTCTGACGGGCCGCGCCATATGCCAGCGCCGGCGGGACCGCGCGTGGAGGGCAAGCAGCTGTTCAACAAGGCGGCGGAGGGGCTCAAGACCAAGGGAAAGGGGCGCAGCGTTGAGAGTGCGGCCTGGGAGGACTGGGGCAACTACAAGACCCCCGGATCGTGGTGGTAGAGGCTTTTTTTTTGTATCGGCCATGCATAGCGTTGATGTCTTTATTTTCATATTTTTCATCTTTCTATAAATTTAATAAACTTTGATACCTGAAAATAGCAAGGTGAGCTCACCTTTCTCCTTTAATCAACTCGTCGGGCACGCCTGGCCACTGCCAGAGGAGCAGCGCGCAATGCGGCCTGAACAAGTGCCACACGGACCTCGTCTCGCATGGAACCCTATCCTTGTTTTCCTCACCATCGCGAGCCTAGTAAGTGATTAATTACTATGTATGAGAGCACGTGCGACACTAAGCTTGTAGAGGCATTTGCCAGAGATTGCAAACGAGCAAGATACTGTAGCAAGAAGCCAGAAATGCTGGTTGCCGCCTGTGTCGCTACAGCTCGTCCTTGCCGGTGGCCGCAGCGCCGCTCTCGTCAGAGTCATCATCACACACGGGCGGGTATCTACTTGGCATTTAGTTTGTGTTTCTTTGTTCTGACGATAGAAGAAATAAATACAGCAAATAGGGATATAAATATAAAATAAGAAATAAAAATAAAATATAAAACTGATTATACATGGTGATACATAAACATATAAAGATAGAAAAAAGGGTAATAAAAAGGTTTAGGATAGGTTGACATCAAGAGCGTACGGCCCTCATTACTCTTTAAAAACTACCGAGAATAATATTTTTCATTTATTAAAAAAAAAGAAAGGAAAAAAGAGGCTGGATCAACTTACGCGATCGGGCCGTAGAAGCTGAAGCGACCCTGGGGGTCGTACTGCGTCTTGAGGCTGCGAAGGCGGTCCTGGCGCCACGCCTCGTCGCCGTACCAGTTGTCGGTGGTCTCGTCGCCGTACGAGTAGTTGACGTACGAGCCGTTGGAGCCGGGCGAGCCGGCACGCAGGGCCTCGCGGATGGCGGTGCCGACCTTGTAGGCGAGGGCCTCGTTGACGCCCTCGCTGTCCAGGGCGTAGATCAGCAGGGGGGCGATCAGCAGGTTGTCGTCGCGGAAGGCAAAGGCGGCGGAGGCGTCGTCGATGGCCTTGACGCCCTGCTGGGGGTAGCCCTCGGCCATGAAGAGCGAGTTGGGGAAGGGGGCGGCGGTGGAGGTGTTTGTGGCTTCGTCGACGGTGGGGGCGGTGGCGTACTTGAAGAGGGCGTAGGCCTGCTCCATGGAGGTGCCGTTGTAGGCGGGCAGGTAGACGGGGAAGCGGTTGTTGGCGTTGCCGGTCTTGGCGCACGGGGTGGAGGCAAAGTCGATGCCGGTCCAGGCGGCGAGGTCGAGGTAGGTGCCGACATCGGGCACGGTCATGATGGGGTCGACGGCGTCAAAGGGCTCGGTCCACTGGGAGTCGACGGTGTCGACACCGGCCTGGATGATGTAGAAGACGACGACGGGGCCGGTGGCGTCGATGGTGGAGTCGTAGAACCAGTAGGACCAGATGGCGAGGTCGACGGGCTGGTCGGCGGTGTTGTCGGCGCCGTTGTTGCCGAGCCACAGGGTGTTGGCAATCTCGTAGGCGGCCTTGACGTTGGTGCCGGGGATGAAGATGGTGCTCAGGGCGTACTTCTCGGCAGCAATGTCGTAGATCTTGGAGGTGGCCGAGGTGACGATGCCAAAGTTGTGGCCGGCACCCTTGAGGGCCCAGAACAGATCGGGGTCGGGGCCGGACTCGGAGACGGTGACGAGAGAGCCGTTGGCCAGGACGACGTCGAGGGAGACGAACTGGTCGGCAATCAGGCCGTGGTAGCCCTGGAGCCAGCCGTGGCCACCACCCAGGGCAGGGCCCAGGTAGGAGACACACTCGCAGGTGCCGGTGACGGCCTGCTTGCCGGACTCGTACAGAGTGCGGGTGAGGTTGCCAGCAATGACACCGCCACCGACGGTCATGGTGGTACCATCGTCGGAGACCTCGATGGAGTTCAGCTTGGTCATGTAGATCTCAATACCGCAGTTGAGCTTGCCGAGGGTGGTGATGGCACCGTGGGCGCCGTTGGTGGCCAGGAACTTGATGTTGTTGGACGAGGCGTATTGGACCTATAGTTGGGTGTTAGTGTGCAATGAATTAAGGTGTGGCTGAAACGTTGGGAAAAGCAAACAAAAAGTAAAAATGAAAACAAATAAAGCCAAAAAAAAAAAAAACATACAGTAGCCTGGACATCAGCAGCAGTGGCGGGGACAACCACAATCTGGGAGACGGGCGCGTCCAGAGCAGACCAGCGAGCAGCGCTGGTGTTGAACTCGGCGGTGCCAGCAGTGTAGATCTCGGCATCGGTGGACAGCTGGGCCTGGAGCGTGGTCAGGTTGATGGACGGGCAGCCCGAGGCGCAGCTGACAGCAGCAGCGGACGCCACCCAGAGGGAGGAGAGAACAGCGTTGCGCATTGTGAAGATGTGCAGTGATGCGGAGGAGAGAGAGGAAGACAGAGAGAGAGGGAGAAGAGAAAAAGGAAGAAAAAGGGCGGGTTAAGAGAATAAAAGGAAGAACAAGAATAAAAGAAGCCAAATAAAATGGGTCGAGACTAGGCACGATGCAGTCAAGACTAGCAGCAAATCAATAAGACAACAAAAGAGTGAATGTCTCCCGGAGAAGAGGTAAAGAACGTTACGGCTAGAGCCAAAGGGAGAGTGTGTTGGGCAGAGGAGAAGAGGAAGAAGAAGGAAGGGGAGCTGTTGATCCAAATTACTACTATGTGTGTGTGTATATATATACACTTTGATCCCTTGATCAACGGCTCAGTACGACTACTCTTGTGTGTACAGAGCAGAGGAGGGCGATACTGCAGAGAGCTGGGGATTGTCCACATTGGCTACACCCGCAGGCTTCTCCGGACGGCTATTCGCCATCTTTGCCACGAGCTCCTTTTTTTACCACGTTCTTGCGGTGGACCAAGCGAGCTTCATTGTTTAATTTTGATGGAGAAAAGTAGAATAAACGGGGGCATGGACGAGGGAGAGGGGATTGAGACGCAGACGAGGGTCGCAGAGACGGTAATGAAGGTAATAAATGAGCGATAATATACAATGCAACAGGGGGTTATTGAGTTGTATCTGCCTGTACGATGCGATGTGCGATGCACGGAGTACGGGTTGAGCGAGGACGCGAATGCAGAGTAGTAGATGGGATGGAGAAATTAGTCAAAGCAGGTATACGACAACGGCTGTAGGATACAAAGGGAGAAGCGAGAGCAAGGCGAGATGCATATTAAAGGTTAAAGGTTAGAGGTTAGAAAATCAAAACAAGCAAGGTCAAGCGAAGAAGCATTACGAGAAGAAGAAAAGAAAGAAGAAAAGAAATAAAGAAAAAGAAATAAAGAAGAACGAAAGAAAAGAAAAAGAAGGATGAGAAGGATCACCACTATGACAGTAAATCCCCATCCAGAACGTGGAAGACTGGGAATAATCAAAAAGTCAACGAGTCAGAAATACCCGTTAAAAATAGAAATAAAAGCAAAATAAATAAATAAAAGAGCCCCAGAAATGGCCGAAACAAGCGAGAGGAGTCAATAGTCTCGTGGATGTGGACATGAGCAGGAGCAAGGATGACAAAAGCCAGAAGAAGACTGCTGGTCGCCTAGAGTGACTGGAGACGCGGATATGCTGGGCCGGCTTTGTATTGACGGAGGAGCAGAAAAGGCAATACGATGTATGTAGATATTATGTATTATGGTGTACGGCCAGGCAATAGAGCCAGTCGGAGTGGAATCCAATGGCAAGCGGCAAACGGAAACGAAGACAAATGTCGCGATGGTCCGGCGAGTCGAGGTGAAGGTCGGCGGCCGTTGACGACATCACGGACGCATCTTCTCTGCACCACTTCATCTGATGTTTAAACTCTAATCGCAACGCATAATCATCTGACGCACGCGGCGTCTCATTTGCTGCCCCATTTGGTGCCATTGCCATTGCCCAAGCAGTCTCGGGCTCCACGGGGGCTGTGTCTATCCACGAGTTTAATCCTTCTGCCGGCCATGTGGCCTGCTTTGGCCGTTAGCCTCGGACAATGTTGACGTTTTGATATTTTATGTTTTGCTATATTGGCATATTGACGTATTGGTATTAACCTATTCGACATGCGACGTTATGCATATAATGCGAGTGTAGAATAGAGTACAGGTAGGATGTGACAGGTCAACAGCCGCCGTACACGCGCACAAGGAAGAAGGCCAGTAGGGAAGAAGGAAAAAGGAAGAAGAAAGAAGCAGGCATAGGAACAGACAAGAGACTCTTCGACGCATGGAAGCCGGCTGTTGCATTCGCCAGACGCCAATCAGGGGCAATGCAACGCAAGGCTCAAAGGATGCAATACTCCGTAATGCATTAATTGGCCGCAGAGAGCCACAGCGGACATGTCCTTCTATGTGCATGGGCGTAGCCTATATGGGTCATGGTATGAGCAATACAGAGTATGGTAGAATATGTCATGAGTTTTCTGTTGAAGAAAAGACAATTGAAAAGATAGAAAAGACAATAGAAAAGATAGAAAAAAAAAATAGAAAAGACAACAGACAAAAAGCAGTAAAGAATATTCTGCTAACCAGTGATCTGGTCGGCAGTCGACTCGACCCGATTAATCAATGATGCGCGATGGCTTGAGCATCGCCGGAGAAGGGATCGGGGGTATTTAATTCGGTCGATAGCTTTCTACATAGGACTCCATATACGGCGTACTACTGTGTACGGATATCACGAGCCAAGATTACTCCGTCTATTATATGTAGTGCAGGGCATACGACGTACGACACAAGATACGACAGAACATGGCACACTGCCCTACTGTGGCATGGCAAAGCGAGTGGGCAACAGTGAGGGGGTGAGGGATGCAGGAGATGTAAGAGATGAAGATGCGTTATGCCGTGTGCTTGCAGCGTAGGACGCAATGCCGATGCCTGTCGCGCAGACAATGCCTCGGCCGAGTGAGTGCACGAAGCGGCAATGGCAGCAGATGTGGCACAAACTCTTTACATGGTAGATGGACGATAAGATGCGGAATCGGAGTGGATGCCAGGTGGTTGAGCTGTCAGAACGCCGGTGTCCACATCGGTGCCCGACCAAGATCTGGTTGGGGAGGCGAAAGACGATGAAGCTGAAAGCCCGAGAGAAGAAAGAAAGAAAAAAGAAGACAGGAAGACAAGAAGACAAGAAGGCGAGAAGGCGAGAAGACGAGGGAAGGCCGCCTACTATGTATTATGTGGTGAGGACTCTTATGCAGGCAAACTACAGTACAGTAGACGATGGTGCCGAAGCTAGACTGCTAGGACGGAACTAGAGCTAGCCGGTGGGTGACCGAGAGGGCCGAAGTGGATGGCCGCGGTGGATGGCCGCAAGGTGGGCGACAAGCTACATAGTACTATGTATAGTGGCTCCTAGACCACCACACTGCCGCCGCCACCGCCACTGTCACTGGATACACTCTCGGCAATCAGGTGCCGGCAAGGAACCAGCTAGAGCGGCCTAGCTCAGGGGACGCATCAAAGGAGCAGTATGTAGGCATGCCGACTAAGACGGTTTAGAGAACGGCTTGGCGGAGTATTGTGCGGGAGCCTGTTGTTGGGTCATTGTGTTGTGGTACAGCTTGGGGGCCATCGGATCGGATGCAAGATACAGCTGGATGCGAGTACGATGCAGGCAAAAGGAAGCAGCAAACTCTGCCACCCCCACAGCTGAACCCATCGGGGCACGCTACTATTTGGTCATAGGTGTTGCTTCAGTGCTTCAGGTCTACTCACCATGTACTACTACGAGTACTATGTAGTCCGGTCGTGATCGTCCTGATGTGCATCACCCATTCCGTGCTGCACTTCACAATATCGGGTCGGCATATCTACTTTGGGGTAGTCTAGCAACATCCTCACAATCGCAATCAGCGACATCGACATTGTCATTATCGACATCGCCGACATCATGGGTCATGCTGTTGCGCTGTGAAGCCATTGCCCACTGCAATCCGACCGACGCTTTGACTGAGCATTTTTTAATTCTGTTTTGGCTTTTTGTTCTTCCACAATATGAGGCAGGTGAAATGGGTAAAAGAGGAAACTGACAGAATATAAAAAGTAGAACAAGATGCTGGAATAAAAGCGAACAGCACACCGAGAACGGACGTTCTCGCACACCCTTGGCAGGATTGGCCACTCTACACCGTATACATACATAGCATATATGAGTGCAATTATTATTTGTGCTGCCACTCAGACGTACACATACGACCCCGTAATCTGCATATTAATCTTATTTAGGGACTGCAACCGTTTAATCGACGGGGCACAGGGCCAGAAGATGACTGGACGGAAACAGAAACACTGGCTGTTTGATCTTGTTTAGACAAATGTGTATTACTACTAACAGAGCAGCTGTATTATGCATAGATTGAGTATTTATACTGCACGGATGCACCAGTTGTATTTACACATGAACGAAATGAGAACGACGAGAGGTGAGTGAAAGAGGAAATAATGTGACCAAAGGGGAAGAGCCGGAAAAAGGAAAAACATTAGACTGCACTAATACATCGTAGTATGTACGGAGTAGAAGACGCGAGGGGGAGGCTAGTCGGTAGCATCGTCGTGTGAGAAGATTCGAGTATGAAAAGAGGGTCGCAGCAGCCAAGTAGATAAAGTGGCGGCCAGAGGAGTAGGGATCGCACTCGTATTTGCAGACGCGAAGGTAAATAGTAGATAGCAATCCTATGTAGAAGTAGAAAGAAGATTGAAGGCTGGGGAGGAGGAGAGGCAAGAATATACGGAGTATATGCTCGATGTCGGTATTCACTTTCTCTGTGATAGAACGAACATCTCAAAACGGGGACAGAAGGAAGAAAGAGAAGAAAAGAAAAGAGAAGATCAAAGAACCCACAGAAACAATCTCATCGCCTTTGCGGAACATGCCGCGCACACCCCCCTGTTCGCACACCCCCTCCGTCTCTGTCTGCACACCCACTCACTCCTCCTGGCTGCCCCAATGTGCTAGCACAATAATCTCTGGAAACACAACGGCCATGAACCAACAAGCGGCACTCGTGCAAACTAGAGCAGAGCTGGGTCCGTTGGGGGCCAGCCATTCCCAGTAAAATCTCATCACACCTGGCCACATCTGGTCACACCTGGTCACACCTGGTCACACTTGGTGATAACCTAATTGCAACTATCCTTGTGTAGAAACATACAGCCGGGTAAGACATTTTCAACCGGGCTGCTCGTGCCCTTGTACGTAATCCCTGCCGTTTCGGAGGTAACTTGCGACATACGACATACAGTAGCATAATACTCCCCTACTACTATGAATGTACGCACAAAGAAACGGCCGACTGCAACATAGGGGCCAAAACGCATACGTAGTAGACGTTGGAGCACAGGGTTGCTGTTCGCATTGGGCTGCTCGAAGCAGTTTTCGATTCCGAACGACTATATAGTAGTAGTGGCTTCCTTAACTTTATATTTTTTTTGGTCTCGCTGATATTCCCATCCACTCACTCTGCGGCATTGTATGGTACATCGGAGATATGGGCACAAGCCCTACACTGATTGTGATTAGTACAACATGCAAATTTGAAATCGCCCACTCGCAAGTTTATATAGTAGTATAGAGTACTCGAATAAAGATAGAGTAGGGAGCAGATAGTCGGGAAAGCTTGGAACTCTCTTTCCTCTCCCCTTTACTACTCCGTACATACTATAGGTGCATTGTCATTGTACACACTTGTATTGCCAGTCCCACATCGTTCGCTCCCATCCTTCCCATCCTTCCCATCTTTCATCGTTTTTCCATCTCTCGTGACGGTTCTTTGTTTGAAAGACCATCCTTGGCTAGCGTCTCCGATGAATACTAAACTGCTTTACTTAGTACATAGTACGCTGCTTGGAGAGGGACCAGCCTTTCCTGTGTAGTAAAGTAAAATACAAGTGTGCTTCTCTTCTCTCTTTGTCTACTCCGTACTCTGCTGTACTCCGCAGTGGCAGATATTCAGCTTAGTTCGCACGCTTGCCGTGCCCTACTTAAATGGTAGATGCCGATCTGCACCGTTGGCAGGTTTCTGCTGGCTTTGTAGAGTAAATACATAGTACTACTATGTACTGCATGTACAGAGTATGCATCTCATGCATATCTTACCTGACCCGCGCCCAGGCACCGTCGAGGATACAAAGTACAACCCAACCATCATACCCTGTACATCACAGTATATTATACATTTCGAGCAATGGATCAAGCTAACGTCGAAGGGGAAGGTCCTCCAGGCTGCGGAAGACTCGACCGCCAACGGAGAGGACTACTCACAGAGTATCCTGCACATTCTCTCACGACGTAGTAGTAATTAGATCCTACCACTACATAGTACGGGGTGTCCTCGTCGTTTTCTCCGTTTCGTGCTAGCATCCTCGCTGCTCATCTACGGAGCATATATGCCCTTGTCGCACTCCTCTTTGGTCTAAGGTGACTCGTAACATTACTCTAAACGGAGCAGAGACAGGAAAGCATACAACACACAATGTAGAATACTAGAAGTAGAAATATCCAAGAAAGCAGGTTGTCCGTTCACACGTCCACAGCTGCAACACTTCCGTCTCCGTCGACGCGGTAACTTCATTTGCCGCTTGTGGTTCATACGTAGTCGGACGTCGCAGTTGTCCCAGATGCTGTTTCTTCTTCTTTTCTTGTTTTCTTATTTTCTTGTTTTATTTCTTATATCCTGTTTCTTGTTTCTTGATTTGTGTGCCATTCTTCGGCTTTACTGCTCCCTATTCTGATACACAGTAGCATCCAGGTGCGTCAACTTTCCATCTCGATGTAGAGAAAGTGTCGACTCTGTAAGAACTAACTATGTAACACGAAGCTGAGCACAGATAGACGGTAGTTGAGAAACTTTGCAAGACGTTTACAGTAATGCAGGTCCAAGCAAAGTAGTTAAAGTGCACCTATATGCTTGAGGGTAGCAGCAGAAACACCGGCTCTCAAGTAGGCAAGATCGTCGTCTTGGAGAGTTGCAGTGAGACCATCTTGATCAAGTACCGTTGCCATTGTCGTCGCCGTCTTGGCTGCTGCGAATAATGCACGTCGTAAATCTATATAGTAGAGACAAATCGGCCGAGCGTAGGTGGCACTGTAGGAGCAGCAAGATAGAATAAAAAGGTTACAGCGTATCAAGAAACGACGGCAGATGGCAATAAACAAGCACACCAGACAAAAAAAAAAAAAAAAAAAAAAAAAAAACAGGAGATGTAAAAGACAAGGCCGTCGAGACAGGCCATACCAGGTTGCAGTTGAAACCATATCAAAAGCAGAAGATGCTCCGGTCGATAGCTACTCTATGATGGCTGGAATGCACAGTAGAGACATAATACACATCTATTTTGATTATATCTTACCTAAAGTATAGCCGAATAGGGGTGCATATGCACCATTTCACCACTGGATCTGCTCTGCAGTCACGTCGTAGAATTTAACAATGCCACTGATATCAGAAAAGAAAACTCCGTAGACATCAGCTCTTGGCTGCGGTAGCTCTCTAGACTGATCAATAATTAAATATAAACAATAATAATGAATAATAAACAAAAAGAAGAGCGATCTGCAGAATCTCTTTGTCGATGCCGGCCTAATCTGTCCCAAGGACGCAGCACAACGGGTCTCCTGCTGGGTCTCTTCCCTGGGATTCGTCTCTTTCGACCAGCATCCCGGTCTCGTCTCCTTGTCTGTCCTCTTCGAATAATACATAAAGATATCCAGCCCTCGTCTCTGGGCCCCAGAATTGCATCGGAGATTTTTCTTTTCCTTTTTTTCTCTCCTCTTTTTCCTTCCTCTCGTCTCGTCTCTCGTCTCTCGTCTCTTGTCTCTCGTATCGTCTGCCCTTTTCATTTCCCTTTTTTCCCCGTCCCTCCCCCCTACCAAAAGATCTTCTCTAGATCTCCAGGGTTGTCTGTCATTTTTTTTGCCTCTGCATCATCCATCGGCTGCCCTGCTCTGCAAAGATCCTTTGCGAAAAATAACCTTCTTCTGCGCTCGAGCCAACAACGATCTCGATCCTCTGCCTAGCCGGCCTCGACCCTGACTACCCTGACTGCCCAGTGCTCGGTACGAAGCTATCTTACCACTTTTTATTTTCTTCCTTTTTTCTCCTAGCATCGAGTTGTCTGTCCTGCCAGGACCCATACGCTCTGCTAGTGCCCGCCCGCTTTATCTCTAAATCCTTTCCTCGTCCACCTTACTCTGTATATTGTGTATTTTCCTTTTATTCCTCCCCTCCCTCTTTTTCGGGTTTTGTTTTCCTACTTCTTGTTTCTCTCGTCCTGACCTTGGTCCTTTTTTGACTTGTCGACTTTGGCACTATTGTTTTGTGGCTTCGATCTCTACACTTCTCACCCAAGTCCTTCCTTGTGTGTCGCTGCCGGCAGTCTCTTCTGTCTTCTCTTCTTTTCTCGTCGTTTCATTTTTACTTCTCTATTTTTATTTTATTTTTGCTTCGTCAAACCCCCTATACAAACATGTCCGACTCCGATGCAGCGGCTGCCGCCGCCGCTGCCGCCGCCATTAAGGCCGCCCTCTACCAGTTCAACACCGAGCTCTGGTCTCTGTGGGCCCTCGGAGTGTGCTTTACTGCTCTTCGCACCTACGCCCGCATCACCGCCACCTCCAGAGTCAGCGGCATCATCGGCGGCATGCGCCCCGACGACATTCTGGTCTGGGCCGCCATTCTGGTCTACACCACCCAGTCGACGCTCGCCTACTGGGTCGTCAACCACGTCAACGGCCTTGCCAACAACAGCATGACCGCCGAGGAGCGTGCCGATCTCAGTGTCACCTCGGTCGAGTACGCCAACCGCGTGCTCGGCTCCAAGATCCAGGTCGTCGGCTGGTCCATGTACATTGTCCTCATCTTCTTCCTGCGCCTCTGCATGCTCTTCTTCTACAACCGTCTCACCGAGGGCCTCAACCACTACCGCATCCGCATCCAGATCGGCTTCGGCATCATCACCGCCGTCTTCATCGCCTCGTTCCTCACCGTCTACCTCGAGTGCCGTCCGTTCTACCAGAACTGGCAGGTCAACCCGGACCCCGGCAGTAAGTCGCCCGTCTTTATTTTATTAAAAAACAACAAAATCAAGAATGAAAAATACTAACAGCAACAGATGCTTGCCAGCCGGCTGTCGCCTTCCCCCTGGTCTGGATCACGTTCGCGTCCAGTGTGATCAGCGATCTCTACCTCATCATGATCCCGCTGCCCATGCTGTGGAGCACCACCCTGAAGCCGGTCAAGAAGATCGCGTCGTCCATTGTCCTGGGCGCGGGTATCTTTGTCCTGGTGTGCTCGCTGCTCAAGACCATCTTCGTCGTCACCGACCCCGTCCACGGCGCCTCGCAGGCCGGCTCGTGGGGCACCCGCGAGGCCTTTGTCTCCGTCACCATCACCAACCTGCCCATGATCTTCCCCCTCCTCCGCAAGTGGCTCAAGCCCGTGTTCGGCACCGCCATGGGCGGCTCGTACGGCGACCAAAAGTACAAGTACAACAACAAGTCGACCGGCTTCCGCACCATTGGCGGCGGCCAGGCCGGCACCGGCGGCGGCAGCCAGTCCAAGACCATTGGCAGCAGCCGCAACCGCGCGTCCAGCCCCACCCACTCCTTTGCCGAGAGCGAGGAGCGCATGATCGACGGCATCAAGATGGGCGCGTTCCGGCCCTACACGACGCCGGCCGTGTCCGCCAACGACTCGACCAACAACTCGGCCACCACGGTGGGGCCCACCAGCGGCCAGCGCACGAACAACCCCAAGGGCATTGTGGTGTCCAACGAGTTCAGCGTGACCGAGGATGCTCGCAGCATGAGAGGCTAATTGTATCTATGGCTCTTTTTATACAGATATTGAACAATCGCTCTCATTCTAGTGGCCATGCCAGTCCACCCGACTGGCTGGTTTGCGATTGGCCGCCGACATTGTCCACTCCAGCACACGAGCTCACGAGATGGAAAGCGAAATAGGGCGTTTTCCGAGGATACAGCGTGGCCGATATTTTTGTTGTATATTTTTCTGTATATTCTGGTGTAAAGCTTTTTTTCTACTTTTTGTTCTCTATATCACCTTTGTTTTATTTTTATTGTTTTCTTCTTATTGTTCTCTTGTCCTTCTGATACCTGTAGCGCAGACCGAATATTCCGTCTTATTTACAACATCCACCACATCTCTTGCTTGTCTTGATTCTTCTTTGACGTTACCGAGTACACATCAACTGCGGCTTGTCTTGGCTCATTCTAGAACACTACTCCGTACATGGGCTGGCAAGAATTGAGGAGGATTCAAGGAGCACCACAGAGTACACTCCCCCCTCAAGACACCAAGTTATCAAGGGTCGAAGCAGCAAGCCTCCCTGTTCTCCCAAGTGTTTCCAGGCTGGCCAGTGGTTCCAGACGTTCCAGGCCAGTGTGGGACGCTCCTGTTTGCTGGTAACATGCTAGATACTAATGTACTATGGGTAGAGGAAGAGAACAAATACACAAGACACTACGACTTCATGCCAAGAGCCGGATGCAACCGCCATCCATACTGTCGGGCTAGTGGCGGGACAGAATCGATAATGCGTGTTAGTATGTGGCATATGTACTCCGTACAGAGCAGGACTGGGCAATAAATGCAACGCTGTTACGCTGCTGAGCGTCGCAAACCCTCGTACATACCCCGTAGCATCTATATATTATAATTATTATATTATTTAGGTCTTAGTCTTGCTGGGATGTTTATTACAGGGGTGCTGCAGAGACATGTGCTAAAGTAAAGAGCCAAGTAATGTATTCTATCTGTACAGTGCACTGTAAGCGAGGAAATATACCCAGTCCAGAAAAGAGGAGGTTGCTCTCCCGGCAAGACTCCGCTCGGCTCACCGAAGGATGAAGGCCCAAGGATGAAGGATGAAGGATGAAGAAAGAGGGGGGCCGACGAGAAATTGGGACATGGAGGAGTTTGATATCGTATCCTCGACTCTATTTTATTTTATTTATTTTATTTGCTATTTTTCGTCCAAATTACAATCGAGTGCCAGTGGCCAGGGGTTGCCCATGTCGTCCTGTCAGCGCCTCAACGAGCCAAGGAGTCGAACGATATAATACCGTATGTTTCTCTGGGATAATGCTCCGCAGGCTAGTATATATACTACACAATAATGCTCTATATGGCAATATAAAGTCACTCGCTTGCACGCGAGGAGCTGTGGTTTTAGCGAGTTGCATTAAAGCCAGGTGTAGCCAAGCGAGGTCGTTTACTTTGTTGATTTATGTTTGTACATATCCTTATCATAAATAACTATGGCAACCTGTGACTTCAGACCTGCATCTGCCTCACGCCTTTAGCAATCGGTCAGTCAGTCTGTCTGCCTGTCTGCCTGTCTGCCTGTCTGCCTGTCTGTGCCGAGTCTGTGCCGAGTCTGTGCCGAGTCTGTGCAGGCGGGAAGCCCGGGCGAAGACAAGCCACAACGGCCGGGCCATGGCAATGCGGACAACATCGACCACACCGTCACAGGATAAATAGTTTGACTATTGGTTTATGAACGCCATAGCCGCTATTGTCTGTGCACAGCTTGTGCATTATTGGTTTGGCAAACAGCATGAATCTGTATGGGATTCTATATCGAACATTTCGTAGTCTCCGAGTTGGCAAAGAACTGCATTCTGCTTTGGCTTTTGGTGTAATTTCGCTATTGAGAACTATACTTCTTATTTGAATTATCCTTTTGGGTTTGAATTATTAAGTCTTTAGAGTTGTTCAGTCAGATATAGTGCCGGGTGGTTTTCCTTTATTTTTATTTTCTTATTTTAAGAAAAGTCTATTTTTTATAAAAGTTTACTAGATATTTTATAATTCTAAATAAATCGGTTACCATCTTGGAGAAGACACAACCTAAAACACAAAATAATTAAACAAATAATGACAAGCTCTCCCACAGTTCAAGTCACAAAATACTCGATACGAGAATACTGAATAGCTGTCGCATTCTCACCGCGGTATGTATGTTAGAATTTAAATTCACATTTACGCTAGCCTAATATCGCATTCAGTGGACCCGTCTTAGTCGTCTCACCAATCACACGTAATGACTAGAATAGCCACTGAGAGCACTAAAAGTCGGTCAAAACAGCGCTGAAAACTGTACTAAAACCCTTTTATTATAGCGGTCAACGGCAAAACGTCTAGGCCTCTATAGGACAGCTTTAGCTTATGGCTACAGCGGGGTTTAGTTGTTATAACTACAGTTACTATGACTAAATGCGCTGCTTCTTTCGTAATTTATATATGCATACATACTACAATTTTAGCGAATAAAATCAAATAAATCTAAAATAAAAGGAATATTAATCTATAGCATGTATAAATTTTATCCGAATTTATTTGATCGCTAGTTATGCTAATAATTACAAAGTCTTATCGATGAGTGTAGGGTGAGAAAGGAATACTTGGGCTAAGTAGACAAGAAAGGCTAACGTAACTGTAAATTTAAAATCTTAACTGTGAAATTAGCCTGACTCACTAAATCTACAGTAATGATTAAGCAGACGGCAGCTAATAGCTATTGTGGGGCTTCTGCCTGCCTGTCCTGCCTAGTAACAGCCTTGTTCGGGTGGTGAGGGGTCAAACTTCTTTAGCGCGTAGTGCGAAGTACGGGAAGCTGCACTGTATACATGCCAGTATAAATCTCGCTACCTTACTGTAAGCACTACTATAAGACCGCTATAAGCACTACTATAAAACCGCTATAAGCACTATTAAAAGACCGCTATAAACACTATTATAAAACCGAAAGAAAAAAAGAAAAGAAGAGAGAAGATAAGAGAAAAAAAGAGAAGGGAAAAGAAGAAAGAAGAGAAAAGAAAAAAAAGAGAAGAGAAAAAAAAGAGAGAAAGAAAATAACCTTTTCCTCTCTTTTTCTCTCTTCTCTTCTCTCTTTTCTCTTCTCTTCTCTTTTCTCTTACCTTTTACTCTCTATGTACCTTTTTCGTACTTACAGTGCGACCCGCTTTCAAATTTAGAAGTGTAAAAAATTTGACCCCCTCACCAGCGAGGACCCGCCTTGTTCAACCTACTCGTTGTTGATGCATTGTCATTGCAGCCTGATATTGAACGTGTATACAGAGTATATATATACCCTCATACCCCGGAATGGCACCCGGTTACAAGTGAATCACACATGCCGTCTCCCCCTCGCCTGTGTTCCTGTGACCTACCTCTGCCCCCCCTACAGCATGGCCACCCATGATGCATCCACAGCCACCGTGGCAGCAAGGTCATATCACGCGGCTCACCCACTGGGAACTCTTCCCGTGGAGCTTCTGTACCGTATTGTGCGCCAGCTGTCGACGACCGAGTTCTGCGCGCTCCGCCTGTCGTGCCGGGCGGTTGAGCGGGGCCTGTTTCAGACATTCAGTCACGAGTTCTTCTCGCGCAAGCAGTTCATGATGAGCGGACCCAGCCTCCAGGCACTCATCGACATATCACGGCACCCGTACCTGTCAAGGAAGCTGGAGCATGTCACCATTGGTCTCGAATACCTGGGGCACTTTGTGCCATTGCCCTATCATAATTCCCAAGAATACCGTCCTTCTCTGGAAGCCCTGGCAGACCAGAACACCTTGTTCTCGTCTGGGCGGGCAGTCGAGATGCTGGCAGAGGCCTTTGCAAACCTGCCCAACCTGAAGACGGTCAGCATCCGCGACGAGCCCTCGCGCACGCGCTTCCGGGATTTCAACAGCGGCCTGAAACACTGGAACAGCTACGGCTATCCTACTCTTTTGAAAACGACGAACCTCGAGATCGAGAGCAGTTCCTCTGACGAGAAAGCCACGTCCTCTGACGAGAAAGCCACGTTCTCCGCGCATGTGTTCAATGCTATCTCAACCGCGCTGGCTAAGTCGGCAGCGCGCCCGGAGAGCATTGAAATACTGCTGCGCGACAGACAGCAAGGCGTGCCAGATACGGCATTCTGGATACCGCCAAGCCCAGCCGAGCAGGAGCGACACAAGGGCATGCTGGCAGGGCTGCGCAAGCTGCACCTCAGCATTGTCCTTGATTCCAAAATCGGCGTGATTCCAGAACGTGAAAACTATATGCGGAGGCTCTTGGATCCACAGCGCCGATTGGATGGATCTTATGTGGACGGTGACGGAGTACCGTATAGCTTCGCTTGCTGCGACTATATCCACGCTGCTCAGAATCTCGAGTGGCTGCGCATCAACTTCCAAGACAGAATCACGCCGGGAACGAGTCAGCATAACAGCATGTGCGGCGCCTTTTTGTTATACTTGGCCAGTACCTGCGGAGACAGCAGCAGGCGTGTGGACGGTGGGATCGCGTATCCTAAACTGAAGCGCCTAGACCTGGGCTTTACAAGGACGTCAGTGCTTTGCATGTGTAAGATGCTCGAGTGCTTCCCAACTATCGAGGTGCTGTCTCTGCACAGAAGCACACTCATACCCAACGGGAACATTGGCAGTCTCAAAGGAGCGCTGTGGAAAGACCTTATGAAGCATCTGCCGGCTGCCGCGCCAAATCTGAAGCGATTGGAAGTATCGGGGCCGGTCGAATCTGCCGCATTATGCAGGCATGAGATCGTGCTCGAGAAGGACCACTACAACTTTGCCATTCAAGTGGAGGACGGCGAGAACATTGCCGATGAGTGTGCAAAGGCTGCCAGCAAGCTGAGCTACGTTGCTACCGCCTATGCACACAACTGGCCACTTAACGCTTACGATCTATCCGACATGGAGTTGGAAGAGGGCGATGAAGACATGGAACATGATTCAGAAGAACACGAAGATGACAGCAGTGATGGAGAGGACGAGGATTCAGAAGAACACGAAGATGACAGCAGTGATGGAGAGGACGATGATTCAGAAGAGTAACACAGGAGACAAAGGCTCGATATTGGTTGGAAGTGACAGGCATCGATAGGCTTTTGAGATGAGGACTTGTGATTTTGATGGCCTTTCCATATGGCATGTATCTGAAGCAGATGGCAAGAAGTAAAAATAAGAAACAATAAAGAAACAATACAGATCAATGCCTGAACAATATCAGGAAAGTGAGACTGTCAAGACAAGACTATAGCAGGCCCTTGCGTGCCAGCTCGATTTTGCGTGCAGCCTCGCCGTCCTTGAAGCCGCCGCGCGAGACACAGATGCGCTGGCCGTCGGCAAGCTCGATTTTGTCCTCGATGCTGGGGAACTGGCATGGGCAGTGGTGAGGAAAGTGAACGCAGGCTGTTTGTTAGCTCATCTTTCGTTTATAAATACATACTAGCAGATTGTCTACTCACCCAACGTGTCGGGACACAGGTACTTGTCGCAGCGCATGTTCCCAACATTGCTGCGGTACCAGTTGGAGTCGCTGGGCACATTCTGGGGCTGCTGCTGGCCGTGGCCGTGGCCGCCGCCGTGGCCCTGCCCGTTGAACATTTGGTCAAAGAAGTTGAACTGGGCGTGGGCGACCTGGAGGAGGGCCAGCACCCAGAGGAGGGCAAGCCCGGAAGAGAGCATTGTGGTGGGGGGGGTGGATTGGTGTTTGGTTTTTAGTTTTGAGGTTTTGTATGGCGAGGGTTGAAGCGAGTAAATGGCACAGAAAGAAGAAAGAGAGAGGCTCACGCGAGCTCAATGCTGATCGTTGGTTTGCTGCGATGCGATGTGAGCTTGCTTGTGAGAACGTCGTTGGATGAGACACGTTGGAGCTATGAGATGGACCCACTTTACGCTTATCTTATCAATAACTGTTCAGTGTCAATCGAAGGCTAGGCTTGTGGATCACGTGCATCCGAAAATTTACTGGACCGGCAAATTTGGTGATGGATTCACGATTGACGATTGACGATTGACGATTGACGAGAGGCATTGCAAAGAAAGGACGACCCTCTCGACTTGCAACGTCACGTCCAGCACACAACTCTCCGCCATGCGTCTCGCACAGCTACGGCTGCCGTTCCGGCCGGCTCTCGGCACCGCCGGCACTGCCGTGCGTCCGACCACATCAGCCTCGGCCACCACATCAGCTTCATTACGAGCGGGCACATCATCACCGCAGACACTATGGCAGCCGAGACTAGGCGTCGTGGCGAGCAACGCAGCTGTGCAGGGCCCGCGTTTCGCCTCCGTCAAGGCGCAGGGTGCCTACCGGCTGAAGATGAAGAAGACGATCCCAAAGAAGATGGGCGCCAAGCGCGTGGGCGGTACGTTTATGTTTATATTTATTCGTGTGCATCTACATAAGCATATACTAATCAGAATACAGAGCAATATGTCCTTCCCGGCACAATCATCTACAAGCAGCGCGGAACCATCTGGCACGCTGGCGAGAACACCATCCTCGGCCGCGACCACACCATCCACTCGGCTATTGCCGGCTATGTCAAGTACTACCGCGACCCCGCGCGGGATTCCCGGCGGCAATACATTGGCGTCACCTTTGAGCGCAACGACAAGCTGCCGTACTCGCCCCAGGCCGTGCGCCAGCGCCGTGTTGGCCTGACTGCCGTCCCCATCAAGCAGCACGTGGCGCGTCCCTCGTTCAACACAAGCGGCCTCCCTACAAAGATCATTCGCCGCCCAGGCGTTATTGAGGCGTCGAAGGTGGTTGAGCCAGGCACAGAAGCAGCAGTCGCTACCATCGAGACCGCGGAGGCCACGGAGACCGCGTCGCAGGCCAAGGCCAAGGCCGACAAGGAGGCTGTCGAGGCAGCCGAGGCGGCAGCAGCAGCCAAGGGCGACGGACCCAAGAGAACCAAAGCCTCGGCAGCGGCACGCCGATGGAACGCCTACGTGCGCGTGAAGCGGACAAACCGCGTGCTGTTCCTGGGCAAGAACTACGCGTACAGCGAGTCCAACGTGATGATTGGTCGTCTGATGGGCATGCACAAGGGCCACACACCGGGCACACGGCACCCCGGCAGTCGGCACGGCATGCTGCGCAGCCGGCGGTTGAAGCAGGACGAGAAGCGGAGACAGACGGTGGAGCTGGAGAAGCAGCAAAAGGAGCTGACCAAGTCGACCAAGGCGAGCAGCAAGGCGTCAAAGAAGAAGAAGGAGAAGAAGAAGGACAAGGCATAGTCCTGTCTTTTCTGCTTTCCCTGTTTTCCGTGAAATATTTTGTCATAAAAGCAAATGCTAGCTTACAGTGTATAGGATATAATGTGTATAAGATCTCAACAAAAAAAGAAAGACAAAAAAACAACAAGAAAAACAAATTAGATGCGCCAGTGGTGATCGATGTTTGCACAGCCAGGACGGCAGCGGCTGGCTGGTGTCTGCCACGTACAGCGACACCATCGACGTATAGCTGGCGAGCCTATATTAGGTAATATACCGTGTTATGCGAGCCGGCTGGCCTACCACACCGAGGCTCCTGCTTGAAATGGAAATGGCCAGCATAACAACACACACTAGCCACTTTAGCCACACTTGCTGTTCCTGATATCTACCAATGTAAACAGTATTACTGACAAGTGTCTGGCCGACTTATACGCCATCTGGCACACGCCAGTCTACCTGCCACAATCTCTGCCTCCTCGCACCCTCTGCCAACCTCGTCTATCTGGGTTACGATGGCTGACTTGTGTGAGGACGGATGCATGTCCTACGCTGTGAAATAAAGAGTGGCCGGAGACGTCGATAAGGCAACAGCCAGCATGGAGTGGGCTGTATAAAAGGCAAGGCCGCGTCTGCCAGATGTATCAGAGAAGGAGCGATGCATGCTCTTTCCCACATTTTTCATAAACCACATCATACTGCTTATAAATCGCAACCGCACACTATTCACTTTCGTCGAGGCTGCAAACAATCAGCCCACAAACTCCCACGATGAAGCAAAGCCTTTTCATACTGACGGCTACCACCTATGCAGCAGCCTATCCCGGCATGGGAAAGCTGATGGCCGACATCCAGAGACAGCACAGCCACTCACACAACGGCCGAGCACCGGCTGGCTTCCTCGGGTCCACGAGACTTCTTGGTGACGTCTCGAACTTGCCCGACTCTGCACTGTCGCCAGTCGGCGCCGACATCAAGGCCATCCTGAGTGGTGCTGGCCGGCCACTCGCCAATAACAGCGCCCCCACATACAATGCACCTGGCCCGTTAGGCTCGACTGCCTGCTCAAAAGACGCTTGCTGCGTCTACAAGTATGCCATGCTCGACATGACGAGTGTGTTCCAAGACCCGGCAACAAGCGGCTGCTCGTCACTGGCCCGGGGTGCTATTCGTCTAGGGTTCCACGACGCTGGCGCCTGGAGCCTGGATGCCGGCTATGGCGGTGGCGGCGCGGACGGATCCGTCTTGTTGTCTGACACGGAGTTTGCGCGACCTGTCAATCTTGGACTCGAAGCCATCGCCAACCAGACACGGCAGTGGTACGCACAGTACCACCAGTACGGGGCCACCATGGCTGATCTCATCCAACTCGGCGCCATGTCGGCCGTCGCATCGTGTCCCGGCGGACCGCGCATGCGCTACTTTGTTGGTCGACAAGACCGCACCGATGCCGCGCTCGACGGGCTTCTTCCGCAACCGACCGATGACGCCACGACTACGATTGCGCTATTTGGAAAAAAGAGCTTCTCGGCAGGCGGCCTCGCCGCCCTGATCGGAGCGCACACCGTGAGCCAGCAGTTTGTGGCCGACCCGCAGCTTGCCGGCGCGAGCCAGGACCCGACGCCCGGCCAATGGGACAACGACTACTATACCAGCACGACAGCGCCGGTGCCGCCGTCGGGAGTGTACCGATTTCCCAGCGACGTATCTCTGGCGAGGCATGGCGACACGGCCGCGTCATTTTCTTTTTTTGGGGCCCCAAGTGGGAGGAGTGTATGGCAGACAGTAAGTACTTTTACTTGCGCCTTTATCACAAAGAGTTTTATATATCAGAGCGACATTTACTGACAGTGTAGGCCTTTGCCGCCGAATACCTTCGACTCAGTATTCTGGGTGTATACAATCTCAACTCCATGACGGACTGCACCGGAGTACTGCCTTTGTCGGCATTTCAAGGTTAGCCGAGATGTATACTGGAATTTCAAAGGACGTGGCAAGCTATATGGAAACCACATGCATGTACTTTTGATATACAACAGACAAAGCTGTGAGTTGGTTGATGCTGCTGCGCTTTCTTTGTTGATGGATGCAATTACAATGGCGAGTCTCGACTGTAAAAGACAATTTGCCTCTGCGTGTTTTTCTTTTTCTTCTCAACTTTCGTGATTCAAATTCTGCTTTTGTCGATTCCATCTTCATCATCTTCACCCTTGGCTCGTCGTCGCCATCAAACGTTTGAACTCACACCACCGAGCATCGAAATTGAAAGCCAAACTGCCTTCTGCAGTCGCAAGGCTAAACTTGTATCATAGCCACGATGGGCAGCAAATATGGCCATCTCTGGACCCCAAACATCGATCCTACGGGCCTTGTCAATGAGCTGGGGTTCAAGATATGGTCCGCCGTCAACTTGGGGGCAAGCTGGGACGTCTCCGGTGACGGCGAAATACATTTCTCTTCAGACGCCGAGTGCCATGCCCTTTTCACTCTGCAAAATGTGGTACTGGCGCACATCGACACACGACTCAGGTCGATCAACAAGGCCAGCAAGGATAGCAACGGCAAGCATGTCAACAACTCCGACTTGGCAACCTTGCAGCGGGTGTACGCCAAGTTCAGGCTGCACATTGCGCATTCCGTGGTGCGAAGCATCTCGATTGTGCAGCGCCTACGAACGAACGAGGCGTTGGGCCTGGACATGAGCGATGCCCAAATAAACAAGGGCAAACAGCCACCCAAGGAGTGGGTGCAGAAAGTCGTCTCCAAGCTGGGGCTGCTGGCCGACGCGCTGCTCTTGCGGTGGACGCCACGCAAGAGAGGCGCTCTCCGCGAGATGGGCACAAACATCGATTTCAACCCGGAAACAGAGCGGCCGCTCGAGCTCAAAAAGCGCCTTGGCACATCGGAGGAGATGAAGCAGGCGGCCACACGATTTGTCGACATTGTGCCAAACTCTGACGACCGCGATGGCAGCGACTGGCTCTGTGATGTGCGCAAGCAGATGTCAGACCTGCTGCCACTGGGATCCCTGGAGCTAGACGATTCGGAGTGCGTGGCGCACAAAAAGTCTGACTGGGACTCGGCCGATGTCACGGTGTTGCCGATGGATGATGAGCTGCACGACAAATGGGATCGGTTCGAGTTCTCGCTGCGGCCCTACACCACCTCTTCGAGCAGCCACAGACGGCATGTGTACTATGTGCAGATGCAGTGGGCGGATGACGTTGCAACATACAAGAACATACTGGGAGGAGGGGCTACCAGAAAACACTATCAAGCGGAGAAGGCATGCGGCATCGACACATTATACGCAGCAGAGAAGACATACCTCGACGACGGCAGCTCATACAGCCTTGACAGCAGCGACGACGACGGAAACGACAGAGACGACGGCGAGGACGGTGATGACTGGATACTGTTAACGAGCGATGACGAAAAACTCGTCAAGGACGATAAAACGATGGAAAACGAAAAGGCTGCAAAAGGAGTGAAAAAAACCACCAAGCTACTAGGATGGGCGTCCATAATACCACAGCCAACACGCCCTGTCAAGTACGAGAGGCAGCCCATACGATACATTCCGGGGGCAGCCCAGACAGGAGACACGTTTTCTCTGGCGACGCGGAACCCAAGCAAGTGCCCGGTGCCCAAGCTGGAGCTGATGCAGCTGCAGCACGGCGTGCACCACATCCTCGGCCGTCTTCGGCAAAAGCGAGTCCTGGCCGACCTGTTCAACGGCGAGGTGGACCTCGAAGCTCTCGAGAAGGTGGACTTGTCAGCAAAGCGGAGATTGCCCAGCGACGTGCCGCATATACTCAGTGTCCTCCTGGACGCGGCCGTGGACAAGAATGTGCTGCTGCCGCCAACTGCGGCGTGGTGGAAGCGGCTGTGTGCGCAAGATATACACGGCGAATGGGAGAGTGTTGACAAGGAGTAGAGGGACTGGATCTCAGGGACAAAGGAGGCATCGGTCAAAAGAGATTGCGGGACTTGTGCTGGAATGGGCGCTACGGGTAGGCCAGGTACACCCTTGTCCCAGGGTCTCTTGCTCGATCCTCTGCCTCTATCTTTATTTCTATCTCTATCTCTATCTCTATCTCTATCGTCTTTCAGCTCTTCCTGCGAGTTTTCTTTCCGTCAACCTGCCTCTGTTTTTGGTCTGGTCTATCTGCCCGTCCAGCTGTATTATCTATTGTGTCTTCGTTTATTGTCTCGTCTGCTGTGCTTGCGTCATCTTTTGTCTCTTGCTTCCCGTCACTTGTTCCCTTTGTCTTTTCTTCACGTCTTTTCTTCACTTTCTTCACTTTCTTCACTTTAGTTTTACATTGTGTTCCGTATCGCTCCCTGAACTACCTCTCTGATCAACACTAGGCAACCCTGATCGATTGCCTGTCTTGTCCTGCACAGTTAAAGGCCAGTCGGTGATTGCGTCTGGGTTGTCTTGTGTTCTTGTCTTGAGGTAGCCTTTGGCCCGTTTTGATGGTCAATGGTCAGTCGATACCTGCTTGGTTGGCCGTCTTTTTGGCCAGGGAGATGTGTCTCACTCAGGCCTTAGCTCGCTTTCCAGCTGTCTTTTGTTCACTCGTTTCTTTCTATTTTCTACTTTCTACTTTCTATTATTTTAAATCCTCTGCTTGTTCTTATCATCCGGCTCTGCTTGGGCTCGGATGACGGCGTGCGGCGTTGGACACTCGCACATAATATACCCAATACACGCATATGCTTCTACCTGTATGTAATGACGGCATCTGCTGATAGACTGTGATAGAATGCCCTACTCCTCACTCCGTCCCCCAAGCCAATTAGCTCTCTGGCTGGTGTCCCGCATCTCCCTCCCAAATACCCAACTGACTACTTGACATCCGGGGTGCATTGTGCATAGACTGCCATGCCCAAGACCAGCTGCCAGTTTCGCCTCACTCTCCCTTGGCTTGCCTGATCTGCCGACTCGCCTCTCAATCGTCGGTTTATCCCCAGCTCGTGTCTGTCCCTTTGTCTCTCCCCATCTTTTATGCACTCATTGTCGTGATATGTATGCGTGGCTAATGTGTGTGTGTGCCCGTACCCTCCATTACAGTGCAGCTCTGCACTGTATATGCTAGAGTGACTACTCTGCAGTGACGAACAAGAAGCCGTCTCATCGGGCTCGTCTCTGTATTCTGTTACCTCAAACGTTGCAACGCGTACAAAGTGTAGAGAGCGGGAAGTGGCTGCAGGCAAGCGAGCCAATTAATCGAGCGTGTTAGCACCCAAAAGTGGACCCTACATTATCAAACTAGAACCTGACCTCGTACTGGCGCACAACGCGCGTTGATTGGCGGCTTGGACAGCTCCCTCCTGCAGGCGTGTTAGCACTAATGCTGGTCGCAGCACGGGCCAGCCAATAATAAAGTGCATACGACTATCTATATCCACTCTTTTTATATTGAGACTCAAGAGTGCAGCAGCACGTCTCGACTCGACTCCAGTCTCTGCCAGCTCACCTCTCACATCACGTCGTACCCCGTTCTTCCATTTGTGACCTCCCTTACATCGGCAGCAAGCAATTAAAGCAAAAAGAAAAAAAGTAAGAGAAGAAAAAAAGGAAGTAGAAAGAAGAGGCTCTCGGGGGTACTTGGTGGTGTGCTGGCACAGTGAGAAGCTGCAGGTATTTCCTGGGGCCGTCTGATATTGATCAATAATCATTTTATATCCCTTTTCCTCCACCACTCTGTACGGAGTACATTGTATGCTCTCCTGACACCACAAGCACTGCCCGGCCGTTCCCTCAGCCAGCGCTTCAGAAGCACCTCAGAACCTGCGGCCGTTGCCCACCTGATGGCTGTGTATTCCTTGATTTTCACAGCGTCTTGTCGTAATAGAATCGCATGCTAGGCGATGTCCTGTTTTTCTTTCGCTTTCGCTTGCTTTGTGTCTCCTCTGTCATTCATAGCTTCTCAATTATCGTGGTCTTAGTCATTTGCAGCATCGCGACTTCCTTATTCTCTTGATTGATATCCTTGCTCCTGCCTATTCCGTGAGGCCCATTTTCTCTTATTGAGTCGTTTTTTTCCCTACGCGTAAAGAGCCGCGAAGACACGCTTGATGCTTGGTCGCTCTTTCCCGAGTTATCTTAAAGAGTCTTAAAATACCTACTGCCCCCTGTCGCCCGTCACACTCTTTCCCCGTTCGGAAGGAGCGACCCTCCCAAGTCCCACCTGTAATGACCATCTTTCCTCGATTATGCCCATCATGCTTGCAATAAATGCCCAGGCCTAATACACGGCCAAGTGACACTCTGGGCGGCCACTCAACGCGCCTTCCCCTCTGTACCAGTAGTCCCGTCCGGCAGCCAGTTTCGTCTCGTACACGCTCACGCCCAGTCGCTCCTTCCGCGTCCCGCTCTCTCCTCTCTCTCCTCTCTGCTCTTTCCTCCATTGCACTGTCCCTCCATCGCTCCTTCCACTCTCCCTATCCAACTCCCTAGAACTCTCTCTTCTTTCCCTTTTTGATCCTTCTCTCTCGATTGTTCCTTCGATCTTTCCCTTTCCTCTTTAATTTTTCTTCTTCTCTTCTTCTTCTTCTGGACTCCTCTTCTCTCTCTATTTTCTCTCCATTATCTCTCCCTTTCTTCACTTCTTCAGTATCTCTCGACTCGTGTCTCCAACATTCTACATTCCATTCATCAGCCCTTTCAATTAAGACAGATTAACCTTCTGTCTGCCCTTCAACACTAAGACTCCCTAGAAGAGCTTTTGCCCGCCCTTTCTCGCGACATCACCACTTTGCCCTCAGCCGGTAGCCCTCAGCAGCCTCATAGTTGCCTCAGTAGCTCCAATCGCTTCAGTAGCCTCGGCCATCTCAGTCTCCCTCAGTCGCCCTCGCTCTCCCTCTCTGGAACGTGTGCCTGACTATCGTGTCGACATCCACCCAACAATCATACATAACGCATCCGTCTGCCTCGTCTCTTTCTCTGGTCTTGAATCTTCTCTCCAGAATCAGCAGCATCCAGTCATTCTTTTTCGGATCACGATCTCTCACACGCTCTTTTGCCTATTTGCCCACCGACACCAACTGATTCACTCTTTTAATCAACAACTCACTTAATTACGTCTTACGACCTACGCACATATCACTCAGCCTTACACTCTCTTTAATTTTAATAATACCCTCACTTTATCTAAAATGGCCACCATCGCTCGCCAGCCATTTGCTCCTCTGGACGGCGCTCGCCTGCAGGCTCTGACCAGCACCAAGAACAGACAGAATGGTAAGCCGCGAAGCACCTCTACGTCCCGTGTTTGCCGCTTCTCTCTTATCGCGTCTGTTCACAAGTACTAACAAAGCAGCTGTCCACTCCATCTCCAAGAGAAAGGCTCCGGCCTACACTGAGTCTCACGACTCGGAGAATGTCGACCCCAACATGTTTGCTAAGCGCTCCAAGGGCTCCGACTCTGCCTCGCCCAGCGGCCTCTTCAAGAAGCCTGCTTTCACCCTGACCACTGCCTCTGGCAACACCACCACTACCTTTGACTCTTCCAAGCTGAAGCCATCCTCGCCCTCCATCTCCGCTCTTATGTCCTCTCCCCGCAACGTTCTCAAGCCCCGGGCCCCATCCGCCAAGGTCGGCTCCTTCAAGGCTTCCAAGAGCCCCGTCCGCGTCTCGCCCCTCTCCACATCGTCTCCTTCTCTTTCATCCATCTCTTCGTCGCTCTCTGCTTCGTCTGGCCGCTCTTCTATGCGTGCCCCCCGCCGCGGCGGCATCCTGTCCAACAAGCGCAGATCCGCTGGCTCACCCAAGTCCAGCCTTCCTTTCTCGCTTGATGCTGCCCTCAAGGGCACTTTCTCGCCATTTGACTCGCGCATGGCCGCTGCTGCCCTGCCTTCGCCCCTCACTGCATCAGTGGACGAGTACGGCATGAGCTCCAACTGGTTCTTTGACATTCACGAGGACACTCCCGAGCAGGAGATGACCAACCTTCTTCAGCACAGTACCTGCGTTCTGGATATCAGCAGCGACGAGGAGTCTGAGCAGAAGCTGCGCCGCGAGCGTGCCGAGGGCCGTGACAAGGAGAACATCCCCCCTCCCAACGACGTCAGCCAGACCAGCCTTGCCCGCACTGAGGTGTCTCACTCTGAGGACGAGATGAACTTTGAGAAGGCCCGCAACCCGCTGTCCCAGCTCAACGCCGCCGACTTTTACGCTGCCGGATGTGACGAAGA
This sequence comes from Ophiostoma cf. undulatum, assembly GCA_022392935.1. Lineage (NCBI taxonomy): Eukaryota > Fungi > Ascomycota > Sordariomycetes > Ophiostomatales > Ophiostomataceae > Ophiostoma > Ophiostoma cf. undulatum. The sequence goes on along the minus strand of JAKRGL010000054.1, from coordinate 1,359,508 downwards.
GTCTGTCGTCCTCGTTCACGCCGACGAGACCGAGGAGAAGCACCCTGCCTCTGAGCAGACAATTGACGAGATTCTCAGCCTCAAGGTTGTCGAGCCGGCCGAGACTGAGACCGAGACTGTCAAGGTTGCCGAGACCGAGGTGGCCCCCATCACTGTGGAGAGCATCATGACCGGTGAGAAGCCTGCCTGTGAAGCAGCACTTCTGGAGCCAATTGAGGGCACTGGCGAGAGCTTTCAGCTGTGGGAGAGCGGCAGCCAGAAGGCTGATGAATTGTGATTTAAAATCACCACTCTGCTCTCCTATGATAGTTCTTTGCTTTTCTTTCCTTGACTCTTTAGTGTTTGTTCTGGCTTCGTGGCGTTCTCAACGGTTTTGGTTGGTTTGGGATATATCACGGATGGGAAACAGTCTACCTGGTTACGTTATTGGATGACAGCGTTGTTTATGTTTTTATTGTGTTTGTCTTTGGTCTTGTTTCTTTTGGTCTTTTATTCTTATATTTTGTTCTTTTGATCGCTTCTTCACTTCTTCATGGCTCAGTGTCATCACTATTCAACAGCACAGTTTTGCAAGTACAGCACGGCTCAATTCTACAGATTGTATGAAACCTACTTGTCATTATTTTATGTTTTGCCTTGTGATTACCCAACTATATGAAATATCAACCCGAAGTTTTGCAAAGTATCGAGACAACTCTTGTCAGTGTAAAGCGCACAGAAGATCCACGTGATGCAATACTGGCGGGGTCGATTAGTGTGGTGGACTGATCTTTATATAGTAGTATTTGTAGGGAGCTTCGCGTCTTAGTGGCGCCACTGGCGACACGCTTGAGACTGGTATAAGACCTCTCACACTCAGACACTGCGGCCTCCTCACCACCATCATCTCTCATATTCTGCATCAGATATTCCATCCAAATTATCTGAAACATATAAAGAGGCTCGCAATCCACTTTTATTCTTATAATCATATATACACCACAAAGATATGGCTGCAACCACCCCTGTCCGCGGTGCTCTGGTCATCCTCGAAGGCCTCGACCGCAGCGGCAAGACGACGCAGGTGCAGCTGCTAGCAAAGCGTCTCGCAGACGGCAGCGGGGAGGAGGGCCATCGCCGCAGTGTCGAGGTCATGCGGTTCCCCGACCGCACCACGCCCATTGGCCAGATGATTGACAGCTACCTCAAGAGCCAGGCCGACATGGACGACCATGTCATCCACCTGCTCTTCTCTGCCAACCGCTGGGAGGCGGCCAAGAAGATCGAGGGCCTGCTCGCTGCGGGGACGACTGTCGTCTGCGACCGCTACTACTACAGCGGCATGGTCTACTCGGCGGCAAAAGAGAACCCGACGCTGTCGCTGCCGTGGGCACGGGCGCCCGAGGTGGGCCTGCCACGGCCGGACCTGGTCGTGTTTCTGAATCTCAAGGAAGACGAGGCGCAGAAGCGCGGCGGCTGGGGCGACGAAAAGTACGAGAAGGCCGAGATGCAGCGCAAGGTGCGGGAGCTATTCTGGGGACTGTCATTTGGACGGGTACCAGCATCATCAGCACCGGTATCAGCAAGCGGCAGTACGGAGAGCGGCGATTCCAGAGAGTGGCTGTTCCGCGAAGAGGAGGAGGACCTGCAGGTGATTGATGCATCGTCGACGGTGGAAGAAGTCAGCGAGCTGATATGGGCGGTGGCGGGCAAGCGGGTAGCAGCCGTTGAGCGCGGCGAGGTCGGACGCACTGTGAGGCGTGTCACGTAGGCAGGGAGGAAATGATGGTCGCAATATCAAGTTGCAGTTGAAAAAAAAAAGAGTAACATTAGAGATCCCAGAAAAATGATGAATGATTCCTGTATATGCCGAGTTGAGCCAACATAACGCCATGATGAAAAGAACACAAAAAGATATAGACAAGAAATGGCAAGCAAATGAACAAAAACGGATAACAAGAGGGAGCAAGAAAACGAAATGCAAAAGACCAACATGAATGCCAGTATGGCCGGCGGGTGTCGTGTTGAATACACCGGCCGCCACACACTGGCAGGTGGATCACCGTCTAGATCACGGACTCGCGGTCTACCCCTGGTTCTAGCCCCGGTTGACGCCGACGAGATTCAAGAACTCGTTGCGCGTCTTCTCCTTGCTCTCAAAGCAGCCCAGGACGCAGCTCGTGATTGTCGTGGCCGACGTCTTTTGCACGCCGCGCATCACCATGCACAGGTGGCTCGACTCCATCACGACGGCAACGCCCTGCGGCTGCAGCACCTCCATGATGGTGTTGGCAACCTCCTTGGTCAGCCGCTCCTGGATCTGCAGGCGCCGGCTGAACATCTCGGCGATGCGCGGCAGCTTGGAGATGCCGATGACCGAGTGGAAGGGGATGTAGCCAATGTGCATCTTGCCGGTAAACGGCACCATGTGGTGCTCGCACAGACTGAACACCTCAATGTCCTTGACAATCACCATCTCGTTGTGGCCCTCGTGGAAAATCGCATTGTTGACAATGTTGCGCACGTTTTGCTGGTAGCCCTGCGTAAAGTCGAGCAGCGCGCGCGCATACCGGTCCGGCGTGCCCACCAGGCCGGACCGGTCGGGGTCCTCGCCCACACACTCCAGGATCGTGCGCACGGCACCGCGGATCTTTTCTACGCGTTTTGCGCGGTCGTCGTCGTTCTCGTCCAGACGGTTGCGTGTGCCGATGCTTGGCCGGCTGAGGCCGTCAAAGTCAATGACGGGACTGGGCGAGCGGGTGGTCGAGGTTGTGGCTGTGGCTGCCGCCTTGGGCGATGCGCGCGTGAGGGCGTTGGAGATGTTGGTGGCGTTGGCCTCGCCAATGGCCTCGAGCGGCAGGGGGTGGTGGCTGGGCTCGGGCTCGTCGCGCGGGTCACGGGCGGCCTTGCTCATGCTATGCCGGCGGGGCTGGCGGCGTGATCTGTGGCTGCGCTTGGACACGCCGGCATTGATAGTGGTGCCGCTAGGGGTGGTAGGGGTGGCAGGGGAGCTAGTGCCGGCGGCATGGTTGCTGCTGCGTGCGCGACGACCACGGCGCTTTCTGCCACCGTTGCTCTCGGCCTTGGCGTCGCCGGCCGGTGCTGTAGGGGCTGCCTGGGCGGGGACGGGGACGATCGGGGCCGCTTGGACAGCTTCGCCGTTCTGTGAGCCGGCCATTGCGTAGAGTGGTAGTGGGGGTGGTAGGGGTTTAGAGACGGGGTGGTGATCGAGATCAGGGTGGAGGAGGAGGTCGGCGCAGGGAAATGCGAGGGCAAGTCGAGGTCGAGGGTGACAAATAGAGGGCGGATAGAAGACAGGCGAGGACGGGACGAGAAAATGGAAGGAACGAGGCAACGTAGTTCTAAAAAATCAAGTCTCAAGACATTCGACGTAAAAGGCAGGTACTGTCTCTAGCTAGCCGTCGCTGTTCTCCGTGCTGACTAGCAAGGTCCCTTTGTGCACTCAAAATTTCTCTTTTTCCTCTTGCAAAGAATCCTTTGAGTTTCTTTTACTCTTTTTCTTTTACTCTTTATTAAAGTTTCTTTTTTTCTCGAAATGCTCCATACATTTTTTTCTTAGCTCGAGCGATTGGCGTGGTCCCCTTACAGCACGTTTTTACCTCTTTCAGGTTTGGCGTGTAGTGGTTGATGTGGGGTACTGGTGGCTTATCTTATCGTCTGTCTAGCCTTTGGTTGACGTCAGGCGCTTGTCGTTCACGTGATGTGTCACGCAGAAGCGCGTCCGACACGCTTTCTGTAGATCTACTCCGTAGGCCTACCTGAGCTTTAAGCTGCAAATCTACATCTGCAAGCTACATCTCTCTCCTCATCTCGAGCAGGTCACCCCGATCAGCCGACTTCATCTACACACACTCTACAATGTCGGCATCATTCCCAGCTCCATCAGCATACAAGAAGAAGCGCACGGCGACTGCAGATGGCTCACCGGCGCCGGCCCTGAAGCGGCGCAAGCCCTCCAACATCTCGTCGGCCTCGTTTCCTGCCTCGCATCCTCTCCGACAGACCTCTTTCCCGCCCGACGCCGAGGATGCAATGACTCCGTTCTCAGCCCGGTCTCCGTCAGTCGACATGGACAATGTCAGTCTCGTCAGTGCAGGCCACAGCTCGGTTGCGCCAGGCACAGGAAAGAAACGCCGGGGCCGCAAGAGCAAAGCAGGCAAGCTGCGCGAGCAGACTCCCAGTGTCGTCGGTGGCAAGGCCGGGTCGGCAGCTGCAGCGAGCGGCGTCAGTGGCAGCGCCGCTGGCAGCACAGTCGGTATAGGGTCAAAGTCGGGCACGGGCGCGCCAGGAGACGGCGGCGGCGCTGGTGAGGAGGACGACGGCGACGGCGACGAGCCCGACTCGGCTGCTGCGGTGGACAAGCGCACAGACGAGGAGCGCAAGGAGGAGAAGCGGCTGCGTGCGGCTCTGGTTGCGTGCATGGACATGGACCAATACGAGCGCATTTCGGCATGGCGTGCGGCCAAGCTGCCCGACGCGGTCATCAAGCGGCTTGTCAACGCCACCGTGTCGCAGTCGGTGCCGGCGTCGGTCGTGACAGCCGTGCGGTCGGTCACCAAGTACTTCCTGACAGACCTCATCACCAACGCACAGACGATCCAGGACGAGTGGATCGCTGCCGACGACGAGGAGCGCGTGCAGGTCGAGGGCGACAAGCCGTGGCCTGGGCTGGTGCTGTCGCGCGGCGAGCCCGAGGTGCAGGCGCTCTACGACAAGCAGTCGACGCTCGCAATTCCCGAGTGGGAGCCCGAGGCAGCAGACCACATCCTACGCGAGCCGCCCAAGGGCCCTCTGCGGCCCGACCATCTGCGCGAGGCGTGGCGGCGGTACAAGGCGACTGTGCAGGGCAAGACGGCGGGTGCCATGGATCTGTGGCATGCCCAGCAGAGCACGGGCGTTGAGCGGTTCCCCCCACGCACCGGCGGCCGGCGTGTGTTTAAGTAGGAGGTGGTGAGGTGGTGATGTGATGGTCGAGCAAGGATGTTTTATGATACCACGGCTAGCTTTTTTTTTTTCTCTTTCTTTTTCTTTCTTTCTTTTTTCCCTTTTTCCTTTCCTTCTTCTGTTTTCTTTTTTTCTTTTTTTCCTGCTCTTCTTTCTACCTTTTCCTTTCACCCTATATCCATCTTACTACTATCTAATTCTTTTCCCCTTCTGGCTCTACAAAAATAACTTTTTTTCTTTCAGATCAACAGCTCTCCAATCCTTGGTTTCACTCGTTCGATATCACGTAGACCGTGCGGGATCGTGTTGCGGCCATCCCAGTCACCGGCCGCTATCACTCCGTCGACAATGCCACCCAACCACGGCTCAGCAGAGATATCACATGTGATGCTCCCTCCCCCCGCCCCATTAGCCGCTGGTCTCGGCCTCTCTCGGCTGGTGCAACTGTAGCACATTCACCCCAAGCAAAAGGCTTTTGCTGTAGTCGAGTGTAGTTTTATTCAACCATTAACGAAATAAATACATCTCACTGACAAAATGGCGTTCTACACAGAGCTGTTACTGGCTCCTGGCAGCATATCGATGTTGATTACATAAGCAGTTGGCCAGCAGCCATGGCCAGACACTACCCCTCGCCCGATATACCCAACGCAGTAACTCCGGACCAGTCATTATAGCTTAATAATATAGCTCCAATAATAACGGCGGAACACATGCATATGTGAGCATGTCACATCCAGTGTGAGCCACATGCAGGACGGCTGGGGCGGGTTTGAGAGATGAGAGATACCCAAGCCAGCACTTCTCTGGCTAGGGGCGACGGGCTGGGGGACGGCTGATAGCCACAGCCCATGCTATTGATGATAAGTGACGCCGCGTGGCTGGCCCCAAGCCGTTCTTTGCTCTTTGCTTATTTGATCTTTGCGCGCATGTCTCGACCTCTCGTATTCATCCCATCCGCCTGTTGATCTTTAAATCCATCGGCAGCTCTCATCATGGCCGAGCCCTTCAATACGCCGGTGCCGGGTGCGACTCCACGATCCCAATCGCCCGTCTCGCACAACTTTAGCTACATGGCGCCGAGCCCGGCCGTGGCCACAGTCGACAACCGTTCGAAGCCCATCGTGCTCCATATCGGCGACGAGGTCCGCTACAACATGCACACCTATGCCGAGTTCACCTCCAAGTTCACCATTGTCCGACCAAGCCTCGCCGAGCGCCAGCGGCCAGAATTCATGCAGGCCTTGCGCGACGGGCGATGGGGCCAGTTCTCGGCCATCTTCCGGCCCTTTTGGGGCTCCGGCGGCGAGATGGGTGTCTGGGACGAGGACCTGGTGGCTCTACTGCCGAGCACCTGTCGCGTGTTTGCCAGTGCCGGTGCCGGCTTCGACTGGGCCGACACGCGCGTGCTCGCCAGACGGGGCATTGTCTACTGCAACTCGGGGCTGGCCGCAGCCGAGGCAGTCTCCGACCTTGCCGTCGCCATGGTCATATCGACGTTTCGCCACCTGCCCTGGTGCATGGCCGCGGCCTCGTCTGCTCTGCCCGATGCATTCCAGCAGTGCCACACCCTCGCGACGGCGCACTCCCGCAACCTGCGCGGCCACATCCTCGGCATCATCGGCATGGGCAACATCGGCCAGTTCGTGGCAGAGAAGCTGGGGTGCACTGCCTTTGGCATGAAGATACACTACTACGATGTCGTGCGCAAGCCGGCCGAGCTGGAGGCACGCCTGCACGCCACATACCACAGCACGCTGGGCGGCCTGCTGTCGACGGCCGACTGTGTCGTGCTGTGCACGCCGGCATCCCTCGACGGCAAGACGCTCATCAACAAGGACGCCCTCGGCCTGTTCAAGCAGGGGTCGCGGTTTGTCAATGTTGCGCGCGGCTCGCTCGTCGACGAAGAGGCTCTCGCCGATGCGCTGGAGAGCGACAGGCTGTTGTCGGCCGCGCTGGACGTGCACACCAATGAGCCGCACGTCAACCCGCGCCTGGCCCGACTTGCCTCCCTCAGCCAAGGCCAAGGCACCCCCGGACGAGTCATGCTCACATGCCACAATGCCGGCGGTGCCCTGGAGACGCACATTGGCTTTGAGGAGCTGAGCATGCGAAACATCATGGCCGTCTTGGACGGCGCAAAGCCCATAACACCCGTCAATCTGCATTACATGGTCGGTCTGTAGTCGATAGCTGGGATATGCATTACTTTGCTGTTCGTATTGCGGTAGTTAATACTAGACGACTCAATCTGAAACACTTTGAACTGAGTCTCCAAATAAAAGGGAGAAAACAGAAAACTGCCGCCGGCTCGAGATGCTGTCCGAGTGCCGATCAAACAAGTGTCTGCTTCATCCGCGCAGCCGACCAAGTCGATCATCCTGTGTTCAGTCCTGAGAAAGCGAGAAATGAGAAATGAGACAATAAAAAAACATAGGAAAATGGGCACCGGCTATCATTTCAAACGATGCGACAGCCAAGTGGGAGCCGTCCCAACTATGTTCCAGAGATCTCTTGGCAGATCGAAATGAACGGTTCGGCCTTGAGATGAAGCAGAAAAGCATACGCGAAGCATCAAGACAAGACGGACGTCAATGCTGTCGGCTCGCTTCCTGGGTCGCCGTGTGTCGGCCAGCCTGCCTGGGTCGGATTCAGCGAATATAAAAGACGTCGTCGATCTCGTCGACATAGATTGCATCAGGTCACTTGCATCTTCATCCCAACTCCATCTACACACAACACGATACTTTCAATCATCACAGTCATCAATAATCTCACCTGTACATCTCTACAGCCCTACACCAAGACATCCAAAATGCACGCCCCTACTGTCATTGCCACCCTCTTCGCTGCCGCCTCGGCCTATGCCGCTGTGCTGGACCTGCGCGCCGCTGCCGACTTTGGCTCCTGCACACCGACAATGGACTTCCAGCTGGGCCGCGCGGGCCGTAAGGCCACCGAGGGCACGTTCCTCCCCACCGATGCCACCGTGGCCAAGGGCCAGCAGGACGCACTCAACCCCAACATCATCACAAACCGCATCTGCGACCAGCTGACCAACGTGTGCGATGCCAACCAGGCTGCCAAGGACCTGTGCACACAGGCCCAGGCGGTAGTGCAGGGTCTGGGCACCAAGGACGCGACCACGGCGACGGCCTTCAACAGTGCTCTGGGCTTCTGATCTGGCCGTGGGTGTTGAAAGGGGTCTTGGATGAATAAACATGACAGGTCGATAGGAAACCAAAGCTGGACTTTGGCTGGAGTATGGAGTTGAGGTCTGCTTTTCACGGGGTACCAACTGAAGATAAAATATGAATATATATATATGACAATGGCTGAGATGAATATGGAATCTTTCGGGTGTACAATAACACGCAAATAAATGAAGAGCGCAGACGTAGAGACATGACATGGCGCATTGGGAACCGTATATTACACGCCGCATTGACGGGAGGACTTGAAAGCAGGAAAAAGACAAGATTAAAAATAAAATAAAAGAACATAAACAATGCTACTGGATCTTCACCCGGAAGAGGTAGCGGAGGCGGACCTGGGATACATCGTATACGATATATTCGTTGTACAGCAGACACGCGTTGGCCACATCAGTCTTGCCGGGCGTGGCCGTAAAATCAGGGATCTGCACGCCCTCCAGGTCCTGGTTGACAACGCTGGCGTCCTTCCACTTGAGCGGGCCTGTCTGGCCCTGGCCCAGTGTTGTGTACATGCCCTGCTTCTTGGCCATGTCGCCGGCATTGTACTCAGCAGTGGTCAGCTTCTGCATCGGCGAGCCCAGCTTGGCTTCGCACAGCAGCAGCAGTCCGGTGCCGTTGGAGATGTATGCATTGCAATATCCCGCCGACTTGGACGACATGTCCGCCAGATAAATGCCCTTGCCAAACATGTAGCCCGTCACCGGTGCCTCGGGCGGTGCGATGCGCAGGCCCTGGCCCAGAATACCACCATAGTTGGTGACGCGCGAGCCGTGCCATAGCAGGCGCGTGTCGGTATCGACTTTGCTGTCCATAGGGCACTGGTCAAACCGCTCCTTCTCACCCTGGCGCCGGATGCGGAAGATGTCCTCGATCTGGTAGGTCATGCTATGTGTAGAGCCGCGTGTGTCTACCAGGTAGCGTGCCAGCTCTTCAAACTCGGTGCTGGCGTGGTCGAGCGGTGACATCTCCTCCAGGTTGAGACCTCTGTAGTGCTTGTCGGCCGGGTGCACGGTAATATTCTCGGTGCTCTTGCCGCGGTCGGCCTTCATCAGCAGCTCGGCGTCCTTCATGTCGCTCAGACTCTCGAGCAGCTCAATCTCTTTTTTAAGCATGGCAAATGACTGCAGAACGGGCGGGCGGTTGCGGCCAAAAGCATGAGGAATCACGCTGTAAAACAGGTTGGAAAGACGCTCGACTGCGTCGCCGTAGGAGCAGCCGTGCACGGCGGCGGCTGTCGAGGGGTTGTCAAAAAGGGCCGACAGGTCCTTGAGCATTTGGAAACCACGGCTAATGGTTGTCTTGCTGAGCTTGCCCAGTGGTAGCTTGTTGGCATCGTAGTTGAGCGACGTCATGGTGGCGGCAAAGAGCTGTTTGTTGAAGATGAGCTCCATGAGCTTCTGCACCGGCGGCAGCAGGGTGCACTCTGCGGGCTTTAGCCCTTCTTCGTCTTCACCTTTGACGTCTGCATCCTTCCTGGTGTCTGCAGTACCGTCGTCTCCGTCGTCATCGTCGTCGTAGTTCCGCTCAATGTAGGCGTACTTGTTTGGCTTGGGGTTGTCGTTGCGGTCCTCCCACTTGAGACCAGACTTGCTCCTGAACTTGGACTCGAACTCTTTGAGGGCCGACGCAAAGGAAGAACATTGTATCTTGGCAAACTGGCCACGCTCGCCTACACGGCCCCATCTTGTCCACGTGTAAAACTCGCCGCTACTTAGGCGCAGGATCTGGATGCGATAGAATTTGTTGTTGTTGTTGCCAGCATTGGTCTGGTTGAGGGAGGCGTCGTAGATCATGCCGTCGTCATCAACATGGACTACAGCATTCAAGATTTGGCAATACTCGTCGACGGGAACGTTGACTTTCTTTGGCGGTGCCGACTTAACGTCTGCCGTGACGTCTGCCTTGTCGTCGGCATCCTCGTCGTGATCTTTGGCAGACTGGCCAGCTGTCTTTCGGCGTTTAGTGTCCGCCAGTGGAGGAGCGACCACAGGAGGCGTCACAGCAGCTGCAGTTCTTTTTCTGCCGCCTCTTGCCGGCACAGAAACTGGGGCAACGACCGGAGCGACGGGGGGAACTACCGGGGAGGCGTGCTTCAGAGCTGGAGCGGGTGCGGGCGGAACGGGCTGCTCATAAAGATATGGTGCCTCGGGCTGTTTCGAGTTCTGCGCCTGAGAATCGAGGAGCCACTTGAGACTGACCATGGGGACACCGGCCTGTCTGGCCATTTTAATAAAATATGTGTCAGCCTTGTAGTTGGCCGTGGAAGTGATCAGATGAGTGCAATTGTCGCCAAGGGTTTGAGTAGATCCCTTGCCACCAAGGTCCTCGATCAGAGTCTCGATAACGCCCTGTTTGTAGCCACGGTGTGATCCAGTGATGGTTATCTCGGTGCCGGCAAGAGGGAGGACCTTGACCGGAGGCGGAGGAGATGCGGCTGCCTTTGCAGCAGCTCGTTTGCGTGGCGGCATTTTGGGGGTGTATGATGAGATTATATCAGAACCAGTTTCGAAAGTGAAATAAGGTGTGACAGGCAATAGTGAAAGAAAGAAAGTGAAGCTTGAAAAAGCGAAGCTTAAAGAAAGTGAAGCTTCAAAAGATGGTCGTGATGCTAAAAGCGCCGATGCAGGTTCAGAAGAAGTTCAGACGAGAGAATCGGGCTTGAGCAATATGCCTTTGAAGAGAAAACCAGTCGATCAAAAGATCAATCCTGCAAAACAAGAGAGAAATAAACAAAGGGATTTCAAGGGGGAAAAGAAGACGGAGGGCAGACGGATGTCGCGAATAAAAGAAGAAAGTCAATGGCTGTGTCTAATAGCTAGGACAAGCTAGCACTAACAACACGAGCTACAATGGCTCAATGGATATACTACAGGGGTAGGCCTGTTGAGTTAGTTGCAAGGCAGACACCAGTGGAGAAAGCTGTTTTGCTGTGAAAGGGAAGGAACGATGGGATAGCAAGCGAGAGGGCAAAAGAGACAGCCCCAACTAAAAACCAATAAGGCAGCAGCGGCCCTTGGCATCGTCAATTAGCCGTACGCAAAGTCCATACGGCGTCCAGAGAAGGCAAGAGCGACCGATACATGTCCGAACAGCAGGCAACAAGGTCCACAAACGCGATGGTGCAGCCCAACAGTTGCAGTGCGTGCTTTCCCTCATGCCAATTATGCATGCGACGACGCGAATTAAACACCGGCTCACGTGTCACAGACTGAACGGTTCTCTTGGGGTTGAAGATGGAAAGCGTAAGACGTGGAGCTGTGTGATGTCGCGCAGCTTGCCGTTTACGGACATTGCTGTTTATGTAAGCCAAATCAATATCATCAGGATTAGGTCCAGTCAGAATCCAAATTTAAACAATTCAAGGCAAATGCATAATAAACATAGAGGCGTGTATATCTTAAGAAAAGACGATGAGCCACTGGCCAAAAGACCGGCTAGATATTGCTATGAAAAACCAAGTTCCCGTCATAATTTCCCAAGCTTTCCAAAAAGTCGGGATATTTTTGCTAAGCTTCTCAGCCGTAGCTTTGACTTGATTTATGATATGCACCCCAGGTTCCGACATGATGTCTATACATTTTACTTCTTTATTGTGGCGTAAATATATAAATATACAAGTTTAAATACACAAGCTGTCAAGTGCTCAAGTGCTCGAGTGCGAAAATGATGCACATCTAGTGGAATGCCCACCTGCGCTCCACCGTCTTGCTGTAGCCGCCCGTGCCCGTCACCGGCAGCTGGCGCTTCTCCAGCTCCTCGACAATCACCTTCCACCGGCCCACCATCTTGTGCCGGTCAATCGGCGTCACGCGGCGGCCGTACACCGCAACATTGGGCAGGGCTGCCAGCTCGCCATCCGTGGCGAGCTCCTCAGCCAGCTTCTTCGCCTTGGGCGGGCGCACCAGCACGCCCAGCACGCCCGCCATGTCGTCGGCCAGGGCAAGCTGCGCGTCCGCCATCATCTGGCCCGTCAGCTGGAAGATGCGCTTGACCACGGCAAACTTGAACACGGGGTCGGCGAGCGAAATACTCTTCCACGACGCATCCCACGACGCCAGCAGCTCGCGCGCCTCGTCGCCCGTCAGGGCAGCCGCTGCAGACGCCTCCTGAGCCTCGGTGACGCGCAGGTTCTCGACAACTGCCGCAGCATCGCCGCGCAGAGCCGTGACGCTGCCGTCGGCCGCCACCTCGGCCTCCAGCGCCAGCGCGCTGTTCTGCTCGGCGACGCCGCCGCGGCTCCACGCCTGCGTCAGGCCCTCGCTGGCCAGCTGCTGGACAGCCACAGTCTCGAGCACCGCACGGCGCGCCAGCACCTGCAGGACGGCCGGGTCGGTCACGGGCCGGCGCGGGGCGAAACCGCGCAGCTCAATGGCATCGTCCCAGTGGGCATCGCTCTCCCACCAGCCATCGAGGCCGCCGACAGTCTCGAGGCCGTCGGCCGTGAGGGCGGGCTCATAGTTGGAGTCGGCAATTTCTGTGGGTCGCGGGGCGGTCTCTGTCTCGCCGGGCACGATTAAGGCGGGCTCAGCGTCCGAGAGGTATGCCTCCTGCTGCTGGGCGTCGACGGCGGCATCAAACTCCGCCTCGGTAAGCTCGATCGGCTCGGTCGACTGGGTCTGCTCAATCTCGGTCTCGGTCTTGGTCTCGGTGGCCATGAACCGGCGAGCAAGGCCAGGGGACGACGGTGATGGGCGGTATAGTTGTGATGTGGCGGCAAAGTGCCGTGGTGTGTGTATCGGAGAATGTGCTGTAGAGGTGGTAGAGGTGGTGGTGAGTGTGCGGGAGAGGGAGTGCAGGGTGCGGCACGAAGGCGCAGATGCGGAGCGTGTAACGGCAGACTCGGCCGGGCCGGCAACGGCCTTTGGTAGCCGTGCTATTCTTCTCATTGTTTCGGTGGTGTGTCGGTGCTGTCAACAATCAAGGGTCAACAAACAGTATCAGTACCTGAAGAATGTGTGTAGACATCGCCAGTATCAAGCTATTTTGCCAATGCACCCGAAATTTTTTGTGGTAGTGGGAATTAGAGCCTCTGATTGGCGTACACGGACCGCAAGGCTATCCACTTCTACGTCCAAACGACAGACTGGTCACGCCACAGTGTGGCTTATCACTGCATACACAGTGGGCCAGCCCCCCGTATTAGTGCTGTAACTACATACTGTATGCACCACTACTCTGTACGTAAGACGCCAGACGCCAGACGTCAGAGACAGAGAGGCAAGCTTCCACCTGCACCTCTTCACTGACAAGCCGACATCGCCAAGCCGGCCAGCCCAGCCCGATATCCTCACACGGCTCCTGCGTGTCTCCCATTGCGTTTTCCCGACACACGACAAGCATTCGCATTCGCATACCATACGCCGACCCTCTTCCTAGTCTTGGTCTTGGACCGTCGCCGCCACAGCTCGTCCAGTGTCCGTCACCATGGCGCGAATATCCGTGGTCCTCCTCCTTCTCTTTGCCTCGCTGGCCAGCGCTTTTTGTACGTTCCCCTTTATTGCCATGCCAGTCTCGCCGATTGGCCGATTTGCAAAAGCACTAACAGACAGCCGCCCCGACGTTTTGCAAATGCACCTGCTTCACCAACAGCACCATCATCCCCCTCGGCCCGCAAAAGCACACCGACCGCTCGCTCTCTGCTGCTAGCTCCAGCTCCAACTACATCTTTGCCAATGCGTCCCTGGCAGCGCGCGCCGCCTCGTCGTCGTGCTCGCAGTGCAACCGCGCCTTTTGTCTCGACTACAACCTGCCCATCTGCAAGAACGCCGAGGAGAAGGATGTCGTGACCATGTGCTTCCAGCGCGACAGCCGCAAGGACCAGATCATTGTGTGGACGTTTATCCTGGGCACCAGCGGGCTGCTGGGCTGGACGGCGGTGCAGAAAGTGCTGGCAGTGCGCGCGGCACGGGCAGCCGCGCACGAGCCGCTGCTGAGCGGCAATCGCGGTACGGGACAAGGCCCCAGCCTGGCGCAGCGGGCGGCATCGTCAGTCGGCCTTGGCGGCAGCCGGAGCCCACTGCCATCGCCTGGCCCGACGGACACGGGGCCGCGGGGACAGTATGCGCCGTTGGGTGGAAGCGGAGACTAGACGACAGTCATGCATCTGTATAATCAAATTTAACCAGGTGCTTGTAGTCGCATGACCGGATGGCAACTGTTTGGTATATCCGGAAAGCATTGTGTTTTTGTTCACGGCGTTTCTGTTTTTGTGTTTGTTTTCGCCTTCGTTTTGAATTATAATCGTACTATACACCAAAACATTATACACAAATCATTCAATAACACAAATTAAAGCAGACTGCAGTAGTAGCGGTTGTGAAAGTATTTTAGTATTTTGATATCCCGAGAAAATATGCAGTGTGTATCATTTTTCTTTCTCCCAAGTTCAAGGCTCAAGGCTCGCCTTGATTTTGATCCTCTGATCCCAATTTTGTAACACTAACGACTAAAAACAAAAGGAAGATCCCATAAATGACAAAGGAAATGGTAACGTTAAAAAAGTAGTCGACTTAAATTTACTCCTCCTCAAGAAGAGTAGTCTTGGGGGTCGAGGTACCTTCGGCAGAGCCAGAGTGGAAAGCTCTCCGGTCGCGGATGGCCGAGGCCAGGTTCTGCAGAACATCAACGGTAGACTCCCAGTCGATGCAGGCATCAGTGATGCTGACACCCTTCTTCAGGGCAGAGGGGCCCTCGGCAGGGACCTTCTGGTTGCCCTCGCCAATGTTGGACTCGATCATGACACCAATGATGGCCTTGTCACCAGCACGCAGCTGCTGGGCAATGCAGTCAGCGACCTTGGGCTGGTTGCGGTGGTCCTTGTTGGAGTTGCCGTGCGAGCAGTCGACCATGATGGCCATCTTCTGGCCCTTCTTAGTCAGGACAGCCTTGGCGTCCTCGATGTGCGCCTTGCTGTAGTTGGGACCGTGGGTGCCGCCGCGCAGAATAACGAAGCCGTGCTCGTTGCCAGAGGTGCGGGTAATAGCAGCCAGACCCTGCTTAGTCACACCCATAAAGTGGTGGCGGGCAGCAGCGGCGCCAATAGCGTCAATAGCGACGCCGAGGTTGCCGTCGGTACCGTTCTTAAAGCCGACGGGGAAGGACAGACCAGAGGCAAGCTCACGGTGCAGCTGGCTCTCGGTGGTGCGGGCACCAATGGCACCGACACTGATGAAGTCGGCAAGGAACTGGGGTGAGATGGTGTCCAGCATCTCGGTAGCAATGGGCATGCCGCCGCTGGTCAGGTCGCAGAAGAGCTGGCGCGAGACACGCAGGCCCTTGTTGATCTTGAAGGTCGAGTCGATATCGGGGTCGTTGATCAGGCCCTTCCAGCCGACAGTGGTGCGGGGCTTCTCGAGGTAGGCGCGCATGACGATGCACAGGTCGTCCTCAAGGGTCTTTGCGAGCTCGACAAGGCGGTCGCGGTACTCGAGGGCAGTGGCGGGATCGTGAATGGAGCAAGGGCCGACAATGACGAGCAGGCGGTCGTTGCGACCCATGATGATGTTGACGGCATCCTTGCGGCCCTTGACGACGGTCTCGACGGCGGCCTCGGTGATGGGGACCTCGGAGATCAGCAGGTCTGGGGGAATGAGGGGGTCCTGGCCGAGAACTGTTGATTGTTAGTATGAAGATACTGGGTACGGCAGATGCTGAGAGGCGCAGACGGTCGCCGTCAGGATCGTGACGATCTTCAATTAGAGCATACCTCTCAGGTTGTCGACGACGAGGGGAGCGGCGTCACGTCCGGGCATTGTGGCGGTTGTGTGTGGTTGAGATGAAAGGGTTGGTGTATGAGGTGTGAGATGTGCAAGAAGAAGCTACAGAGCGAGAGCAGCGGTATAAAAGCAAACAGGGGATATACAGAGTAGAAAGGAGGGACAGCGGAGTGGCGAACGGACGAGTAAGAGCGTAGAGAGTAAGAAGAAATCGCAGGATGGGAAGGAACAGGAAATACTGATAATTAACTAGTAAAAGATGGCCAAGAATATAAATAGGAAATAGGAAAAGAAAAATACTAAAAACAAATAAATCGTACAAAGAAGACAAAATCGATAAAAAGAGAAAGCACGAGGTGGCGTAGTGGAGAAGACGAAAAGACACGGGACGAGGGGAGAAGGTAGGAAGGGACAACTGGGGGTTGGGACTGGTGTGAGTCAGAATACGCAGAAGATATGGTATGTGATATGGGCAGAGGTCGATTCAAGGCAAGGAAGGAGAGACTGGCGGAGGGAAGCAGGTCAGGAAGGTACGGGGAATGGATAGTCTACAGAGTATTACAGAGTATGAGCCAGGTTTAGGGTCGACGGGGAAGGTGCAAAAAGATATCTCGAGTATGTAATAGAATAGGAAGTTGCGACGGCGATGTCTCGCATAGGGAAGGCGCAATAGGAAGGAACGGGAGGAGGTGAGGCGGTGATACCTACGACGTAACGGCTGTCACCAGATGCACGCAAAGAGACACAAATACAGAGATGCATGGATACAGGTGTAGAGATACACGGAAGTCAGCACAGCATGCGATTGAATATTGCAACGATGCACGTAGAGTGACGACTATCTCGAGCATTGTCTTTTTCCATTTGCCATGACAATGGCACTGTCGAAAGGCCCGAAAACGGTCTTGTGCTGTTTTTTCTTCTTTCTTCTTTCTTCTTTTTCCCTCTCATTTCTCTGTTTCTTTTTCTTCTTCTATTTTTCTCTTTTTCTCTTCTCTAGTATGTAGTCTCTAGCCTGTGTTTCCTGACGACGAATACTGCCAAAAAGATTTTTAGTATTGATTAAATTTAATTAAATATTAATTGATCTAGTCAATCACCCCTCCGACTGGCTGTTCAGCGCGGGGTGTCGCTCACCGCCTTGGGCTAGCTCACCACGATACTGAGGATACTTGTGTACTTTGTTGGAGTCGGTGCTACTATGTAGAGAACGATAGCGCCGGCTCCGGCCTACACACTGCAAACGCACAGTGCTGCGTAGCGCATGCCACTGTCATTGGCGAATCCCACGGCGAGGAAATCGAAGCACTTTACTATGCGCAACCGGACAGCCGACAGTGTCAATTTCAACGTACAGTGTCACATGCGCACTGTACATATGGACCAACGCCATCCCACGAAACGGCCACGACTTTTTCGATTTAATAGAGCGAGCAATTGTGTAAATTGTGTTGATTCGGACATAAAGTGAAAAGTGAAAATATGGAAATATAGAAGTGCAGATAAACCAGGCCATCAGGCCATTGGCCAATTGGCCATGGACACGCAGTGAGAGCGAGCCCTGTGGTTGCTTTCTTTTATTCTACGATATTTGCAATCTAATAATCAATGGGTGTCGCTCCGTGAAGGTGCCGTGCTCTCAACGTCGGGTGACAGCCGAGACGCCGCCGCCTTCCGATGAGGGGACGGCAGAGAGAGGGTGGCTAGATGGCTACTGGCAGATGTCAGCAATGAATGGTGGAAAGAGGAGAAGTCGATGCTGGTGAGGGAGTGGGGGTCAAGCTGGTCCCTCCTGTTGTGCGGGCACCGTTCCTTGCTTGTGTTTTTTGTGTATTTTTTTGTGTGTCTGTGTGTCTGTGTGTCTATGTGTCTTCGTGTCTTCGTGTCTTCGTGTCTAATGATTTGTGCTCTGCTCATCCGTCGGATGTCCATCCAAGATGCATCTTCACAGGCCATGCCATGTATCACGACAGATGCACTGCTGGACACTGTGAAATGTGCCAGCCGGCCGTTTAGAGGGCAACAGGGCTGGTAGCAAGTATTGGCGGCTTACGACCTCACAACTACCGGCTGTGTTGCCCGTAATACTACTTGACGTTGAGGAATGTCGTCGTGGCACGTTCAGTGCAGCACATGTATCAAGCTTTGTTGACTATTGTTGCTATTGCAAAGTTGTTTACGTCTGTATTGTCTCTCCATTACTACCACATATATTATATCTTACATCGCCGTCATTAATGCATAAACTCGTCCTTGATTCGAGCATAGCTGCACGGTCGTCCGGCAGCTTCCGTAATTCCCTGGACATCTATCGACACCCTACTGGATACCTCTGGATACCTTTCGCCTACTCCGTGTCTCCTATTTCTACTCTCCCCTTTCAAGATACTCAGTAGATGCCCTTTCCCTTTTCCATTCCTTACGCATCTATCCCCGCCCGTTTGAAGCAGTCCTGAAACGAGTGCAGCAAAAGCGCGTCAACAACGGGTCTTCAAGGAGCAAGATACTCAAGTATGTTCTTGTCTGCTGTCAAAACACGATACCAAGAATCAAGAAACACCAGATAGAAACACGCTCGTTGGCTGGAATGTGTCAGTGTCGGCGTCAACGGCATCGCACGCATCACTCGCTTCGCATCAATAGGGCGGATCCAGGATGCACCCAGAAACGTGGACGCAGTGGGTCTGCCTAGCAAGAAGAGTGCATAGTAGTTACCCTGAAATAAAGTGATGGGCAGTGGGAGCCTCTTGCCTGTTTTGACGTGATGTCCATCTCGACATTCTCAGTGTCCTGTCCATCCATACTAGGCAGGCACGTTCAGGCATCTCATTCTCAGTGTCAACGCTGCAGTAATATCCAGCATCACATCTTCGATGTAATTGTCGCTCTACCTACCATTTCCTATATCCCTATCCTCTCTAATAGCATTACTGACTCGACGGGGGTTCACTCGTATCAAGCTGCCTGTCGCGCCTCTATTGCCATCTCTGGCCTGGCTCGTCCCGCCGATGCTACTGTACGTCTCCCACCAATATTAGCCTGTGATTAAGTTTATGCTCTTTTTGCTTGTCTCTATTATCAGTATAGACGCGTCTTTGTTGACATCGCCATTCTGTCTCATATACTCTCCACTTGAGTGATGCCTGTTCGTATTCACTCAGTATCAGTCTCTGTGTATCAGTCTCAGTCAATGCCCTGTTGCCTGTCTGTCTCACCCATCGCTCTTGCCTCCCCTCGCTCCTGCTGCTCTTGCATTTTTCTTCTTGTCCCCTTCCCGCTGCTTCCCCTCTTGGCCCTTTCCTTATTCGCTTTCAATGCTGTTTCTCTTCCGTCTCGTTATTGTCCAACTGTTCTAATTGCATGTCCGGTATTCTATTATGTATTCTGGCATTCTTGCTCCAGCATCTAGTCTTTTGTGACATTGTTTTCTCATCAATCGGCCTCATACTCTACCTCCTCATCTGGCAGCTACCGCTTCCCCATTACCAGCCCATACTCTGCTGTCCGTCTTATTCATCTATCTGCTATTACTCTAGCCATCTCACCACACACCTTTGCGCCGTGTCTCGGTATTCGCTCGTGTCCTCTGTCCTCTGCTATCTATCCTCTATCCGCTGTCCCATGTCTTTCGAGCGTGTCTAGTCAATATCTCCTCTGTAAACACGGCACCACCCTCGCGATCGCCTTTATACATAGTACTCGACACGTTTTCCTGCTCCTTCCTTTTTCTGTCTCTGTCTTTTTATTTTCATCGTCTCGTTTCTTTTTACCATTGCTCCTTCCTCAACTTGTGCCTTTCCTCGCTCCTTCCTATTTGCGTCTCTCCTCCTGCCTCGTATTGCCCTCCCACCTTCCGATTGTGCATCCTCCCAATTTCTCGCCACCCCTACCAACTTGCAACATCTTTGGCTTCACTTTTCTTCTCTTCTCCTTTTTTTGTCTTCTCTCCCTCTCTCTCATTCTCGCTGTCTCGCCATCTCTCCATCTCTCCTCTCATATCCACTCCCATCCAATTGATCGGCTCAGTCTTTCCATTATCGTTTCGTCTTTATTCTTAGACACTTTGTATCCATTCTGTCGGCAAACACCCCACCTCCAGCCTGCTCCAGCCAGCCTACTCCGTATCCGTACGCCCTGACTAGGCTCACAGGCTTACACTCGACTCTCCTCACTACAGAGTACAGACCCTCAGCTCGGTCAGCGTCAGCTATCCGCCTCCGCCCTCCGCAGTACATTCACTCTGCACTACAAGACACCAACACCAACGACACCCCCGCCAACCAAAAAACAAGCTCGGGTCTTCGCTTGCCTCCCACTTTTATCAGGCCAATCCTCGTTCCTCTCTCTGCGTCTGTCTTGTCTCTCGTCTTTCTTCATCTTTCACGCATCTTCTTATCCTTTTCTTTGCTGCTTTCCATCTTTCTGTCTTGCTTCTATCTTGCTTCTTGTCTTTGCTTTTGCCCCTTTCACATTATCTACTTTCTACTTAGTCCTCTTGGTGTCGCTCCTCACTCTCTCTTTCTTAATAGTCCTTCCCTTAACCAGCAATCGTCCTGCACATTCAAGTGCAATCATACGCCAACTCAACTTCCATTACACACTCAATTCACCACCGCTAATACCATCTACACTCTCCCAACCCTCCATGGCTTCATCTCCTTCACACTTCAACATGTTCCAACCACCACCAGACGACCCAAGTCCCGACTTTGAGTTCCATCGCGGTCCATTGAAGCGGTTCCACGAAGAAGAGCCAGCACCACTTGGCTTTAACGAGCACAGAAATGTAAGCCACTACCACCACCACTCTAAATCCCGCCATCCTCTATTCGCCATCCTCAACATCGTCACCTGTGACCCACCCTGCACCAGTAACAGCATGGTCGACAACAGCCAATTCCTATTACTGCATCAATTATCATTCTCAAATCATCAACGCTCAATATAAATGTCTAAACCATACTAACAATCAAGAAACGTATGCAAACACTTCCTCTCCGCACCTCGCCAAACGCCGCCCGCAAGTGGTCACCTGAAGATGGACACCGGCAACAGGAACCGACCATAACCCCGCCCGGCTCGTTCTCCGAGGACCCGGCCACTGTTCGCCTACAACAGGAACAGCAGGCCGCACACATCCTCCAGCAGCAACAGCAGTATGGCACCACACCCACTGTTATCGAGTCTGGGGATATGGACATGGATATGGCCACCGACAGCGACTACCCGACTCACAACGCTCACCAACTTAACGTCGGCGGCCACCTGGCCCCGGGCCCGCAACAACCTGACCAGGACTCAGTTGTCGCCGGCCGCATGCCAACTCCGATCCAGCCCAGTTTCGCTATCCAGGTTCGCGGCAACAACTGGGGCGGTGCTGCAGGCAATATGATGCAGTCCAGCGAGGTTCACAGCATGGCAGAAATGGCAGCGAGAAGGGATGCCGATATGCACAACCGGTCCGTGCCACGTTCCTTGGATCACCCGGCCACCACTGTGGGCAACTGGTCCATGGTGCAAAACCGCTCTCTTCCATCCCCGATTAGCGAAACCGGAGGTGAAGATCACGGCGCACATCAGGATATGGGCATGACTGACAACGACCACGATCATGACCACGACTATGACGACCACGACCACGAGTACCTAGACCACGATCACAGCCATCTCGATGCTGTGACTCCGACTCGCGCATCGTCAGCGATGCACATGCGCTCGTCCCCTGGCGGCCCATCCGCCGACGCTTCGTTCTCATCTCCTGTTCGCGGAAGTTGTATGGACGACGGCGACATGGCTTCGTCGCCTTCACCCCGAAAGGGCCACTCGCGCAGCCGCCACACTATCGTTCAGTGGACAGCCCAGCCTGGAATGAAGAAGTCGTTCAGTATTGGGTACCGGTCGGACTGTGAAAAGTGCCGCAACCGCGTGCCTGGCCACTTCAACCACATCATCGTGTCCTAGAGTGACAATTCAGGCGACCGGGATGGCTCGGACGGCTGCACCAGGTCGGGGAAACCACACATATCTCGGTCAAGGTCATCAAAGTCGCCAAAGCCGCGCACAGGCGTCATTGTTGGCAGTGCCGAATAGAAACTGCCGTCCAACGCGCCTTTACGCAAAGCCTACGAAGCGCATCGCCTGCAAGTCTTGCGCAAGCGGTCACGGATACAACGGGTTCTGCACGAGTTTGACATGGCTGCTGCTCGGCACCTGAAAATTGGCAATGCTGTGCCGGCCAAGACTGAACCAGAACCTGAATCACCGTGCAATGACTGGGAAGATACTCCCGATTTCTCAAAGGAACGTCCCGGCTATCTGCCGTCGCCGCAGAGTTTACCCTCGTCGCCTTCAGGAACGCCAATCGCACCTCAACTGCCACTTGCCCCCACAGAACCACTCCCTTTAATGTCCGACCGCAACTTGGACTTGTTGCTTCACCGTATGCACACTCGCACTCTCTGAGTCCTTTTGCTTTCCCTCCTTGCAAAGGCCAGCGGCTACTTGCTGCCTTCTTTATCAACACAACCATGGCGCCATCCACACACCACAACGTCATTGAACTCGTTCGATATTGACGACACTCTCTTTACGACTTATTCTGCATTGTTCGACTATCATGACTTTTGCTTTTTTTGTTTCACGTTTTCTATTTTTGGTATTCTTTTTCTTTATTCATCTCAGCATGGCGATTTTTGGTGTTCTATTTTATTTTCTACTCGCTCACCCTCACGCGGGCAAACTGGGCAAACGAACAAAACAAGAGAGAAGTAACGGTCTTCTCCCACCTCACATTCCTTATTATACCTCTTAGGTCTACAGTACCTATCGTTGTCTTTAAGCGTTTTTATTTGTTTTATTTGTCTTGTCTGCTTTAACTGTTATTTATTGTGGTGTTTTCTGTGTTTCTGTTTATATCACCATCCATTCCTTCCAAGATGTATACCTATTATTATCTTATATTACTACTGCCTTTGCGTCTCTACAGACACCATATCAAGCAGACAACAATCAACAGAGTTCCCATACTGTCTACAAGAAACTATTGTGATCGTAAAGTGGACGTTTGTCTTTTGTATTTCTTTTATACATCTCCATACTCCGTGTACGCCGTCAATGCAAATGCAAGGGACCCAAATAAAGCAGAGCCCGCGTAATGTACAAGCTTTCTATATACGCCTTGCTTCCTTTTTATTCTCAATGATCTCAACGAGAAATACAAAAGAAGGAAATAGGAAAAAGAAAAGGGATTACCAAAACTTCCACCAGCTCTTGCCGCCGGCCGGTGCTGCGCCCTGCTGCCCCTCGAGGCCGATCCGGTCCAGGGGGCCGCCCTTGCGCTGGTTCGCCCGCTCGCGCTCCAGCACCGACAGCGCCTTGTCCTCCACAGCGCGCACCAGATCGCTCTCGCGCAGGCCGGGGCCGTCGTCCTCCTCGCACAGGCTCTCGTAGCCCAGGCGCCGCTGCGACGAGCCGGGCGTGCTGCCCTCTTCCGACGACGCCAGCTTGCGGCCCGCCCAGGATGACGATGATGGCGACGACGGAGAGTCTGCCTCGGCCGGCTTGGGCGCGCCCAGCAGGCTCGGCACCTTGAAGAACTCGCCGGCTCCCTGGTCCGGGTTGTCTTGGCTCTGCTCCTTCTGGGCCTGGCGCGCTGCTTCCACGAGCGCCGTCTGCGCGGGCGACGCATCGCCACGCATAAACGCCAGCCGCGCCGCCTCCAGACTGTCGGCGTCCATCTGCTGCTGCGCCTCGAGGAACTCGATCTTGCGCTGCTTGTTGTACCGCATCATGTCCACCGCGGTGTACGCAGTCAAAACACCGGCAATGGCTGGGTAATATTAGTAACGGGAGACAGATAAAGAAAAGAAAAAAGGAAAAAAAAAGAAAACCCCACCTGTAAAGGAGATGAGGCCGATGATGGTGAAGCGGTGGGCCGAGTCAAAGAGGCGGCGGCTGCCGGAGATGACACGGTCGAGCTGCGACACTTTTGCGTTCTTGGCGGCATGGTGGGCGGCGCGGAGGCGGGCGACTTTCTGTTCGGGGGTCTCGCCGACCAGGCTGTCCGGGCCGGTGCTGCCTGATCCTGTGGTCGAGCTTCTGGGGGATCTGGGAGGGAGGCCGCCGCCCGGCAGGCCAACGCCTGGCCGCCGTGATGGCGGTGGCGGACCGGGTCTGGCAGGAGTCTGGAAGCGCGACGAGTTTGCGTTTGCGTTGCTGGAGTTGCTGGGGTTGGCAGCGTACGATGCCGACGAGGAGGACATGGCGGCGTGCGGCACTGTCGAGGTGAAGCGCGTGGCGTCGCGGACGCTGCGTGGTGGGATGGTCATCGTCGATTGTTGTGTTGGTTGATCTCGGGTATGGTTATGTCGAGTAGCCGCAGTGAGGTCACTTCAATGTCAATGCCAACTTTGTGCTTGCACGGCCCCTCTTAGCTCTCTCGCGATCGCTGTAAAAGCTTGAGCAGCGGGTGGGGTGATGTTGAGCCAGGCCGTGATGATTAGTCATGGCTAATTGGATTGAATCTAGGGGTTTTGATTGGCCAGAGCAGACAACCTCTACTGTTGGTGTCAACGTCGTTATGTTGTGTTATAAAGTATTTATTTGTGCGATTTTGGAGGATGGGATACTCAATGGCTGTTATTTAGATGACACTTTACGAATCTTGCAATATTTATTATGCTGCCAGTAAGGGTGAATAATTTAAGTAATTTCTATAGTTTAAGGTCTATATAGCGACAGACAGTAACCTTGTAAAATTTAAAATTTAAAATTCAATTCGCTTCTGATATCTGCCAATGTTATCGCCTTTTTAAATATAATTATTAATTTTACATTTTTCGTTATTTAGCCAGAATATCATAAGCTAATGGGGACTGGGCTATGAAACAGCTGCAAACAAAACAAAAAAAAAAAAAAAAAAACAGAAAAGAAACAAGAGAACCTGAAAACATCGAGACATCCACACATACAACACACATATCACGACTCGTACAGATACCGAGGGAACCGCACTGCTGGCTCCGTCTCGCCTTCTGCGCGGCACTTCTTGACCAGCTTGAGCTGCTCGTGCGTCTCCCGCGTCTGGATCATGAGCGGGTGGCTCTCGTCCGTGATCGTGCCAAAGCCGTCGAGCGCCGCCACGATGCACTCGAGGCTGCGGCCGATATCGCCGGCAAGGTGGTAGCAGTGCGACAGCTCGATCAGCGTCACCAGCCGGTCCGGGTGGAACCGCTCGCGGCTCGACTCCATCTCTTCCTGGTACTGGCTGACCTGCTTCAGGATCTTGCCGGCCTCCATGTACTCGCCCTGCTCGCGCAGCACGCACGCGAGCGTCTGGCGGCCAAACAGGATGCCAATGTGCTTGGAGGGCAGCACGGTGTAGGCGATCTGGAGGCCGTCGCGCAGCGTCTTCTCGGCGACGGCAAAGTCGCCCACGGCCGTCTTGGTGATGGCGTAGTTGACCATTGCGAGCAGCGTGTAGGGATGCTTCTTGCCTAGCGACTTTTCGCGCATGCGCAGCACGCTCTCCATCAGCGGCACGATCTTCTCGGGCGGCTCGGGCTTGGCCTTGCCGGCGTCGCGGACGGCAGAGATTGCATTGGCATTGTCGCCCAGCGACTCTTTGGGGTTGAACGAGCCCAGGCCGACGTCGGCCGACGCAAAGGGGTCGATGGGGCTGGGCGGCAGTTTGGCATCGCCATCATCACTGCTTTCGTGGCCGCTTACGCTCGACGGTGCACTGCCGCGCCGCTTGATCAGCACGGCGGCGCGGCACATGTTCTCCGTGGCAAACAAGACGGTCTCGTGGCCCGGCCCATAGTCCTTGTTGCGGCTGAGCGAGTCGACAACGCGCTTGTGCAGGCCGTACGACCGCACGTGATCCTCAGGCTTAAAGAACTTGGTCACTGTCGAGCCCAGCTGGTCGACGGCCTCGAGCGTGTCCAGCGCATCTTTGCCCAGCGTCTCCTCGAGGCCCTTGACGGCCGCCGACTGCACCCTGTACGCCTCGGTGAAGAAGCCCATCAGCCAGAGCGCGCGGCCGAGCTTGCCCATGACGCGGTAGGTGTCTTCGTGGTGCTTGCCCAGGCTTGCCTCGCAGCGGGCCAGGAGGTCCTGCAGCAGGTCGCGCGCCTTGGGGCCCTGGCTTTGGGCAAAGTAGATGTCCGACAGCACCTGGTCGACGCGCCGGGCCTCCTTGCTCTCCTTGCCGCGGTACTGGTACACGCTCGCCTGGACGCGGTGCAGGCGCTCGCAGGCCTTGTCCAGGAGACCGCTCTTGGCGTAGATGAGGCCGAACTTGGCCTGCATGCGGATGCCGTCAATGTCGGGGGTGGTGGCGAGGCTGTAGACGAGGTCGAAGAGGGCGGCGCCGCGCTGCTGCCGGCGCTCGCGCTCGTTGAGGATGCGCTTGCTGATGAGCGCCTTGCTCTTGGTGACATACTCGACATGGGGCAGCAGGCTGATGTGGTAGGCGCTGTCCTCGGGCCGGCTGTCGTTGGGCGGCAGCATGACGGACGCGGCCAGCAGGCTGCTGGCCATCTCGACGACGAGCGCCTGGTGCGACAGCGACAGCCGCTCGCGCGCCCACGTGTGCACCACGGGGTGCATAAAGTACGTGTCCTCCTTGTCGTTCTTGCCAATCAGCGCCATCTGGCTCAGCTCCCAGAATGCCTTGTCGATGCGGCGGTCGAGCACGCTGGAGTCCCGGCTGTAGCGCCGCAGGTCCGCAACGACCGTCGGCAGCAGCTTGGCGCCGCCCTGTCGGATGTGGCCGATAAAGGCCATGGCCATGCTGGCGCCCATGTGCTTGAGCCAAGCTCTGAGCTGCCCGTGCGCGCCGCCGGCTGCTGGCTTGCTGGCGAGCCTGGCCTCGCGCTCCTCCTTGGCGTTGGCCGCGTCCGTCTGTTTCTCAATGGCCGCGCTCGTGACGGCGCGCTTGAGCATCTCTTTGGAGAAGCGTCGGCGGTCGAGAAAAGCAAAGATCTGTAGCAGCTGTATGGCGTCGTACGCCGACTGCTCGTGCTTTGCCATTTTCATGTTGAGCCGCCGGTAGCAGGTTTCCCATGTCGCAAAGATGGGCATGTCGCGCTCCGTGTCGACGTCGCCGTCGTAGTCGCTGTCGTCGCTGCCGGCCTCGTCGGGCAGGGTGCCGTTCATCTTGGCCGTGCGGCGGAACTCATCCAGACGGTGGAGGGAGCGCGGCTGCTCCCGGATCTCCTTGCAGACGGTCTCAAAGTACTCAAAGTACTTGGGAAACGTGCACAGCTCCTGCTGGATGGCGGTGCCGGCATGGACGATGGCGAGGGCCAGGTAGCCCAGTTTGGCGACAATGTCGGCTGCCATTTCCCGAAAGTCGCCCCAGTTTTGGTTCTTGTCGAGGGATGTCTTGAGGAGCAAGTCCGTGGCCTCGTTCTTCTCGAGGCCCGAGAACGAGTAGTACTTTTGCCCGACGGTGCCGAGGCCGATGTGCGTCTTGCTCTTGGTGGTGATCAGGACGCAGCCGTGCGGCGACTTGGGGATGTAGCGGGCGATGTTGAGGTTGGGCTGGTCGGCGTTGTCGACAATGAGCAGCCACGAGTGCTCGAGGTTTGCGAGCCAGTCCAGGGCCTGGTCGACTTCGGAGTGGTCCCGGCTGCCGTCGCCGTACTTGACATACAGGTCGACCAAGGACCGCTGCAGCCGCTTGACGGTGCTGGCGTCCACCCACAGCACGCCCCAGATCTTGTGGCGAATGTCGTGGGCGAACTTGCAGCAGAACTGCGTCTTTCCCGAGCCGCCGAGGCCGTGGATGACAAAGACTCGCTGCCCGTTGGGGGGCATGTAGTGAGACTGCGGCAGCAGGTCCCGCTCCAGGTCTAGCAGAAGCTGCTTGCGGCCGGTGTAGTGCTGGCTGACGGCCTGTGGGATGTCAAAGAGAGGCAGTCTTGGCTCTTTCTTCATGGTCTCGAGGCCCAGCTCGAGCGAGCTGTGCACAGCCGCGAGATGGTCCAGATGCTGCTGCCTCTGCTGCTTCCGCCCGTAGCCGTGCTGGTCCCAAGAACTACTGCTACTACAGCTGCTACTGTAGTCCTGGTAGTCTCGATGGTCCTGGTCCTGTTTCTTGAGCATGGTCTCGATCTGTGCCGAGATTTTCTGTTTAAAGCCCTCGATATTGGCCGACACCTGTTCAATCGAGGCGGTTGTGCGCTCGCCAGCACTTGCAGCGTAGACACTGTTTGTTTGTCTGTCAGTACCGTTCACGAGGAAGAGGATGAGGAGTACATGCTTACACGTTAATGACCTGCAGCATGATGGCCATCTCCTGCTTGCAGACATTGATTTCGGCACGCTTGCCTTCAATCACATCCTCGACGTCGATCAATTTGCTGTGCTTGGTCTTCTTGTCGTGGAATCTAACATATTTGGTCTTGGCCCGGGCAAGCATGTTTGACTTTTTGGGTTTGCCAGTTCCTTGTTGTGCCTCTTTTGCCTCTTTTACCTCGTTTGGGAGATCGTTTGGCAGATCATTTGGTACAGCAGAATCGGCCTCCTCAGAGCCCTTGATAATCCCCTCAATCAGGTCCTCCATTTCCTCGACCAGCTGTCGGCAGTGGTTGAGGTCCTTCTTGATCATGCTGTTGAGATTGGCGAGAGCCGGGAGGACAGTGCCCGCCGCAGTAGCTGGGCCGCCGCTCGGTAGAGATGCATCACTGGACTTGGGCGGGAGTGGGCGGGAGTGTAGGAGGGTCTGTAGAATGAGGCAACTGAGGATACTCGGGAGGAGACTGGGGTGGTGCGAGGCCTGTAATGGGCAGCGAGGCATGATCGTATGCCTGTTTGATGGCCGTGCAAACTTTGGCCAGGCTGTCAATGTCGCTCTGCAGTTTGTTCAGATGGTCGTCGAGATGAGTAAACTTCTTGACATAGGTCGCGATGCTCCTGCCGAGGCGGAAGCACACGTCGGCAACGCTCAAGGCGCTGGCTGCGGCCGACAAGGGGTCCATGGCGGGTGCGCGCGCCCGTGTCTGTGTCGGCGATGTTGGCGGCGATGCCAAACTAACAAACAACGTGTGAACTGTCTGTGGCTCTCAGTTATCCTTCCCCTCCCCCGCTTCGTCTAGCTTGCGCTGCGAAAGACGCACTAGGATACAGCCGGTAGCGTCCGCCAAGGAGCTCCTTTCCAAGCGGTGCTCACACGCCGGCAGTGCCAAGTGTGATTATGTGAGGTGTAGACTCTATCTGTGAATATGTATATCGTCAAGGACAAGGACTGGGATGTTGGAACCGTGAACTGTGAATCCAAAGACTGTGGGATGCGGAGATGTTGGGGATTCAGCGTGCACTACTCTGTATGTATGTAAGGAATACATAGTAGAGGCGTTGGACGGCCGGGACCCGTGCATCTTTACAGCGCCCCCTGGAGAGCTGGAGAGTGCGTCGTCTTTGTCTTCAGCCTCATATGGGAACGGGCTTGGCAGAATCAGGGAAAATAGACCCTGGTGAGCTTATCTCTAGTTTGACCCCATAATATACGGTATGTACTGTGTAATATTCCATTGGTCAGGGTCCTGAAGACGGGTAGAGTGGGTCCAGATTAGAATAATACGATTGGCCTAAGAAGGCTAGTGATATAATAAATATGGGTCCAACATAAGAGCGGCCGACAGACAGGATCATCACACGGTCATCACACATGCGGCTGATGGAGGGGAAGCTCAAAGAGGAGAAACGGGCGGCAACAAGCACTTGATGCCTTGGTAGGGCTTTCACGTTTGTACTATGTACTACTGTGTACTGATAACTCGTATTAGGCGTAGCATGGGGCTGTGAGACGGACCAGTGAGGTTCATCTTATTTTTAATTTCAGTTCGTTTACGCCCAGGCCCTCTGGCAGTATGACGGGCGTGACTGCAGCCTAGACGCTTCACTTGTTCACTTTGACGTCTTTGGTTCAAAAGGCCGGCCATCAATCGTGACACCGACGGCAACATATCGAACAAGGACGCGCGCAAGGTCGACCTATCTGTTGGAGATCAACACATCACATCAACAACACATCAACAACAACATCAACAATCGCGGCCAGGGCTAGCCCTCGACGGCCAATAAGCAAGTGGAAAGAGAACAAAGAAAACAAAACGCCCAAGAAATCCACACACACCCAATGACGTCCACCTTGGATTCCGTGTCGTCGGTGCGCGAGGCCGGCGTGTCGCCACTCGCCCTCTTGCTCGTGCCAGCCATCGCCTGGTACGTCTGGTCGATACTGCAGGCAAGGCGCACACAGCACGAGGCCAGCCTCCGGCTCAAGCTCGAAAAGGGCTGCCAGCCGGCGCCGCTGTGGAATGCAAAGTGGCCGCTCGCTCTCGACATGCTCGTCGAGGTCTTGCACTATTCGCGCCGCGCGCAGATTCTCAAGTTCATGATCAGCGTCACCAAGGCCAACCCCATCACCTTTACCCAGATGCTGCTCGGCGCACGCAGCATCGGCACCATCGACCCGGCCAATATCGAGGCCATCCTGTCCACCAATTTTGCCGACTTCGGCCTCGGCCTGCGCTCGCCCACCTTCCACCCCTTGCTGGGCAGCGGCATCTTTACCCAGGACGGCGCCGCATGGAAGCAGTCGCGCCGTCTGCTGCGCGATCCGCTGTCGGCCGGCCGCCCGCAGAACTTTGAGCAGATCAAGCTGTGCGTCGAGAACCTTGTGTCCTCGATCCGCAGCAAGGCTGGCCAGACGCTGAACCTGCAGCCACTCTTCTTTGGGCTCACGCTTGAGACGACGCTGTTCTTCTTGTTCGGCGAGGCCGTGTCGAGCAGCATGGGCATGGACTGGGCCGGTGAAGACACAGCGGCGGCGCCAACGGGCACAAGCAAGCCCTCCATCTCGCGCGAGTCGGTATTTGCCAAGGCCTTTAACGTCGGCCAGGAGTACCTCGCCCACCGCGGCCGACTGGGGCCCTACTACTGGCTGTACAGCACCAAGGAGTTCCGCGATGCCTGCCGCACATGCCACACGTTTGTCGAGACGGCCATTGCCAAGTCGCTGGGCCCTGATTTTGGCAGAGACGCTGTGGCTTCTGCCAAGATTGCAGAGGCGACTGCCGCCGACGAAGACCACGATGTCTTTATCAAGATCCTGGCCCGTTTGACACAGGACCCGACCGCGCTGCGCGACCAGACGCTCAACGTCCTGCTGGCCGGCAGAGACACCACCGGCAGCTGTCTCGGCTGGACCTTGTAAGTTCTCTGTCCTGGCCGTCTCCCTCTTCTGATTTTCTCCTGATTAATAACCGACGTTTAGCCGCCTTCTTGCACGCCACCAGCACGTCCTGGCTCGTCTGCGCAAGGAGGTCGAGAGCACCTGCGGCGTCGGTCCCGCGGCCGAGCCTCCCACCAAGACCCAGCTCAAGAACATGCGCTACCTCCACTGCGTCATCAAAGAAGGTAAAGCTCTTCCCTCTCCCCTCTCCCATATCTCTTCGCATTCTTTGCATCCGACAAAGTGGTCTGACCCCCGATAGTCCTCCGTCTGTACCCCTCGGTCCCGGTCAACTCGCGCGAGGCTATGCGCGATACGGTCCTGCCTGTTGGCGGCGGCCCTGACGGCAAGTCGCCAGTCCTTGTGCACAAGGGCGAGGGTGTCGGCTACTGCGTGTATGCCATGCACCGCCGCAAGGACCTCTACGGCGAGGATGCCGACGTCTTCCGGCCCGAGCGGTGGGAGGGCGACGAGCTCAAGGACATTGGCTGGGGCTACCTGCCCTTCAACAGAGGCCCCAGAGTCTGCCTCGGACAGGAGTTTGCCCACCTTGAGATCAACTACACCGTCAGCCGTCTCATCCAGGTCTTCTCCAGCATCACAGTGCCCGACGACGAGCCCAATGTGCCCATCGGCGACGAGCGGCAGAACCTCACTCTGGTTGTCTGTGCGGCCGAAGGCTGTCGCCTGAACCT
The DNA here is from genome assembly GCA_022392935.1 of Ophiostoma cf. undulatum. Lineage (NCBI taxonomy): Eukaryota > Fungi > Ascomycota > Sordariomycetes > Ophiostomatales > Ophiostomataceae > Ophiostoma > Ophiostoma cf. undulatum. The sequence goes on along the minus strand of JAKRGL010000054.1, from coordinate 1,327,698 downwards.
GAGCTAGTGGGGTTCTTATTTGTATTTGAAATACCATGCCAGCTGTTGGCAACCCACCGCCGACACGGTCGTGATTACATAAGCATTCGTTAAGCGCGCTCAAGCTCGGCATCTCGACGTTTGGAACAGCACCAACTTGCTAAAAATAGAGTTCATGCCACCTGTAGCCAGAATGTCTCATTCACTTCTGCAGCGCTCATATACAGGCTTTACTCTGCACAAGTACTTTACTGCTCGTTTCATGAGGCTGCCGCAGCAAAATAAGGTTTTGTCTGATTCAGTTGACACCAAAGCCGCTAAAGATACCACTACTACTTTATTTTTAGACTTAAAATTTGCATTTATCCATTTTATTTTACAGTGCCTTTAATGCATGTTTTTCCTCTGCACTGGCGCACTGCTGTCGATCGCTCTTTCTCCATCTGATGTCGCTGTCTCCACACACTGCCGAGCGCACCTTCCGTGTGGTTTAAAGTAAAAGGTTAAATATGTAAAATCCGGCTGCTGATGAAAACACCGAGAACGCGATATCTGTGCAGAGGTATGAAGGACGCCTCTACCACCGTACTGTGTATAATATTGGGGGTTTCAATTCTATTCTTTTTGCACAATGCATTTTCACAGATAACGCAGAATTGCATTTGTGTCTACATTCTTGTCCTGAAATTACAGCGCGCCTTCGTTATGCTAGTAGTGCACGTCGCGCCTTCCTTCACGGACAATATCCAAAGTGGGTCCACTTAAGCCCGGCTTGCTTGCCCCTTTTTCCCACGGCCAGACATATTATTCCGTATTGCTCGCTTCTCACGTCTTACCTGTAGCTCTTGATCTTGCTCATCACTTTTGGGGGCTTTGATTCCGTTTTTGCTGCTGCCTGTAACCACTGCTTTTGTATCGCACAAGCTCGTGTTTGACCTCTTGGCAATGCTACCTTGACACACTCGCACATTTTGCACCTCGCAGCTTCTGTTGGTTGGCCTGGTCCTCGTCGGTCCCCAAGCTTCACCCGCGACCTCCAACCTGCGTCATCGCCTTGGCCATCATCAACGCGGACACGACGATAGACAGCAGTTGAGCCTCATATTGAGCTCCAACCGTCCCATCCGCTGCAACCGCCGCAATCGCCCGAACCGACCCGTCCCCCAACACCACCCACAATGTTCTTCCGCAGAGCCGGCGTGGCTTTCTCTGGCCGGCATGGCCCCGATTCCTTCTCGACTGTTGCCCGCTTCGCCTTTGTCGCCGGCTGCATGACCCTTGCCATTGCTGGCTTCCTTCTCTCACAATACTCGCCCGACGAGGTCAGACGAGTGGCCTCCAAGATCCCACACCTCAACCTTGACCCCGACTCGGAGCAGGAGCAGGCACACACCGAGTACGACCGCATCAAGCGCAACATCTCCGCTTCCGACCTGCATGCCATTGACCGGCTCATTTCCGACTCGCGCCTCGCCCACAACGAGCTTCTCCAGAAGCAGCCGCACGATATTGCTGCCGCCGCAAAGAGCTACCGCCAGCGCCGTGGCCGGCACCCACCTCCCGGTTTTGACAAGTGGATGGCCTACGCACTGGAAAACGACGCCATCATTGTCGAGGACTTTTTCGACCGCATCTACCACGATCTCAATCCGTTCTGGGGCCTCGAGCCTAACCAGTTGGCCAGCCGCGCCAAGAACTGGCACCACGTCGTGCGTGTCCGCAATGGCGCTGCCGAGGGCGTTGGCGACACCACTGGCCGTGTGGCCTGGCTCAAGCTATGGACCGATCTTGTCGCAGAGGCAGCTCCATATCTGCCAGATGTCGACATGCCCATCAACTACATGGACGAGTCGAGACTGCTTGTGCCCTGGGAGAACATCACAGCCCTTGTCAATAAGGCCGAAAAGGCCAAGTCCATAACGACGACGGAGAAGACTATCCAGCGGTACCGCGGCCTCGACTTTCTCGACAAGGTCAAGGGTGCCAACGAGACCGGCCCCTACGACCCCGTGTGGATTGCAAACAACTCGCCTCAGTACTGGAACCTCAATCGCCTGGCCTGTGCTCCCGACAGCCCGAGCCGCAATGTCGAGGCCCTAACCGACTTTTCGCGCCCGCCTAGCATTCCCTTTTGGCACCCGCCCTTCTCGTCCGAGGGCTATGTTCGCAACTTTACTGCGTCAGCCGACCCTTGCACACAGCCGCATCTGCGTGCTCTCCACGGCACTTTCATCGAGCCCCTGTCGATCTCGACTTCGCAAGAGCTGATCCCGCTGTTTGGCGGCTCGAAGCTGCCAACGAACAACGAAATCACTATTCCCGGCGCCATGTACCTGACCGACGATCCATTCTACTCTGGCGGCAGAGGCCACGGCCCGCAGTGGGCATCCAAGAAGACTGGCGTCGTCTGGCGCGGCGTGGCCTCGGGCGGTCGCAACAAGGCCGATAACTGGTCGCACTTCCAGCGCCACCGTCTTGTCGAGATGCTCAACGGCACCACCGTGTCGAGCCTCGAACACAACGGCGCGCGTGCCATGACCTTTGACATGGCGCCCCAGGAAATGTACGACTATGGACGTCGCCGCAGCGGCACTGTTGGCAAGTTCTTGTTGGAGGTTGCCGATGCTGGTTTCACAGATCTGCTGTGCTTCCCGTCCGACAACTGCGACTACGTCACGCCACACTTTGCGGCAGTCAAGGGCAAGCCCATGGCCGACCAGTACGTCATGAAATACATTCCCGACGCCGACGGCAACAGCTTCAGCGCGCGCTTCCGCGGACTGCTGCTGTCGACAAGCCTGCCGCTCAAGGCCACCATCTACGCAGAGTGGCACGACGACCGTCTGCAGCCGTGGCTTCACTTTGCGCCGCTGGACAACACGTTCCAGGACCTGCACGCCGTGCTGGACTACCTCACCAGCACACCCCAGGGCGATGCTGCGGCGCGGCTGATGGCGTCGACAGGCAAGCGGTGGGCCGAGAAGGTGCTGCGGCGCGAGGACATGCTGCTGTATGTGTGGCGTCTGCTGTTAGAATTTGCACGTGTCTGCGACGAGAACCGGCTGCGGCTGGGCTACGTAGAAGACCTTCTGCCCAAGCCCGACAGCCCATAAGCAGGTTTTGACCTGTGTGTCTAATATTCTCTTCCGTCTCTCTTCCGTCCTTTTCATTAGCAGGCTTGCTTCATTTCTTGTATATTTCTTCTTCTTTCATTTTGGACTTTTAGATCGGCGTTCCTGGTTTACTTGACAGAGCTCGAAGCATGAAAGAAAGCTCGTCATCTCATTTTGATTATCATACTCTCTATTTCTCATCGTTTTCTCGTCACCATAGCCGGTGCTTCTGTCGAGATTGTTTTCATTTTTTTCTTTTGTTTTTCACGTCTTACACAAAGACCATAGCGTAACTACTTAGATGTCGTGATGAAGTCATGATTTAATACAGATTATAACACTGCAGTCTTGCAAACAATCAATTGAAAAGTAGAAATTGAGTGTATGATCGCGATATGGCATCGACCTGGCGCAACGCGAGATACACCTTGGCGGAATTCAATTAAAGTCTTATCTGGTTGTGAGCCACACTTATCTGCACGTGTGTGATGACGTGACCTATTTCACTGGTGACTAATCACACGTGTCGCTGCTCTGTCGATTTATGGGGCCCGCCAATCACATCGTAGGGCTACTTAGCCCTTTTGTCTCTGTGAATGGATTTTTCTCTAGCCCTGGGTACAAACGCCCCAGAGCAGCGCAAGAACGACTGCGGGCTACAACAAGAACAAGGCCTGGAAGCCCCACCTCGAAATTCCAGAGCGGGTCGGGCCCAGCGCCTGCCAATGGCAGCTGTTTTGCATACAAGGCCGCTGTGTCCAAGTCGAACCTCCTTCTGTCGTCTCTGCTCTGCTTGTACGCTGTATGCTGAAGGACCCACTGTTTCCTTTCCTCTTTTCCCGACTAGGACGCAGTTTTTTTTCACCACCAAAAAAAGTCCAATTTTTTGTGCCTCCTCTTTTCCTTTGGTGCCTCCCACCCCCGTTTCCCTCCTCTTCCCACCTACTTCCGCCCATCACGACAATCGACAACCATCGACCAACGACAATAAATCTTTTCGACAACAACCCAATTTCGGTGATCGAAAAAGACAGACACAATGGTACGGCCATACTATCTCCAAATATTGTTCTCGAAACAAATCTTCAAATCTACGAGGCCGAATACTGACAATGTCTCCAGGCGATCAAGCACAACAACCAGATCCCCAACAACCGTTCGTACCCCCCCCCCGATGAGAGATGGACCACAGGAGACGAAACCCGGACGAATCGCAAATCGAAAGAGCCGGCAATGACAAGAATGGTGGACTGACAAGTTGTGTACAGACTTCCGCAAGGATTGGCAGCGCCGCGTGCGGACGCACTTCGACCAGGTACGATGAACTCGGGAGGACGACGAGGTGGAGGAAACTGGGACTGGGACTGGGAGGGCTCGATGATTTCATATTCAATCTCAAACACCGGACAAACTTCTCGGAAACGACATGGCAAAGGCAAAGAATCGGCAGCACAACACTAGATCGCATATGGAAGACACAGAGCACAGCGAATCTGCAATACGCAAACCACAAGCCCAACAACACCTCGATATTGGACGACACCATTTCGCCATCTGCAACAGCGGCATAATCAGCTTTGAACGATCCGACGACTACGAAATGCTACCCGGACTGGCGGACCAGAGATTGAGTCGGCATTATGAAATCATTGACCCCCAGACTCGACACCAGACGCCAGTCTTTATTCTCTGTCTTGAATTCGCATCCAGCACAGACAACTAACATCTCCCTATAGGCCGGCAAGAAGCACAGCCGTCGTGTCGCGCGCCAGACCAAGGCCGCCGCCGTCGCTCCCCGCCCCGTTGACCTGCTGCGCCCTATTGTCCGTTGCCCTACCATCAAGTACAACCGCAAGGTTCGTGCTGGCCGTGGCTTCACCCTGACCGAGCTGAAGGTATGTTCTCCCTCTCTCTCTCTTTTTTAGACTCTAGAAAACGAAGACTTCCAAATACTAACCCGCCAGGCTGCTGGTGTCCCCCGCCTGCTGGCTCCCACTATCGGTATCTCTGTCGACCACCGCCGCCAGAACCTGTCCGAGGAGTCCCTGGCTGCCAACGTCGCCCGCCTCAAGGCCTACAAGGCCCGCCTGCTGGTGTTCCCCAAGAAGGGCGCCAAGCCCTCCATCCCCGCCGGCTCTTCCGCCACCTCTATCGCCTCTGCTCTGCCCATTGACCGCTCCGTCACTGCCGTCACTGAGATCAAGACCAGCGAGCTGCCCGCCGCTCTCGAGGCTGGTGCCTACATCACCCTGCGCCAGGCCCGGTCAGTGGCCAAGCTCCAGGGTAAGCGCGAGAAGCGCATCAAGGACAAGGCCGAGGCCGAGGCCAACAAGAAGTAGACGAATCGACAAATACAAATCGAAAGAGGATGATGATGTCGGTGTAGGGTTTCATGGGAAAAAATTAAAGAACAAGGAAAAGATCGACAACAACAACTACAACAACAAAAACAAAACCAAAAATAACACAACACGGGCGAAAAGGGGATTATCACACGGACTACAGGAAAAATGGTACACTCGTTTTAAAACAAGAAAAAGAGAACGCTGTCTGTGCCAAGGGTTGGCGAGGGAGAGAGGGGCGGGTAGAAATAGGAGCTCCCTCGCTCGCGAAGATAAGGGGACAGCATCGTCTCTCCTCTTAACTTCTTCTTTTCGCTGTTTTTCATTTTGTTGCATCACCCCTCCCCTTTTCATCTCTGTCCCTCCTGTTCTGTTCTGTTCTGTTCTGTTCTTGTTTTGTTTTTTCTTTCTTTTCTTATATCTTTCCACTTTGGGTCGTTTTTTATTTTATTTACATTGTCTATTTTTTTTTTCAACGCATCGACGGCCCGAAACACAAACAACAACCAATGTGGCATACCAAACCCAACAAAAGGGAAAAGCATTATGAATACTTGTTTTGTTTTTAATACAGTATATGCCGGAAAATAAAGGATCAGGCGGCGGCGGGGAAAAAAAGGGATACCAGATCTACATTGGTTGGGAAGGAGAAAAAAACAATTGAAAACCAATTCTTTACCTGGCCTGCCTTCTGTGATTGAATAGTATCTTCCTCCGTCCGCCGCCCTCTATTAGGCGTTGTAAAACATGTCGTAGTATCCCATTATGGATCATTGCCAGTCATTGTGTATGGCTCATGTAACCTGAATTTAGATTATATTAAAGTAGAGTGTTGTGTATATATCTACAGAATTCCTTATCCAAACATCCTTCTCTTTGTTTTATTTGCGCTCATGTAGGTGGTATCTCTAGATTATTTTGGCTCTTTTGGCTATTCTGGTTCTTCTACGCTACCGCATTGGCCTCTGACCGGGCACTGAGGACCAGCGCGCCGCCAGTCTGCAGAAGCTGCTCAAAGACCCCACGGCGGAAGGGCGGCAGGAAGTGCGCATAATTCCTCATGATCTCGGCAATCAGAACAAGGCCGTTCTCGCGGTCGATGCGGGCCATGCTTGCAAGCTGGGCCGGGTCGGCCTGCTGCGGCTCGAGGCCAAGCCCTTCAATACCAATGCCAGCAACACCGGCCGCCGACGACGGTGTCGTGGCTGCAGAAGTGTCGATTGTCTGCAGTGCCGAATCCTGTGAGACGGGGAGAGACACGGGGGCCCCAGTCGAGTCCGTCATCGTCAACAGCTCGTCTTCTGACAGCAGAGACGCACCGCCGGGCAAGCGGTGGCCCTCGATCAAGTCGCGGCCCGAGACTGCCTCGACAAGGGCCCGGCATGCCTCGAAAGGCTGGAGGCAGCGCATCACCAGCTGGGCGCCGTCGGTGGAACGGCTCATGACGGCAGACACAAACCAGATTTCTGAACGCAGGGCAGGGGTGCGCGTCTGGGTAATCAGGTATGTAAAGCAGTCTGCAATGTCCATGTGCACAGAGTAGAAGCGTGCACGGCGTTGCCGCGAAGCTCCATCTTGAGAGCCTGCCACACCGGCTGTACCGGGCATAGGCGAGCTGTCATTGCCTGGCGAAGCAGGGGACACGCTTGGCGCATTTGGCGATGGCTCCGACGAAGAAAGGTTGCTGGCTCTGGTCGAGCCGCTGTAGACGGACGAGACCTCTGTGAGCTCCCAGTCCTCGGGCAGAACCGACTCGATATCGGGCGTCATATGGAAAACACGGCAGATAGCTGCTACCGCGCGGGCAGCCTCCGTCTTGATGTGCTCAGCATCCGTCCTCTTAAAGAGGGACATGAGGACATTGAGATTGCTTTTGTCGTGGGCCGGCGATGCCGGGTCGGGCGAAAGAGGACAGCAGATTCTGCGCACATTGACTGGGCAGTTGAGGATCAGAATCCGGGTGAGTGACACAGCCGCAAACTGAACACGGGGCTGTGTGTCTGTCGCTGACCACATGCGAGGAAGGACTGGGTTGGGCGGCTCAAGAAGAGTGCCTAGGATCGGCTTGTTGGCGGCGGGGATAGCCAGGTTCTTGAGAAATGAGATAATGGCATACACTAGGTGCGGGCTCGGAGGGGCCTCGATGGATGCGGTTTCGGGCGAGAGAGGCCGAAGCGCGTACGTCTTTGAGAGAAAGCTGATTAGAGGCGCTTGGATCTTGACGTTTTGCACAAAGTATGTGCTTGATTCGTCCGAGCGCGCCAGGTTTCCGAGTGCGATACAGCCTGCGGTTCTTAGGTTGACATTGCTGTAGCTGTTCGAAACCCACGACTGCAGCATCAGGACAGGTCGTGAGTTGAGCGGGTATTTCTCGACGAACAAGGGAAGGGCCACAACATCGGCAATAGCAGACATGAAGCCGTTGCTGAGGGCCTTGTATTCCTCAGCGTCTTCAGGGGCCATCTGAGCCACATCATACTTGGTGCACGAGTCGGAAAAGGACGTCAGCAGCGCCTGGGCGCCATCTTGGCGGATGAGCTCCTCTTGGAAAGGTTCTTGTGCGAGGTATGCCAGCGCGACAGAGACCAAGATGCAAAACTCATCGATATCGAGGACGCTCTCGGGGTTCACAGCAAGTTGGAGGAGATATGTCGGTGTCGCCGGGTCTGCAAGCTTGGCCTCGGGCTCTATATATATGTCAGTCAAATACACCCCGTCGACTGCTTGCCGTTTTGCACGGCTTTCGAAGCTTTTGACTCTCCGGGCTTACCTTGCGTTACAAGGAGACCGAATAACTTGCAGATGATGTTCAAAAAGGCACGGCACTGGACCAGTCGTGGGCCAGAAACAATTGCTATCAAGGAGCGGCTTAGTTGTGCCTGGCATGCCTGAAGCTGTGCGGGTTCTGTACATGGTTAGCCGGTGCACAAGCACAGCTGATTGGAAAGGAGATGCTCTCCTACCGTAGTCAACACAAATGTTGTATAGTACAGGGATCACAAAGGCCAGGACAGAGTCGTCTTGCAGAAGTGACACAATGCGGCCGAGGCTGTTGCTTGCCACTACACGAGCACGGTTGCTGTCCTCGTCGGCACACGAATTGCCTATTGTGCGCAGCGTATGGATCTTGAGAGACTGCCGTAGCCCGTCGACGGCCAGGACGCCGAGGAAGAACTCGAGCAGGCCAGAGTTGCCTATCGGGGCGCGCCACGAAGCTAAATCTAGAGTTAGCATCCGTGCAATTGAGTGCTGTAGTCACGCGACCTTGCGGCCACAATGTGTGACGTACCGTCTCGGCTGCTGTCGCCTAGAATCTCGGCTATGCTGTCCACATTCGGAGACCCGGCGAGCCAGTATTGGCGCACGGAGACAAGCACCTGCTGCAGAGCAGCTGTACGCCGAGCCTCCTCAGCTGCCAGCAGCTCGGACATGGCTTCAGGTGACACAACGGTATCATGTTGGGCTAGGGAAACGGGGCCTGCTGTTTCAAACAGCTGCCGAACCTCTGCCGGAGTCATGCTCATGACACCAAATATGCTTAGGAGAAACGGAAGCTTCTAATCAGTGACGGGGGCGGGGCTCGGCGCGGGGCTTCGGTGCTTTAGTCGGAGGAGCGGGCTGGCAGGCAGACGGTCGAAACAAGACAGGGCACGGCGAGGGGTGGAAGCTCGAGGCCAGAGGCAGATAGTAGTGGAAGCGGTACGGCGCAATGGGGGCGCAAAAGTTGAGATAGCTGGTGGTGACGCCAGAGACAACGACCGAGCGAAGTTGCGGGGGGGTATAATAGGGGGTGGCGGTCGTACTCTAGAGAAGAGATGGGACAAAAGAGCCACTCTGTGGAGAGTCGTCGGAGGGTCCGTTGCGGAGAGGCAAGCCGGAGACTTGTTGAAATGTCGGACAGGCCTGCAGGCGGAAGTATGATCGTGTGCGTGATGTTGTAGAGCGCTGCGGAGAGTTTACAGTTTTGGCAGTTGGGGTCCTGGAGACCAGGCTGACGGGTAATTGCAGCAGGGGGCCGACAGCAGCTAGCCGGTGCACTGGCCGCGTGGTGTTAGTTAGCCTGATTGGGACTTTCAGAATACATTGCCTTGGCTTTTGCTGGTCGAGCTGTGCAGAGTTGATAGAGTTGTTTTAATGGTATTTGAGTCGGAATTTTTGAGGCTATTTTGCCATTGGCGAGCTGATGTCGTCCACGGCAATAACACAGCTCTTTTGTTGCCAAGGCAGCATTCGGCCAAAAAGATGAGGATGATGATGAGAGATGGCCCCAAGCCCTGGATAAGCGAGATCGAGAGAGCACCACAGCAAGGAATAATGAATGAAAGATGGCAAGTTGGGCACATCGCATGTGTAGATGTAGACAGAAATGGGCATGTGAACAGATGAGGTAGGAAAGCATTTCTTACGCGTCAGCCATGATCGGTTGCTCCTTCCTTTTCGTGTTTTCTATTATTCCAGCTCCTTCTTCTCTTAACCTACTCCAATAGGATCGCCGCTCGTTCCTTTTTGCTTCCCTTTGACCTTGCCATCATGCCACCTACCGGCGTCCCGGCGTCATACGGCGTGTTAGATAGCACCTTGCCGTCTTATCAGCATTGCTTGCAAGTGTGCATCGGTGTGATACAGAGTGCCACTGGGTCTGCAGCCCCCAATGTAGGCCAATGATCCTTCATCGTCGCCGTCGGTAGCGAGTGTACATTGTTCAATTGAGTCGAGAATATTATTTCAAATTGTTGTTTTGAATCTAACCAATTGTTATCCAAAAACGGAAATACGGATTGGTGGGGGAGGGGCAGATGTAGTTCGCTCTTGCCGTTTGGGATTGAAGATAGGATCGCCGCTTCCGTTGCTGCTCTGGTTTGTATAAGATCTTACATAAGATATAAGAGTCTAGAAGAATGAAGAACTGTTGTCTTCCCCCAAAGCACCCGCACAGTCGAGTCATGCAGATGCAACGGCAGAGGCGTGCTGATGTCTTGTATGAGTGATTTCGTGTCCATGGCTAGATGCGTTTGAGTCGGGTAAGCTTTGACAGTTCGCCGCGTCTATCCGCGTCTATTCGCCTACTACATATATATTCTCGCATCGAGGGAGTGACTCGGGCGTACTTTCCGTAAAGAGTGTGGACTTTAAGAGTAGCTTGGTGGTGATAAGTCATCACCAGCATCTGTGCAGGGCTTTTCTTGAAATTCAATCGACACATCATAAGCAGAAAAGCAGGGTCCGGATAGTTATGGAAGCGAGGTCGTGGTAATTTTAATAGACAAAAAGGAGGATAGAAAAAAGACTAGAGATTGCATCCAACCGAGTTATGCTATCTCATCCGTCCTGACATAATAATTTTATATAAACAAAACAAGGCAAAAAAAAAATGAAAAAAAAAGAAATACATAAAGCAAAGAAGCCAAAAAGAAGACTGGGGGTGAAACAAATAATAAAAATAAGAGCAGAACCTTTACGCAATGGCCGTTGTCGTGGAAATGGATGTATAGAATATATTTTGAACAATTGGTATGGAGTGGGTGAATGGTGTAGCGTAAAGATAAAGGATGGAGGGCGAGGCGGTGGGTGGCGCCAGTTGAGGTCAGTTGAAATGGGTGAGGTGAAGTCGAGATTGTGAAAGGGCTGTTCGGTGTAGGTCAGTCTACAGCTTGCCGTCTGCCTTGGCCTCTATTTTAGTTAGCACTGTCCAGAAGTCTGATTATGGTAGACCTAAAGAAATCAGACGTCAGACTTACCCTTGACCTGCTCAAAGACCTTGAGCATCTTGCGTCTTGCACCGAGAGCGTTGACACCACGGTCCTCGAGCTGCTTGTCGTCCAGCTCGACAAGGTCGACCCACTTCATGTCCTTGAGGTTGTCCGTGTACTTGTGCAGCCGCAGACTGCGCAGCCAGCTAGGAATGTCCTGCAGCAGCGAAGGGTCGGTCGGGTCCTCTGGTGGCTTCGAGCTGCCCCGCCGTCCCCGTGGCGAACGACCTCTAGCCATATCTGAGTGGTCGGACAGGTAGCCCTCGTGTTGGTGCGAGGGCGGGTTCAGGTTGTTGTTACCGCCCATACCCATACCACCCATGCCGATGCCGCCCATGCCGATGCCACCCATGCCAATGTTGCCCATGCCCATACCACCGCCCAGATGGCTGAGGTTCATTGCGTTGAGGTTGATCTGGTTGCTCATGGATCCGTCATACGCGCTCAGGAAGCCACCAGTCTGAGGCGACGAGAACGGCATGCTACCAAAGCCGGTAGCACTCTGCAGCGCGATGCCCGGCGAGTTTGGCCGCGAACGGTGCGCTCCAAAGCCAATTCCTGCCTGGCCCGGGACAGACAGCATCTGGTCGCTGCGCACCACCTGGCCATTTGCATCGACCATGAGCATGCTGCCGGGCAAGTTGATTGTAGGCGCACCCGGAGACAAGGGGTTGACGCCAGGGGATGCCTGTCCTTGGCCCGGACTCTGACCGCCCTGTTGCGATCCTGGTCCGTCACTGGACCGAGTCCGGCGGTATTTCCGCACGTCGTCAAGGCATACGCGGTTGTTAACCGTAGACAGCGCAGCCAGCTTCATGGCAGTTGCGTTAGCAACCATATCGGCCTGGTTGTTGCCACCTTGCTGGTTAAAGTTGGCGACCATAGGCGTGTTGACCATCGATGCCCAGTTGCCGCTCGTGGCGCCGTATGGCGACATCAAGGGCAGCTCAGACTTTTTCGGGTTTGCGTTATCGGCAGTCATAGTAGCGTTCTGGATCTGTGCGCCAGGAGGCAGAGGCGAGCGCAGACCTCCGGCAGATGGGGGCGGCTGGACAAACTGTCCCATGGGGGGCTGGCCTGCTGGAGATGCGACCGGCTGCTGTCCGCCTGCGGCGGTAGCATTGGCGCCAGCAGGGGTCGAGCCCCAGGGCGACGTTGGGTTCTGGCCGTTTGCGGGAGCGGCGCCAGCACCGGCAGCTGCATCGGCCGGTGTCGAGATTGTTGGCGTGAACACGGCCCCGTTGGCGCCGATGGCGCTATTTCTGTTGGACACGGGCAATGTGCCAGTCTGCTGTGTGTACTTTGCCTTCTCGGTGGCAATGGCTGCAGCCGCATCAGGGAACATGGCATTGATGGTCGATGGGTCCAGACCGGACTGGCGCTTAACAGACATCATGGAGTTGCGGGCCATGCTGTTCCTAGAAGGTTCAACGCTGAGCTTGTTCATGGCATCGCTTAACCGGTTCGACATGGGGTCTAGATTGTTAGAAGGGGATTATGGAAGAATAAAGATGGAAAGATATTTTCAAAAAAAAGCATACCCTTATCAAAGTTGGCCGGCGACAGAACACCAGACATCGGGTGGTTCTTGCCCATCTGGCGCAAAACCTGGATGAAGAACCGGATCTGGACCTGCGTTGTCTGCTGGAGCAGCGCATACAGAGCCGCTGTGCGTTCGGCTTCGCTAAGTACCCGAAACCACTGCTCGATAGCACTGAGTTCGTCCTTGAAGTCCTGGTCGAGCGTAGCTGCGGCCATCTCCTCGAGTGTTGTCTCGTACTGGTCAATGTCGGCAATCCACTCCTGTGCCAGCTTGTCCTGGGGGTCGAGGTCGCTGTTGCCGCCATTGCCACCCAGACCGCCGAGAGCAGCACCGCTGGCATTGCCGCTGCCAGTGGAATCAGCCATGGACTGAGACTGGCCGTAAAAGTCGGAGGAGGGGCGGATGCGGCTCGAAGGGGCGGTTCCGGAGAGGCCGGTCATGTCGGCAGAGGCGCGAAGGTGTGCGTTGCCGCCGGGCATGGTGCGCGAGGAGGGGGGCCGTAGAGTTGAGGTGTGGCTGGCCTCTGGGGTACTCATTCGATTGCCCGGTAGGTTCGACATGTTTGTGAGGGTGCTGTCGGGTAGTTGGGTAGGGGATGGCAGAAACAAAGGAGAGAAGACGAGAAGAAAAGAAGAAGAGAGGAAGAGAAAGGGAGAAGGGGGGAGGAGGCGAGGAGAGGTGAGATGTGAGAAGAGGGGACAGACACTACGGAGTGTGACAGGCGGTGATGGACAGAGCGGAGGATCGACAGAAGAGGAAAGAGCGAGTGGTCAACGCATACAAAGGCGTCGAGCGGAGGGGAGAAGGTGGAAGGAGGTAGGCGAAGAAGAAGAGAGGCAAGGACAAAGAGCAAGACGCAAGAAAGAACACGATGCTGCTGAAGAAGACAATAGGAGAGCCAAGAGCAGAGGACCAGACGAGACGAAAAAAGACTGGCTCTAGGCACAAAGGTGGTGACGGTTCGGGGGCCCTATTCGATTTGCTGGCATATGAAACAAGGCGAGGAAAAATAAATGGAAAAAAAAGAATAAAAGCTGTCCGTATGGGGCAGGTGTGCTAGTGGTGTCGACAGCGCGTCTCAGTAGGAAAGAGCGACCCGTAGCAAAGAGGTCTACTGGCCTAGGAAAGCAGAAAGGAGAGAGGGGGTCGATCGGTGGCCCGTGACCACGTTTAGGATTTTCAGTGTATACTATGTACATTGAGAGCTGTGCTATTTATGAGTTATTGGCCTGTTGATCGTTTGATCTGGTCTGCTTGTCAACTGTGATCGACTCGACTCTATCTATTTTTGCCCTGCAATACTTTCTAAAGCAAAGCCGTTCTTCCAGAACAACGGGTGTCGTGCTTGGCGGCGAGAAACGAAGAATAATAGGGGAAATAAAGTAATTAAAAATGGGGATAAAATATACAATTGAGAGGGTTAAAACGGAAAGCACGACAGTGGAAGAGAGCACTGGGGATGGATACGTTGAATAGACGAGTCTGTAGCGGTCTAGATACGAATGAAAAGAGAACAACAAGGCGTTTACTATTCCTGCTGGGTATGGCCAGTTGCTTTTCACTGTTCGCTGCCAGCTGTTTAGTTGCATTTCTCCTTTCTTGGGGAACGGCTACTGCTGCAGCTCAAGGGAGTCGTGTTGCACTGGGACGGATGTAGGAGTGAGATTATCAAGTGCAGACTACTATGTACTATGTAGAGAGGGGCGCAGAGAAAGGACAGATACATGTAAGATACTAACAGCTTGGAAATAGAAGATACGGAGTACAGGCTACACAGACGGATGAGAGGTGGGAGGGCCCGAGAGGAGCAGGACAGGAGACAAAGGATGCGTGTTATTACTGAGTACGGGGAGGGCTCTGGAGCACGGCATAAGAAATAAGAAATAAGAAATAATGTACAGTTAAGGATAAAGGATAGGATAAAAAAAGAACAACAAGACGAAAAAGTAGCATTGGCTAACGGCACTATATCTGCTTACTAGTAGTTAGATGCAACGTCAATTGTATTACTAGTACTACAGGGGAGTACAGCGGGCAGTAGGCCAACGGCCAGGCCAACAGTTGCCCTGAAGAACCTCAGAACAAAGCTTGGGGCCATTCAATGGGAAGGGTCCGCAAGCTAAACCGTAGCTGAGGCCAGGGGTGTTTGGTCATTTTTGGTGGGCTGCTTCAGGGGCAATGAAGAGCAGCGGGGTCTTTATTCCCTTATTTTATTATTTTACATATTTTATTATTTTACATATTTTTAGTATATACATAATTAATTGACAATAATATTGGCAAACGTCGCAGGTACACGCCTTTCGATACTCCATACAGACGGGAGACAAAAGCACAAGCACACAATAAAGTACACTTTCTTGGCTGCTCTCGGACCTTTTTTCTTTTCAATGTTTTATGTTATCCTATCTATCTTTATTTCTTGCATGCAACTTCATACGATGGGGACACGCGGCAAATAAACCATGGACCAGGTAGGTGTCGTACGTGAGAGTACGAGCCTTAAGGGAGTATGCTCTGTATGATGTGCACGATGCCGATATCCTTGGGGCAGTACGGTTGCGTTTTTACTATATCTTATTCTTTCTGGGTTGCTTGCAAGTGGACTATACTTGAAGATGACGGGCAGAGATCCGGCCTTTGCATCGATTGTGATTATGTAATTATCTTAGAACCGGCGATGATATGGGTTTAACAACGATGACGGCCGCAATGTATCCTATCTGCAATGCAGTGGCAAAAATGAATGGGTTCAACGTGTCTTGCAAAATATCTTACAATACAAATAGCGTTGTCATTAAATAGGGCTGTATAGATTTGAGATAAGGCCCGACTGCAATGTCTAGGCGACTAATAACAAAGCAATGGCTCTCGTGAATATAAAAAATATATGTAAATTTATAAACAATGGCAATCGGCTGATATATAGTCTAGATACACCAGGAGCCATAAGTACGAGCAATTATTTGGTGTTCTAAGAGTGAGCAATAGATATATATTTATTTTATAAACTATTTCATTTTCTTTTTTATAAATCTGCAATATGTTGCTTGACAAATTCAATAATGAGAACACCTAATATGAGAGAGAATACGGCAGAAGCTCGCGTATCATGGAATGCGCACTCTTTCACAGCTGACGGCACCTGTTTCGGATGATGGATTGCCGGAAATCACAAACAAACAACGAGAAATGGCGACCTCTATACTATGTACTCGACACCTGCTTTGTGCGCATGGATGACATAATCAGCACAGATGCGGGCAATGTCTAGGCAATGAATGCACTGTGCATCATACAGCTTATGCTGTTGACGCACATGTGTTTCATTACACCATGCCCGTGCCGCCTCCCAGCCGTACGAGCGCACCTAGCTGGGCAGAACTTGTTTGAAGCCGACCAGGGTCTGAGTGAAGCAAGCATACCGAATGTAAAAATATCCTAATACGCCCTACAACTACAAGGCGAAACAGCAAACTGGACGGGGCGCAGCCGGGCAAAGCTTGTCCATGTGCAAGTCTGCGCGGTGAACCGCATGGAGGTCCGCATGGCGGCCCGCATGCCCTTGTGGCCCGAGGCTCTTAGGACACGATAGCCTTGCGCGAGGTCAGCAAGGCTGACAACCGTAAACCAGCAAACGGCTTATACCCTGGAACTACGCCCCCGGATGGGAAGGGTCGAGTCGACGACAGCCGCGGACCATCACCAGAGACGACATGGGATAACGGAGTTGGATATGGGAATAGAAAATGGAAATGGAATGGAAATGTTCCTTGTCATTCATGCACCTTGGCCTTGGGGTCTTCAAATGGGCTCATAGGTGTTTGGTAATAGACATGGAAAAGCGAAAATTGATCTTGGCACGTTGGAAATATCCAAGACAACAGTAAGCCCGGGAAACGAAGGCTTGCTGCTGTACACCACTAATGCCGTAGGCAAAGACGATCTGTAGTATGACTTGATATGCTCTCATGGACGAGAGCCATCTCCTCAAAAGACCACCAGTCCTGCTGTGTTTTTTGTCATGCGATTGTTTGGCCCGTCTTGGGATGGCGGGTCTCGAGTCTCGTTGCGAGTTTGTCGTGGTAGGTTTTCAAAATTGGATTTGGTTCTGTCCATCATTTCGCCTTCATTTCGGTTCCGTTCCCTAGAAAACGCCAAAGAAATAATCACCCAGAGAGGAATCCTCGCTTCACTTCATAGTCCGGTATTGTGGTCGAGGCTTTTGTAGTTGTTTTTGTTCTTTTTTGAAGAAAGTTGGTCGTTTTTATTTTTGTTTCCCCATTGATATAGCTTTAATCCGCTATCCTAACCATGCCGTCAAACAAACATGAGAAAAAACACGCAAAATCATAAGTTGATAATTTATGCGGTCTCACGCTTGCCCTCGCGGAACTCCTTCTAGTAGTTGTTAGCAGTTGAGCAGACGGGGGAGAGAGAGGGGGGTGTCGGGGTCAAGTACCAGAGCGTGGGCAGTGCCGTGCAGAGCGTGTCTGTGGTTTCTCCGGAACTTGGGGTCAGTACCCTTCAGCGAGGGGTATCTGGCGGTCTTGGGCTTCTTGATGCTGTAGGGCGATGATGTTAGTATGCGCTCATTGTGGTTGTTTGGATGTCTGGCTGTGCCGCCATGGCTTGAAGATATTTTGTAGTTGTCGAAACTCCGATTCCCAGCTTTTGCCTCCATCTTGCATACGGGCCCGAGTCCTCCATCTTGTCCAAATCATATTCAAGCCATGCCAGCCCAGTGTGTCCTCTTCGTGTCGACATACCCGTTCCGGTGCGCCTTGCGCGACTGGTTGTGCTGAGACGAGTTCTTGGACTCTATAGATAATGGTTAGAATTCCATCGTAAAATTCATCGCAAAAACGAAAAAGGGGAGATGTTCGGTCGTCTGATCGGTCTTTCAATCGTTCAATCGTTCATCGTGATCGTGTATATCGAGGGATAGCACATACTGGCCATTGCGACGGTTTGTTGATGTCGGGATAGTTGGTTGGGTATTGGGAAGTGGTAGTAGCAAGAGGGAGAAGAGGGCAATGAAGAGGGATCGATTGTATCAAGCGCCAGTACGTGGGGACGTGATGTGAAAAAACTCTTTTTGGTAGATAGAGGAGCCGGATTTTCGATTTGTGCGGGAAAAAAGGGCTTAGTCTCCATTTATTTGTGGCTGATACTTCAGCCACAGCTGGAGCCGGCTGCCAGAAATGAAAAGTACCATTTAAGTTTAAATTTACGCATGATGTGTCACGTTCTGATAGCGATAAGATACGATTATCGATAAAGTCCCGATTAAATCGGCTGCATCCGGTTATCTTGCAAGACATGCCGAGTATATCGTCATCGCTTTCTCCAGTTTCGGACTTTCGCGTGCGGTTGTAATTATCCCAAAAGCACCACCCGCACTTTGTATTCTAGTAATTCTAGTAAAATATGAAATAACATATACAGCATAATGGATAACAGGAAACTGAAACGTGAACCACAAAAAAGATAAAAACTATACAAAGACAGCTAAATGCAAAACAGAACGACGAAGAGACAAAAGAAAAGAACAGGAGACCATCAAATGGTAGTACCGCTATCGCCTTGTAGCTCTAGGTAGGTGCCACTTATTTCAGGAGGCTTGCAGCCTTTGCCAACCGGTCCGTCCGCATCTTCTGGATGTAGCGCACAAACAGGATGAACAGCAGCTCGACACGCTCCTTGGTCATCATCAGGATGCCCTGCACCAGGACGCCCTTGAGAATCTGCGGGCCAATGCCCTTGAATAGACCCAGGGGGCCCTCGTGCTTGATGATAAACTGCATCACCTCGATGAAGCTCTTGAAGGGCTTGCCGTTGCGCACTGGTGGCGGCTTCGACTGCAGGCCGACCTTGGCCACAATCAGCGGTTGCGTCGTGACGGTCGCCAGCGACTTGGACAGCGCTCCCAGCAGGAATGCCTCCCATGGGCGCAGGTTGGTCTTGCCTGGGAACAGAGCCACCTTGAGGCGCTCGTAGGCACCGTAGGTGATGGCGGGGTTGACGACCAGGACGAGACTGGCCTTGAGGCCGCGCCACAGACCGGATACGCCGTCCTCGCTCTCGACGACCTCGCGTGCGGTCGCCATCAAGCCCTTGCGGTCCTCCTTGCTCTGTGTCTGCTGGCGGGTCGTGACAACGGCCACGGGGATGGTGAATATTTGCGCCACGGCGCCAGCGACAGCACCGAGGGACAGCTCGACCAGTGCCGAGGGAGGGGCCTTTGACTTGGCGGAACGCTCGTAGACGGCGCGCACGATGGAGTACCAGTAAAAGTAGGCAAAGTTGGTAGAGGCGACGCCAATGAGAGAGCCGCCAATGCCGTTGTAAAGGCCGAGGACACCGTCCTGTTCGGCAATCTTGGAGATGGCATCCCAGGTCGATGTGTAGTGCGGCTCAGCACCGGGGGCAGCGTCGGAGGCCAAATCCTTGTGCTTGACCTGAACTTGTAACCGGGTCTTGACGCTGCAGAGGTTCGAGTGAGTTTCCGAGTCTCCGAAGAAAGTGAAGACGAAACAAAAGTGACTTACATGTCCAGAGGGTAGACGAGGGCGTTTGCAAGCACGGCACCAGTAGCACCGGCGGTGGCCTTGCCCCAGGGGCCAATGACGGGCTTTGACTGGGCGCCCATTGCTGAGAATGGGGACGGGATGGGATGAGATGAGAGAGATGCAAATTAAAAATATCTCAGTCCAGGAGATGTCAATATTCCAAAGTCTAGTCCTCAAAGTCCAGATGCAAAAGACGGAGCTGAGTGAAGACGAGACAGAAGAAACACAAAAAAGAAGGAGTGTTTCTGGGGATGACGATTTGCCGATAAGAGAAGAGCCTCGGGATGTTGCTGGCGGGATAGGTAGAAAGTAGAAATACACGACAGAGAATAGGAGTGAGGAAACGAGAAGCAGACAAGACGAGGCCAAGGATGAAGAGGTCAAGATGAGATCCTCGGGAAGACCAATGGGAGAACCAGCAAATAGCACAGCGATAACCCCCAATTAGAAAGAAAATAGAAAAGAAAATAATAAAGAACGAGCTTCCCCAGGATATGGCGGCCGGAATGTCAGGAGTAGATTGTAGTTGCGCCGAGGAACAGAATGGGCCAAACGGGCCAAAAGACAGCCACTCACAGCTGGGGGTGGTTGGCGTGCTGGCAGCCAGGGGAGCCGTCAAACCGAGGCCATATCTCAACATGTGGGACGGGGTAATATGGAGAAGGGCTGTGGCGTACTTTATTGGACCGAATTATATTTATTATGGAGAACCACCTCTTGCTCTATTTCGGCGCCTTGTTCCGTGGAGTCCTCGCTTGTAAATGGAACGATTAGTCATCATCGGCAACTATGTACGGAAGAGTGAAAGTGCCGCCCCACCCCCATGGTTCGGGACTCCCCCGCACGTGTACCGATCCATTGTATTCCGGTTAACTTGTGCGGTTTTGTGTTGTGCGAGAGCTTCCCGGTGCAAGGCTACGTCTTTTGGGAAGGCACGATCGGGTGCCAGCCAAAGCCTCGTGAGTACGTAAGCCAGCCCCTACACTTTTGACCTCTGCAGAACGCAGCAGAAAACCTCTAAAAACAACGAGATTTTCTTTTGCCTTTCTCCTGATCCCTTCTCCATTAACCCCTCTTGTCCGAGCATGAGCTAATGCAACCAAGCTCAGCATCAGCACCAGCTCAGCCACAGCGAAGCTGTTTTCTTACTGCTCTTCTAGTTTCATTGAGCCTTGGCAAGTCCAGCCTTGCCGAGACGGACAAAACGAGAAGAAAACAAAAGGCATTTTTGATCACCATGAGCAGTGTGCAGGCACAGACTCTTTCACATAGCTGGGCCCTAGGGTGATCACACTTTTACCTTACCTAGCAACTCAAGTTTTCCCAATCACAGATGGAGGCCAAAGCGAAAGAGCAAGAAGCTCTGGCGAGCCAGACATCTGGCAAGGCCGCACTGCAGCACGTCATTGCTGCCATTGAGCTGTATATGCAGGCAGTCCAGGAAGCACAGACGCCCGCTGAACGCAGCCGGCTGCGAAAGAAGTGCGCCGAGCTCATGGCCTACGGCGAGAAGCTCAAGACGCCCAAGACGCCCAAGACGCCCAAGACGCTCAAGACGGGCAAAGCGAGCCCGCCACCTGTTGCTGCGGTTGAGGAAGCATTGGGTTCCATGTCTTTAGACGGGCCATCACCGAGCCCAGCAGCTGCAAAGACTGCAGTGGCAAAGACATATTCAACACCCTCGGCATCTTTAGCAACAGTCCGGCCCGTCCCTCTGTCAACAAGGGAGCTGTCAAAGAAGGAGCAGATTATCCTCCTCAAGGCCTCGAAGCTCCACGGATCCGTGTTCCCACCGTGGGATGCCAAATCGGCCGACAACATATTCACCCTTGCATCTTCCAACAATGCATTATACGAGGACGACACTGCATTTTCCATGTCTCCAGGACAGAGCGATATTTTTACAGGATGGAGACGGCCACGCGATCTTTTCACGACAGCCGAGCTGACCGAGCCGGCCGAGCCGGCCAGAGACGGTTTCATGGTGGCCAGCCAAGAGCCTGATCTTGTGCAGGACATCACTACCGACTGCTCAGTAGTGGCGAGCTTGTGCGCCATGACCAAGTTCACGTCGTTTACGTCTTCGCAGCAAGCATCGCTGCTCTCAACCATCATGAGCCCCTACGACCATGCCAGCAACACACCGCTGGTTTCGGAAAACGGTCGGTATGTGTTCCGGATGAACTTTAACGGAACGTATCGCAAAGTAGTCGTGGACGACAGGCTGCCGGCGTCCTCGTCGCGGACGCTGTTTGTCGTGGACCGGCGCAATCCCATGCTGATCTGGCCGGCGCTTCTCGAAAAAGCATATCTCAAAGTGCACGGCGGCTACGACTTCCCTGGCAGCAACTCGGGCACGGATCTGTGGGTGCTGACGGGCTGGATTCCCGAGCAGGTGTTCATTCAGAGCAGCAGCAGCGGATCCTCGGACCTGGACCTGGACCGCGTGTGGGTGCGCATCAAGCGGGCGTTTGACCGCGGCGACGTTATGGTGACGCTCGGCACAGGGCGGCTGTCGGCCGAGGAGGAGTCGCTGCTGGGCCTTGCGGGGGAGCACGACTATGCCGTGCTGGACCTGCAGGTGGACAGCAGCACGGGGGTGCGGCGCATGCTGGTCAAGAACCCGTGGTGTGACAACCTAGTATGGCAAGGCAACGGACTGAGTGCCGAGCCGGTGTCCACTACAACGTCTTTGTCCCCGACAACAACGACGGGCACATTCTGGATCGGATTTGAAGATGTGATCCAGTACTACGAGTCGCTCTACCTCAACTGGAATCCAGCGCTGTTTGACTACCGGCAAGACCACCACTTTAGCTGGACGCTGCCGTCCAAGGCCATGGCACACTCGCTGGCCTCCAACCCGCAGTACTCCATGACTCCCGATGCGGACGGCAACGTCTGGATTTTGCTGAATCGCCATTTCCAAGATGCCGAGCTGGATATTGTGCGGCGCAAGCGGCGGTCCGGGTTTGGGCCCGCCGCCGCTTCAACAAGCGCTGGTAGTAGTAGCAGCAGCAGCAGCAGCAGCAGCGTCGGATATATCTCCATCCATGTGTTCCTGGCCGACGGCAAGCGCGTGCAGCTGGCAGACCGGCCGCGCTGGACACACCGCAGCCCGCTCGTCGACTCGCCGCAGACGCTCGTGTGCTTTGAAGCGGCCAAGGGCACAGCCTACACAGTCGTCGTCGCCCAGTCCGGCCTGCCCCTGCCGTCGTACAGCTTTACGCTGTCCTTTTTCTCGTCGCCGACTGCGCTCCAGATCGCGCCCGCGGGCGAGCTCCTGCCGCACCAGTGCGAGCTGTCGGACGGCTGGTCGCGCACGACAGCGGGTGGCAGTGCCGCATCGCCCGACTTTGTGCGCAACCCGCAGTATGCGCTTGTGGTGCCGCGGCCGACGCCGCTGACGCTGCTCTTGTGCGCCGAGGCCGACGATGTACCGGTGCGCATCGATCTTGTGTGGGCACGCGGCGAGCGGGTGTCGTCGCTGGCGGTGCGGGATCTGGTGGTGTCGTCGGGCGAGTACCAGCGCGGGTGTGCACTCGCTGCCGTTGTGCCGCGCGGACTTTTCAATGCGGGCAGCGTGAGCACCGGAAATGGGAGCGGCAGTGCTGGGTTCGGGTCCGGGCTGGTGGAGGCCGGCACGTATACGGTTGTGCTGTCGACGTTTGAGCGCGCGCAGCAGACCAAGTACACGCTGCGCATCGGGTCGGCGGTGGCGGTCGAGCTGCACGCGATCGCGGCCGAGGACGCGGGGCGTTTGCGGACGTCGACGGCGCCTCTGATGCTGCGCGGCGGCGGCGGCGGCGGCGATGGCTCTGAAGAAGTTGCAGAAACCGAAGTGCGCTACGAAGCGGTAGTGGAAGCGCGGCTGAACACGCGCATCAGCCTGATTGTGCAGGCGGTCGAGCAGCGCGGTGCCGGTGGCGGCTTCTCTACGAGCGCAGCAGCGGCAGCGGCAGCCAGCACGACCGCGGTGCGGGTGTCGGTGGAGCGGTACTACAGCCACGGGAACACTGGTAGTGGTGGCATGGGCGGCATTGGCGGCGGCGGCGGAATCTACAACTACGCGCACAACAAACGCCACGGCGAGGTGATTGCAACCACCGGCGATAGTTCGGACGGGGAACAACATGCCACTCTCCAGCGGGACGAGGAGGGCGCGTTCCAGGACATGACGGTGGCGGGACTGCGGACCAAGGAGGTAGTTCTGGGCCGGGCGCCGGCGTACCAGCAGCAGCAGCAGACGCTGTACCAGAACCCCGGCCAGCCAGCGCAGGCACAGCAGCTGCCGCAGTTCCGGATTGTGGCTGAGATGCGCAACGGACGGCGGGTGGCCCATGTCGGGATCCAAGTGGACGTCTTGAGCAGCGACCGGATTGCGGTGCACCCGTGGGAGGAGGTGTAATGGTTGTGTCTTTCTTCTTTCCTTGCATACGCGAACACCCATACTGGAGATAACAAGGCCGCGCCCAAAGTTGGGTAACATCGCCCCGGGGTATGATGCTGGGGGCCATGCGGAGTGTTCATGTTGCCGATTGCATTCTGCGTTTTATTCTCGCATATACATTTATATTTACTTTGTCCATTTCATTTGGTAGTCACGCGAGCCTGTAGGGGTGAGAGAAGCTAGAATAATATTTATATTTTGTAAGAAATAAAAATTCAACAGGCAAGTTGAAAACGAAATCAAGCATGGCAAAGCACGGATCACCAAAAACATGAAACAACTTTAAATCTATGTAGGGTCATTGCAGGAGCACAGCTCGCACAAAAGGGCCTCTGCAATAACGCAAGACGCACAACGAGAACTCGGTAGAGCTCAAGATATAAATAGCAAGTGTGTGTCAAGCCTTGCTAGGTAGATGCAACACGAAGCAGAAGTCTTCACGGCCGTGCCCTAGAGATTGGGAGTAGAAAGGAGAATGAAAAGAAAAGACCAACGATAACGGCGGTGTGCCTTGACCGCGACACGGATGCCGGCACGAGACCACATACCACAGTGCGCAATGCACAATGCAGATGCGGCTGGCGAACAGCGGTTCGTCTGATGTCAAAGTCGTCGTCACCAAGCTGAAGCTGCAACGGTGTGATTGTTGATTGGAACCCTGGTCGATAGTAGCGCACGGGCGTGGACGTGGTGGACGAGGTGGGTTAGGTGGACGAGACGGACGAGGTGGATAAGACGGACGAGGTGACGGGAGGGAGAGTCTCAAAGCTGAGATCGGCGAGGCAGGCAGATGAATGTACAGAGATTGCTACAAGTGAGGACCACGGACTGCATGAACATGTTGATCGCCGGGTTGATCAGCGTCGACGAGGCTGCAAAGAATCAAGAATACGAGGCAACAATATTATCAACAGGCAACATTATCAACGGGCAAAGACAAACAGAGCAACCGTCGAGATCCAATAGTAGGAAGCAGAAGTAAGCAAAAGTAAAGCAAAATGGAAGTAGACAAAAGCCAGAAAGAATAGAGTTATCCTCAGTATGCTTACTCCGTGGACTAGGCTTGATGTGAGCACATGTTGCGAGGACGCGTCGGGTCTTGTGCCGCGTTCGTCTCCTCTCGTCCTCTCGTCCTCTCGTCCTCTCCTACTCTTGGACTCATCCCATCTCCGCAATGTGGAAATGACACCGAGAACTGGGGCGAGCAGGCCAGATGGATATGGAATACGGGCTATGGAATACGGCCTACGCAATACGGAATCCAGGGTAGTACTATGTACGGTTGGGCTGAGAATAGCCGATGCAAGCGAGCAGCCGTTGTCGAGTCTACTTTCTTCTTCCTTTTCTGCTGTTTACTTTCTACTCGTCTGCTTGTCTCCTCTATCGTGCATTTCAGCTGGGCATCACGGTGCGTCTGGGCTTTTTTTTTCTTTACCGAGGTTTTCTTTTAATTTCTGGTATGCCTTGTTAGCGATGAGGATTCCTTCTGTCCGCCACGGTTTTTTCTTTCTGAAAGTTTGTTCTTTATTCTTTTTTTCTCTTCTTCCTCTATTTTCTCTTTTCAATTTCTTTCAATTTCTTCCCATTTCTTCCCATTTCTTCAAGAAAACCTCCGAGACAAAACTGTCAGCTGCACATTGAAAATGAATACACGTAGGACAGCGAAAAGATGGAGTAAATGTAGTGCCATGTATTACAGAGTACACAATAAATAAATAAAAAGAGCGTATTCATGCAAGCGAGATGTTCAGCCTTGGTGTTGTCTGACGAAAGCAAAGAAAAACAAGCAAGCCATGAAAGAAAATAGACCTTAAAAAGGCGGACTATTGAGTCCCTCTACAATGCTAGAGAGAAATGCGAGTCTCCATCGGACAATGCCGGCCATACTAAAGTACAGATGATTTAGGACAATTAAGCAAACAAAAAAGAAATAGTAGAAGACGAGGAATAAAAGAAAAAAAAGGAAAAAAAACGAGAGAAAAAAATAAAGAAAACGGAAATAAAGACCACAGACGCACGACACGTTGCAGAGACTAACTGTAAAAACACAAAATAGACGAGACGGCAGGACAGCAGCGGCCAATGTAGCAATGCATACACGGGTCGAGTCTGTACAGAGTACATACACTACAGATAGGCTACATAGTAACTGCTGCACACCCCGGACGAGGCGCGCGCCGTAAAGCCGCTGCCGCCAAGCCGAAGCCACCAATATTGGACGACAATAGGGGAAGCGGCGCATTGCAGCACTGATAACTAGTTACAAATAGTAGAGTAGAGTAGTGAAATAAATCCGACGAAAAAAGGGGATAAGATCGAGCAGCAGTAGTGATGCGCAGGCGACGATCTTGCCTGAATCATGCCTTATTAATCAGTGCAGGCAGACACGTCGGCGACATACCGCATTAGTTTGCTGCTGTAGGTGCAGCAAGCTGAGCTCTAGCACGCTGCAAGTGTCAGTAAGCAGCGGCCCAGGTCGCAAGCAGGTCTCAAGCAAGTCTCAAGGATGCAGTCCAGCATTGTCTGATGCCCGAGAAACCAGAGTGGTATTGAGTCAGGCAAAGGCCGGCACATAGCGCCGCGGTGCGGTTGTAGTGGTGTAGCCCGATATAAAATAATTGGTGCGGTCATAAGCAGGAGGATAGGCAGAGGCTGAATAAATTAGAGTAATATTAAAGAGAAAATATCAAAAGACAATAATAAAAAAAGGAAAAAAGGAAAATAAAAAGAAAAAAGAAAAACAGCTACGGAGATTGCTCTTCAGCGTGGAGATTACAACGGCATGTACGACCGTGCCAGACGAGCAGACGACGCAGACAGGCTTGCCCGAACAAAAAGAGGTACCACGGCCAAAACTGCCCGACTGCTGACAGCAGAGCAAGTCTGACAGAATACGGTATACGAGGTCCTTTGCTTAATTCGTTCTTTTTGCGTTCTCTCATTCTCCTCTCGTTCTTTGCTTAGAGTCTGCGCGTAGCAAGGCAGATACGAGACGGAACCATACTGCATGTATGCATCTATAATATCTTACGATACCGGCCGACCGGCTGCAGGCGGCAGACCAGCAGACCAGCAGACCGCAGGGCATGCTGTCAGTGTCTCATACAGCCGTCTCGTATGTAGGGACCCGGCCCATGTATGCTCAGTATCAAAAATATGTTTCTAGGTCGTTTCGATCCAGGGCGTCTGTCCAAGAACGCAGTCGCCAGTTGAGACGGCAGAATTGGCGCCAAGGACAGACATAGTACATAGGACGACGGTGACAGTCCTCTTCTTTCCCTTCTTCCTTCCCCAAGCAGAGCATGGCGAACCGATGCACGGTATGTCTTACCTTGGCCAAGACCATTCACCGCTGTAGCAGTGCAGTGCAGTGAGGATTGATCTGTTAAATGATAAATGATAAAGTAGAATGATAAAATACAAATCAGAGTGACAGGTGATGTCTAATTGCGGTACTGCTAGTGGTCTGCTCTGCTTACTTGTGAGGTCCTGGTGTGTGTTCTCTGCTTCTTTACTTGTCGGTGGCGTTCTTGGCAACGGCCGGCTTGTCTTGTATTTCTTATTTCTTATTTTATTCTTCGTTTAATTCCTTCTTTTATTTCATTCTCCTTTCATTCTTCATTTCCTTTTCCTATTATCGTATTATTCTGATCACAGGTCGTCTGACGCGGCATCTCGATGTCTATATTAAGAACTATGACTAAACAATTTTGATATAGACGAAAAGAAATAAGCATTTTAGAATGAGACTAGACGGCAGTAAAAAAAGTACAACAGACTCAAAAATAACAAGTATTGGTGGCATTTCATGCAGTCAGAGACAACACATCAGGCACCCCTCGGGCACAGCCATCCAGTCGGCGGGCGCGGTGAGATGAGAGGCTGAGCGAGCGTCTATAGTGCGGTGCTGGACAGACCGTCAAGCTGGTTGAATCAATATAGTCCAATGCAGTCCAATGCAGTCGATATGCACGGGTCGGCGATGTAGATGATTAGTATAGGTAGTGGCTAGGAATGTACTTGTCTAGCAATATTGGATGGAAAAGTACAAGACTATTGATCCGTTATGTGCATATTCCACCATCTCCGAGGCGGACAAGACGACAAGACGACAAAGAATGACGGGGGAGAGATAGCAGAAAAGCCTGACATGCCAAGCTTTGACGTCTGTAAGTCGGGTGGCAGAGAAAGAAAGCCATAGCACGGCCAGCTATCAACAGAAGAACCCAGCATCAAAGCGCACACTCCAGCCGTTCTGAACAGGTGACACTGCATACCTACCTCATACCTAACCTCACCTCACACCTCACACCCCCTACCACTGCAGAGTGCCATGCACGCTCATGCCCATACAGAGCACAGAGCACAGAGCACATGCGGTTGGCATCATGACATCCGCGGGTCGGGGCCGAGTTGCGATGCTACCGTCGAGACAGAGCCAAGCGGATGCTCGGCAGTTTTGTTCTTTAGACAGTATTGAATGCAACTATCTACAATCACAATCTACAGCAGCACGATCACGGCTCACGGCTCACGAGCATGCAGGCATCGACGGGAGAACTGTTCCTTGAGTTTTTAATTTATATTAAAATTAAATTAAAAACATATTTTTTTTATTTATTTTCCTCCTACTGACATCACTTCTCGTCTCAACAACCAGCGGTCAGTCAAATATGTCTCACGCGACTTGCTCGTATTGATGAGTGGGTTCCCCGTGGTATTTTCACACGCGCAAACGCACACTCTCTAAACGGATCGCCGAGAGTACGAGCCCCGTAGCGAATCAAGATCACTGAGGTCCAGCCATGCAATGCATAGTCTATTTGTTTATCTACTATGTACGTAGTAGCCTTTCTACTATTCTATCGGGGCTGAGAGCTGAAACGAAACAGCAGCAGGATTCAAGCAAGCGAGTGCGCTGGGATGATATGGGTCTAGTAGTACTACGTATTCAACCAGTAGTACAGTACACATCTATCTTACATTGACGGTGTGCATCAAGCAAGACCACTGGAGTTGCTGTGGGCTCGGAGGTTTTCTAAAAAAGTAGATGCGCAAGACCGAGAGTAGAGGAGATGAAAAGAAGAGAAAAGAAAAGAAAAGAAAAGATGGCATAAATTAATTAAATTTAAAAGTAAGTCATCTATCCGCCAAAGTTCGGTGATAATGACGCCCTTGCATGGGAAATAGAGGGCTGCGTGTGCACAGTGGAGGAAGTGGAGGGAGCAACGTCTGAATATACTCCGTAGTATGAGAGTAGGAACGTGTGCCGGGCTAACAGCCGTTGCCGCTGCTACCCCCCCATCGAGCGGCAAAAAAAGCCATCCGAGCGGCTACTACAGTGTGTACCTTTTGGTACGTACTCTCTACTCTGTTTTTATTAGTACTCATATTTCTTAATTAAACTGGTGCGACGGCATATTGCTTTCATTAATAAATCTAGCGACTTATTGGTTGTGTGTGCCAAGTTCACTCGCGTGTCTTTTCTTTTTCCTTTTCTTTTTCTTTTTCCTTTTCTTTTTCCTTTTCCTTTTCTTTTTCTTCTTCTCATTATTTCTTTTTCTTCTTCTCATTATTTCTTTTTATTAGCTATTAATTTTATTATTTCTTCTATCCGCCTTGTATTCCCGGCGTCTCGCTGTGAGATTCAAACAAGCAGACAAGAAAGTCAGACGAGCCAAAAGACGCAGACAGAATGATTCAGTAATCAAAAGCAAAAAAGAAAACTAAAACTAAAAACTAAATCAAGCCACCCCACCAGATGACTGTTTACTTCCTAATCGGGATAGTCTCGGCATAGACTCGACGGGAGGGTCCCAGAAGCGAGTGCTAGAGCACCAGAGCGGCTAGACCAGTGCTAGATTGGAGCTGGATCAGAGCTGGATTAGAGCTGGAGTAGGCAAGGGACTGGCAGAATAGGAGAATAGGAGAGCAGCAATAGGAGTGCAGGGTACATAGTAGAACGAGAATAGATACTATGTAGAGAGCAAAGTTATAAAATGCGTGATTACGACAAAAGAGGCAGGCAGCAGGTAGAGCTCCTGCCCTTGAGGCCTCTGTAATAAACCATTTAAATGCTGCACGAAATAAATACATAATTACTTAAATCCACAATCCACAAATTCAAATACTCACATTCAGTTTGTGCACCTTACCCAGCAGACCCTTGCAGCCTTGCGGCACACATTGCACAGAGCCAATACATCATAGAATAGAGTGGCTTGCTACCCCGGCAGCACCCTTATTGCGATAAGCACTATGGCCAGTGGCCTCCCTTGGTCTGACGCTGCCGCCCCTACTCTGTGCACAATACTCGATCAATCAGATCCAAGAACCGGGTACAGAGAGCAGTCGTGTTATTATAGTTTATTAATAACCCGCTCAGAGTAGAGCAATACAAGACGTCCGTATCACAGCCATCTCACGCTTGCTGAGTCACCAGCAACCTGGCTGTCGTCTACAGAGCAGTGTCCCACACAGCCTCTTTTCATCTTTCTCTTTCTCTTTCTTGTTCTCTTTATGTTCTCTTTCTGTTCTCTTTCTTGTTCTGGCACTTCTGACTTGTGTTCTGCTATCCTCGTATCTGGCATTCGCTGTTCTTTTGTAATCACGTCCTTTACGTCCCCAACTTGGTGTAAGAGATATTACCCGATTGGGTTAGCCTGTCTAATTAGGACGTGGCACTAATTGGAAATACGTGGAAAGAGAAGAACCCTGGCGTACTGAGCTCTACTCTGGAACAGCACCCCGAATTGTATCTTATGTATTTATGTAATGGCGCTGCTGGCTTGCCCCGATTCGTCTTGTATTGATCCCAATTCGGCTGCCATCATGACATACGGCCTGCCAGTCCTTCCACCGCTAACAACAAGCACTACGACACACTAAAGTACAGGCACCACTGCTATGCAATACTCACTAACAAGCGAGCATATCGTCCGTAACCGTCTTTGGGCAGTGCTCCTTTAGCTTGTTTTCAGCGTATTTCCAGTGTATTTCTACCGTATTTTCATCTTCCTTGTACTTCTCCATGCTATCAATACGTCGTCATTGCTTTTGCCATCTCCTTTCTTCTTTGACTCCTCGGCCGGTTCTATTGCTTCTATTGCTTCTTTATGCCTTTTCTGGCTTTAGGGGAGCTGGATTTGTGTTTTGATCGTGAGGGTTTCTTGTATTTTCGGTTCTTCTTGTTTTCTTTATTTTGTTTCTCCTTCTCTTATTTCCTTCCTTCTCTTATTTCCTTCCTTCTCTTATTTCCTTCCTTCTCTTATTTCCTTCCTTCTCTTATTTCCTTTCCTTTTACGCCACGTTCTTCCCACACCTCTCTACTCCCTACTCCCCTCTCTCGCACAAGCTTCACAGCTCACAGCCAAGCCCCGACAGCTCGGCGCCTCCTTGCATTGTCTCATCTCGTCTTTTTTTCTCGTCTTATGTCTTCGCCCAATACATGCATAGTAGATCGCGTGATGACCCTGTGTCCGTAGTCCGATCAGACCCAGTCCAGCCTGCTCTAAATCTCGTAGTATGCCTTCAGTCGACCCAGACTCCATTCGCATGCATGCTTCAGCTGCCCCGTTTTGCTAACCAGTCATATTTTTAATGATATCTCTGGATACTGTGCTAGTACTTTGCTCGTACATCTGCTTTGTACATGGTCTCTCTAGATACCGTATTTCCGTCATGAGACAGCCAAATTGTCGCTGCACCATCTTCTGGCCTCGATGCATGCACGCACTGGCGGCTTGTTTATTTTGATTGCCTGAAATCAATAAAAATGCAATTAGATAGACCTTCTCATCCTAACCGCCACCGCATCATCTCGCCTTTTTTCTTTCTTTTTTCCATTTGCTGTTCCAGCGATCCAAGCGGCACCCCTTGCGCTTAAACCCAGGTCCATCTTTTCTTTTCTTTTTTTTTCTACTTATTTCACCTTTATTTCTACTATGTCCGTCGTCTCAACTTTGTTTTTCTTCTATTTGGTACTCAGATCGATCCTCGACCCCCCCTCCCTCTCAACTATTCTCTACGATCTACATACAATCTCTACCCACTGCATGTCTTAAGCGTGTCTCACTCTCGTTACGTATAGGGCAATATCCTTCAGATCGGCACACAACGGTCTCCTCTAATGTGCCCGAGCTATGGCTGGCTATCTCTGATTTGACCATTACATTGAACCCATTGGAACCACGATCAACCATCAACTCAGCTCCGACAACTCTCCTAATTGCTTGCATTGGAAATGAGGCTTTCGTGGATATGACGAGTCCGCGTCGTCGTTGTCGTAGATCCGTAGATGGCTCCGTAGACGGTTCTCTGTCGATGGAAATCAAGTAGATATTCTGGATATCTCTGCCGTGTATATTGGTTCTCTCTGTCTTTTCGTGCAAGACAAGAACTCGGCCGAAGGCAACAGATTTATTTTGCTTTTATTTATTTATTTTGTTATTGCTATATACCTTTCAATAAAATTAGTCAGAATATCTACCAGACTCTCAACCAGATTACACGGGGTCAGGGCCCAGAGAGGCCAAAGTCAACAGGAGGTCTGTGAGATGCGGTCAGACAGAAAACAAAAATAGACAGAGCTAGGCAGTACATCGAGCGAGAATAACAAATACAGGAAATACAAATAGATATACACGGACAAGCAAGTCCGGCTCGGCCTCGGCCAGAGTCGTATGGGTATGGTATGGGGAACTGGCGGAGCTCAGCCTGCAGTGCTCAGTCCCTCACAGCTCGCATGCACTCTGTATTCTTTTAGGTTATGTTTAAATCCGAATTTATCGTCGCCTACTATTCTTATTTACTCTCACGTCTTCTTATTTCTTACTTTCTTCTTCTTATCTCACCTCACATCATCCCATCCACCCGTTGTATTTTATTTTTATTTTTATGTTTATTGCCGTCTCCGTCTTTTTTTTATCCTCTACTTCCATCCACTCTCTTACTGCTTCTCGTGTCTTTCTTTTACTTCCGTCCTTTTTTACTTCCGGTTTCCTGCTTTGTTTTCTCTTCCTTACTTTTTTTCTTTTCTTTTTTTTTTCTTTTCTTTTTCTCCCCTTTCATCTGTTATTCTATGCTTCTCGTGTCCCCTCTGTCCCTTCTATCCCATCCGTCCCATCCGTCCCATCCTTTATTCTTCAGTATATATAACACTCGTTCATCCCCCGTCGTCGCATCACTTTCGTTAATCCATTCATTGCACATCATCTCTCTTCTTGTCCCGTGGTCTTCTTGGCTGCTCTTGTCTTTCATCTTCTCTCTTCACCCCATCTAATCCTGGACAACTGTCCTGCCTCTCGTTACTTTTCTTACTCGTCTTTTCTTCTGCTCCTCTTCTCTAATACTCACTCTCCCCCCCCCCTAATCTACTCTTCCCATCTCTACCTACCTAATATCTAATATGCACGTCTTCTCGGTGCTGGCCTTTGTGCTGGCCTTGCTCGGCCTCGTCGATGCCGCACCAAGGTACTCGGCTGCAACAAGGTCTACCAGCTACAATGCAAACCGCAGGAGCACCGCCCACTACAGCGGCTACAATGACAAGTGGAAGGCCCCCAACGGCTGGTACAACGGCATGCCCGCCTCTGGCAGCTGCAACTACGGCAGCTCCTATGACCACCAGAACTGCCCGTCGAGCCGCACGCCGTCCTGCAACACTGCCTCCGACCGCGCCTGCTGGACCAGCGGCTACGGTGGCTACAACATCAACACTGACTACGAGGCCAAGACCCCGGTCACCGGCGTCACCCGCAAGTACACCCTGCTCGTCACCGAGGAGCACAACTGGACCGGCCCCGACGGCGTCGTCAAGGAGCTTGCCATGCTCATCAACGGCTCCCTGCCCGGCCCCAACCTGGTCGCCGACTGGGGCGACGAGCTGGAGATCACCGTCATCAACGGCCTCGAGATCAACGGCACCTCCATGCACTGGCACGGCATCCGCCAGCTCAACACAAACCTGCAGGACGGCGTCAACGGCGTCACCGAGTGCCCCATCCCCCCCGGCAGCTCGCGCGTCTACAAGTTCCTCGCCCAGCAGTACGGCAGCTCGTGGTACCACTCGCACTTTTCCGCCCAGTACGGCAACGGCGTCGTCGGCACCATCCAGATCAACGGCCCGGCCTCGCTCAACTACGACATTGACCTCGGCGCCTTCCCCGTCTCCGACTACTACTACAACACCTCAGACTATATCGTCGAGTACACCAAGAACAACGGCCCGCCGCCCAGCGACAATGTCCTGTTCAATGGCACCAACATCCACCCCACGACCGGCGCCGGCAAGTACGCCAGCGTCACCCTGACGCCGGGCAAGCGCCACCGCCTGCGCATCATCAACGTGTCCGTCGAGAACCACTTTGTCTTCTCGCTCGCCGGCCACTCCATGACCATCATCGCCGCCGACTTCGTGCCCGTCCAGCCCCAGACCGTCAGCCAGCTCTTTGTCGGCGTCGGCCAGCGCTACGACATCACCATCGACGCCTCCGAGGCCGTCGACAACTACTGGTTCAACGCCACCTTTGTCACCGGCAGCCAGTGCGGCGACTCCTACAACCCCTACCCGGCCGCCGTCTTCCGCTACAAGGGCGCCAGCACCACCGCCCTGCCCACGACCCCCGGCACCACCGCCGCCCTGGACTCGTGCACCGACCTCGACAACCTCCAGCCCGTGCTCCAGCGCAACATTGTCACCTCCGGCTTCAACTCCTCCGCCGACAACACCCTGCCCGTCACGCTCGACCTCACCCAGCCGGGCCAGCTCTTCACCTGGCGCGTCAACGGCACCAAGCTCGACATCGACTGGGAGCAGCCCATCGACGAGTACGTCATGGCCGGCAGCACCGACTACCCCGCCGGCGACAACGTCGTCACCGTCACCAAAAAGGACCAGTGGATCTTCTGGGTCATCGAGAACGACCCGTCCGTCGGCCTGCCGCACCCCATGCACCTGCACGGCCACGACTTTCTCGTGCTTGGCCGCTCCGACCCCAGCAACTCGACCGCCTTCACCGCCGCCGACATGGCCAGCCTCAGCGGCAACAACCCGGTGCGCCGCGACGTCGTCATGCTGCCGTCGCTCGGCTGGGTCGTCATCGCCTACAAGACGGACAACCCGGGCACGTGGCTGATGCACTGCCACATTGCCTGGCACGTGTCGGGCGGCCTGGCCGTCAACTTCCTGGAGCGCCCGGCCGACCTCAAGGCGGGCATCTCGGCGGCCGACAAGACGGCCTTTGACAACCAGTGCGCGGCCTGGAACGAGTACTACCCGTCCAAGGACCCGTACCGGCAGGACGATTCGGGGCTGCGGCGGCGCAAGCCTCTGGAGACGGCCGACCAGAGCGTGACGGCGCGGACCATCAACATTAAGGACTACTTTTAGCTGCTGATTGTTTTTGTTTTTTGTTTCTTGTTTGCGTTTATTTTTTATTTTCTATTTTATGATGGCCATCATACCCTTTTTTTTCTATATAATTTGCATTCGCATTTTTTCTTTTGTTTTATCTCTTTTTCTTTTTTCTTTTTCATTCTCTGTATATTATTATAACCTTTTCTTATTTACTCGTGGCACAGCTCTGCCTCATCCTCGTCTATCTCATTAATATCTACATCCATTACTTTTTTGCTTGTGTAGCAATTGTGATACTACAAACACTACAAACTGCTTGCTATGGTTATGGTTGAACTAAAGTGGCTCTGCAGGCCGGTTGTGATAGGGGCTTTGTTTACTTGCTTACATAACATTGACACTCATCACTGTCACTGGCTTCCTTTATTGCGTCACTCATTTCTTCATTTACTTCCGATTAGATGATAGTTTAATAACTAAAACACTTTTGTTTATTAGGTTTCTCAATCTCAATGGAAACAATGCTAAATCTGTATCGTGGCTAACAGCCATCTAAATCCAAGGCTCTTATCCGTGACCCATAAAACAAACAAAACATAAAAATATAAAACAGAAAGAAAAAAAGACAGAAAACATTGGTAAAAGACTACCGCCTCAGTCAAACAGCCCGTCGTCCTCCTCCATTCCCATCAGCTCCTCCGCTGCCTCGTCCTCATCGAGCACCATCGAGTCGTCGTCGTCCGACTCGACGTCGCTGTCGTGGTGGTTGGCCAGGATCGTGATCTTGTTGTCCACAAGGTCCACCCGTGCCGTCTCGCCGTCGCGGATGCTGCCGCGCAGGATCAGCACGGCCATCCGGTTGAGAACCTCCTTCTCAATCAGACGAGCTAGCGGCCGCGCACCGTACGCTGGCGAGTAGCCCGCATTGCCCAGGTAGTCCTTGGCCGCGTCGCTGATCGCAATCGTGACATTGCGGTTGTTGTCGGCCAGCCGCTTCTGGATCTCGCTGATCCGCAGGTCCACAATCCGCCGAATCTCCTTGCGCGTGAGCCGGTTGAAAATGACAATCGACGAGATACGGTTGAGGAACTCGGGCAAAAAGTAGTTGCGCAGCGCATTCATGACGAGCTCGCGCGTGGTCGCCTCGATGCGGCCGTCCTTGCCGGACGGGCGCGCAAGGTACTCGGCACCCAGGTTGGATGTCATGACCACGATGCAGTTCTTGGCATCCACAACCCGGCCCTGGCCGTCGGTAATGCGGCCGTCGTCCATAAGCTGCAGCAGCACTGTCAGGACCTCCTTGGCCGCCTTCTCAACCTCATCAAAGAGTAGGATCGAGAAGGGCTTCCTGCGCAGAGCCTCGGTCAGCTGGCCGCCAGAGTCGTGGCCAACATAGCCGGGCGGTGAACCGATCATGCGGCTCAGAGAGTGCCGCTCCTGGTACTCGGACATGTCGAACCGGATCATGGCCTTGGGGTCGTCAAACAAGAACTCGGCCAGTGCCTTGGTCAGGAGTGTTTTACCCGTACCGGACGGACCACAGAACAGGAAGCTGGGCGGCTGGTTGGGGTTGGCAAGGCCAGAGCGCTGGAGCCGGATCGCGTTCGACACCGACTGCACCGCCTCCTTTTGTCCGACCACGAGCTTGCCAAGGTTGCGCTCCATGTGCAGCAGCTTCTCCTTCTCCGTTGTCTTGAGGCGGGTGACTGGAATGCCCGTCCACCGAGCCACAATCTCATTGATCTGGTCGGGGCCGACGACATCTGTAATCATAGCAGAAGTATCGGCAGAGCTGGAGTTGAGAGCGGCATCGGCGTTGGCCTTGTCCTTCTCCAGCTTGCGGATCAGGGATTCCATCTCGGGAATGGCGTAGAACTGCAGATCGGCAGCGCGGGCTGTGTCGCCGACACGCGCTGCGTCCTCCATTTTGACCTTGAGCTGGTCGAGCTTGACCTTGGCCTCCTGGATATCCTTGCCACGCTTGCGCTCGCTCTCGTACTTTTCGCGCAGTGGCCGCAGCTCCTCCTCGACATTGCTGGCGTCCTGCTTGGCATGGACGAGCCGTGCCTTGGAAGCGTCGTCCTTTTCGCGCGAAAGAGCGTGAATCTCAATCTGCAGCTGGCGCAAGCGGCGCTCCAGTGAGTCAATGATTTCGGGCTGCGACTCGCGGGCAACGCGCACAGCAGCTGCCGCCTCGTCAATCAGGTCGACAGCAGAGTCGGGAAGCCGGCGCGATGTGAGGTAGCGCGCAGCCAGGTTGGCCGAAGAAACAAGGGCGCTGTCGGTAATGTTGACACCGTGGTGCACCTCGTACTTTTCCTTCAGACCACGGAGAATGGACACAGTCTCGGGGATGGTGGGCTCCTTGACAATGACCTGCTGGAAACGACGCTCGAAAGCGGCGTCCTTCTCAATGTATTTGCGGTACTCGGCCAGGGTCGTGGCGCCGATACAGTGAAGCTGGCCACGAGCCAGCATGGGCTTCAGCAGGTTGGCTGCGTCCATGCCGCCCTCGCCAGACGAGCCAGCACCCATGAGCAGGTGGATCTCGTCGACAAAGAGCACAATCATGTCCTTGGAATCGGTGATCTCCTTGAGGACGCCCTTCATGCGCTCCTCGAATTCACCACGGTACTTGCTGCCGGCCACCAGCGCACCGACATCGAGCGACAGAAGCTTGCAGGCAGCCAGATTGTCGGGCACATCTGCGTTGACAATGCGCTGTGCCAGACCTTCGACGACGGTTGTCTTGCCGACACCGGGCTCGCCGATGAGCACCGGGTTGTTCTTTGTGCGCCGGGACAGAATGCGGACAACGCGGCGGATCTCCTCTTCACGGCCAATGACCGGGTCGATCTTGCCCTCACGTGCCATGGCAGTCATGTCAATGGTAAACTTGGCCAGGTTCTCGTTCTCCTGCTCAGTATCGGCCGTCTTGGAGTCCACACGGCGTGTGCCGCGGATAGCTTGGACGGCGTCGGTAACGAGTTTTGGCTTGGGGATGTTGGCCTCCTTGAGGTAGACCTGGATAGAGCTCTCCTCGGCCAGAGCGGCAATCAGATGGTCGACAGCAATGTACGAATCCTTTTGCATCTTTTGCATCTCAGCCGCCTTGCGGAAGACATTGTGCAGCGAGGGAGCAAACGACACCTGGTCTGGTGGGGGGTCCTGGCTGGGCAGGCGGACCAGGGCCTTCTTGAGAGCACGGTCAAAGAGCTGGGGGTCGCCGTGTGCACGCTCAATGACCTGGCGGAGAAATGAGGGATTGCTGGCAGATGCCGGGGGGTTTTGCTGGTCCTTGGACAGGTCTGCCGGAGGGTCGAGGAGGGAGACTGTGAGGTGAACGGGGAGGACCTGGGAGTGGCCGTACTGGCCGGCGAGGGCGACAGAGTCTTCGACGGCCTTTTGGGCACGGTCGGTGAAGTCCATCTTATTGGACGCCATGATGTATGAGTAGGTGTGTGTGAGTATGTAGAAGCAGTGACAAGCTTCAATTAAGAATGAGATGAGACAAGATTGTTAGGTTGGTGATCTTTAAGCTTTGGTGGCGGAAAGACGGAAAGCGGGTATCGAGAGTAGCTCCGTGAATTAAAAGAGCTATGGATGTGTAGGGGGTATTTGGTAGTAAAATGAGTCGTTTGTGTTCGTGAAAGACCCGTTGTTTGTATGCTGGGTGATCAGAGGAAGTGTGTGTGAAGAATGAAGACGGGGAAGAAGAAGCAAAACAAGCAGGAAGCTGGCAGTCGATGACGATGTTGATGTATTTATGCTTGTCCGTTACGCTGGCCGTGCGGGCCCGACGGTGGGATGGCCTGAGCTTGGGTGGCCTGAGATCGGAAACGGTAGCTTCAGGACACTGCTAAAGGCTGCCTGAAGTGGCCTGAAGGTGCCCGTAGGTCCCAGCGCCTAACAGAAGCATCTCGAAGCAACTGGCAAGTGCTGCCGGGCACCGTTTGACTGTTCTGATTGGCGGTTGAGCCGTTTTTGGCGGGGTTGGGTGGGACGGTATTGGGATGTTTCCGGTGTCACGCACATTTACGTCAGATTTCTTATCGGACTGTTATCAATTTCTTATCGGCCTTATTGTGGCCCTATCATCATCCGTTTCAGCCCAAACGGGAAATGAATCTGACTCAGCAGCGCTGGTCGGGCGCAATGTCACTGTCCTTTTATGTGGAGACACCAGCCAATAGTTTGCTTAAGCTAAGACTAGAAAGTTCAGGGAAACGGCACTACAAACGGTGTTGCACACGGTGTGAGCTGCACGTGACCATTACTCTAAAATTTTGGTGATGCTTTTTGACTTTTTCTCTATCAATTGGTTTTGACATTTGGCGACAATTGGTGACTATTGGCGACATTCCGATACGACCCCAACACCTGTGATACCTCCACATCCACACAACCACAGCCACAATGAGCGGGCTGTCAATACAGAGCCTCCGCCGGTTGGCCATTGGTGCCACGCAGGCCGCCCGGCCGCTGTCATCGCCGGCCTCCCGTGCCATCCTCGGCGCCCGGACGGCAGTATCCCGTTTCGCATCGACCGAGACCACATCATCTACACCCTCAACATCACAAGCCGCACAGGCCTCTCCATACTCGGATCCACCAAGACTGGGCGACAAACCACATGTGCCGTACAAGCGCTACAGGAAGCCTAACCCCAACACCTACAAGGACGGCCACGGCGAGCAGATCTGGATTTTTGAGCACATTACCGAGGGCTACACCATCTACACGCACTCACCCGTTGTCAGAGTATGTCTTTTATTCTAAGGATATAAAAATATATAAAAAAATAGAGGAAAGCGAGAGAGCTAACCCTTTGCAGGGAAACAGAGCACTGAACCAGCTGCCGTACAACGGCAAGCACACGCAGCCGGCCAAGATGCGCAAGGACTACTGGCGGCCAATGGCCCTGGTGCAGTTCTCAGAGGGCGAGGGCTACATTGGCCGCAACATCTTCCAGAAGCTGCGCGAGTTCCGCAAGATGCACGAGCTGAGCTGGGGCTACCAGGAGGCCGAGCTCAAGGGCGTCGGCCGTCGCGAGCGCGGCCAGATCCTGAGCCACCAGCGCGCCAACACGATTGCCGACCTGGCGGCGGTGCTGGGCGGTGCGGGCCAGGGCACGTCGATCTGGATCAAGGGACAGGACGACGCGGCGACCGAGGCCATCCTGGCCAAGGCGACGGTGTTCTGGGCCAACGACCAGGACCGCAACGTGGCAGAGAAGTGGACGAGCAATGTGCTGCATGTTGCCGGCATGCCCGAGGTGAACCCCAAGTGGCACGTCAAGAAGTACCAGCAGACACGCCTTGCGACACCACAGGACGACGAGGCCGGCCTGGAGCCGCAGCAGCACACCAAGGAGGCATAAGCATGGTAGCAGCAAACACGACTATTATAGGCACGACTCACAAAAGCGTTGGGACATTGGATAGTTGACTGTATTATATTATTGCATACTGGTATATCAAAATCATTGCATCGTAAGAGCAAGCTCGTGTGAGAACAACAGTTGTAGGAGTCTATTGGGTTGGTACTAGAAGGATTGTCTATCTTGATTCACATCCAAGCCTGGCGACTATATCTACGCCTACACCTACGCCTACACATACGACTACGCTCCAAGGACAAGCCCAAGAATCAACTTTGTATTGTTTTCCAAAATCAAGAGGGGTGGTATCTCAATAGAAGAGCAAGTCAAGACGACCTAGCAAAAGAACAACAAAAGACAAAAGACAAAAGACAAAAGACAAAAGACAAAAGACAAAAGACGAGACAAAATAAAATAAAATAGAGAAAAGCAGTCCTGTTTCCTCCCTGAAAGGAAAGCAGTGATAGCCGCAAGAAAATCAAATCAAAACTCCAGTCATGATGATGTGTCGTTGGCAATTACCCGTATGGTCGAAAGCATAAAAGCTTAAAACTTGAGGGCAAACTGCTTGAGGTATTCGTAGTCGGCCGTGTTGGCATCGACACAGCTGCGGATGATCTTCTGGCCCTTTTCGCCAAACTTGGCCAGCCACTCGGCATCCTCCTTCTCCTTGGTGGGGGGTGCCTTGTGCTGGGCCGCCGACGATGACGAGGGTGAACGCGCCTTGAGGCCTGTGCTCGCGAGCGCATCGTTGTGCCAGCCCGCCCACTTCTCAAAGGCAACAGTGGCCCGGTCCTGGCTGGCCTCGTCGTCCCACTGCAGCATCTCCGGGCGGTAGTCCAGATCGACGCCCTTGCAAAAGGCCTCAATGGCCGCGGCCGGGCGGTCTAGCATATCGTCTGCGTCGAGCACGACAATGTTGTCGCGGTCGACGAGGCCCTTCTCGACCAGAAAATCAAGCATCTGGCGCAGCTCCTTGTAGCCGGCCTCGCAGGGCATAAACTCGTTGAAGTGGGTAGTCTCGACCAGCGGCGGCACGGTGCAGCGGTAGTAGGAGGGGATGGAGCGGCGCGGGTGGCGGATCAGGAAAGCATACTGGAAGCGGCTGAGGACCGACAGGGGGATGGCCATGGGGTTGGCCGGGGAGAGGGAGCCGTCAGGGCCGGAGCTTGCCGTGTCGACGCCGTTAGCCTGGTCGGCCAGCGACGGGGCAATGGCAGTGGGCTTGCCGTTGGGGGCAAAGAGGTAGTAGGCCATGTCCTTGATGAAGACGCGCTTGTCCTGGTCCAGGAGAGGATCGACGACGTCCTTGTAGGTAGTCTTGATGAAGCCGCTGCTCTCGCGGTGGTCGAGGTCCCTGGAGAAGCGCTGGCCGAGGTGCTCGGGGCCAAAGTAGAAGGCATCACCAAAGGGCTCGTGGGCGCATGCGAGGTCCTCGGGACGGGTCATGAAGACCTGGGCTGTTAGTATTCAAGCTGGTTTAGTGGATTCAAAGGGAGCAGACAATAAACCTACTCGCTCAAAAGCCGTCGAGCATGACCGCGGATGGGTAGCGACAAAGATGGGAAGGGGAG
Source organism: Ophiostoma cf. undulatum (assembly GCA_022392935.1). Classification (NCBI taxonomy): domain Eukaryota; kingdom Fungi; phylum Ascomycota; class Sordariomycetes; order Ophiostomatales; family Ophiostomataceae; genus Ophiostoma; species Ophiostoma cf. undulatum. Next base: position 1,285,639 of record JAKRGL010000054.1, on the reverse strand, counting down.
CCATGGTGGCAGGTGTGAGGTGCAGAGAAGAAGAACGAGATTGAGTGAGACCGAGTAGTAACAGTAAGGAACAAGTAATATGTCAGGGTATCGAGAAGATCAGAATATCAACAGAAAGATCAGGGTCTATCAGAATGAGGGATCCGAAGATCAGAGACGTGGAGATCAGGAGGAGGGAGGATGGGATATATGTACTCTGTACGTTGGCAGGAAAGAGGAGAAGACGGAGAAGAAAGAGCTTCCGAGCTGACCATGTCGAGTTTTCATGTTCACTTGATCTAAAAACAACTAGCTAACAGGTCTTTCCAGATCTCTGAGCTCTTCAAAGCAAAAAAGGTACATTGGACAAGGGCCGAGATGCAGACAACGGCCATGTGTGAAATGTACTTCTGTACAACGTTCGTTGGAGGAGAACAAAAGAGGAAAGTACTGTGTAATAGAAAAGTGGGTACCAGTACAAAAAGTGACTCGGGACATATGCTCCTAAGTATCAAAGGCCATTCTAGGGCTTAGATTGCGAGGGCTATACTTTAGAGTCAGAACAGCAGGTACCCCCGGGTATACATACACGCCTGCATCTCGCTGGTTGTGTCGCCAAATCCAAACGACAACCCCCCCCCCATACGTCACTGAGTGGGCGCCCGGTGCCACTACGGGGACTGCAGAAATAAAAACCTGGTCGCTCTTTCCCGGCTGGGAGAGTAATTAATATTTAAAGGCAGATACATAAATAAATAGTGTAATTGTAAATAAAAACCAGTAAATCGTTTCCACTGAGTACGAGAGCTATTTGGGCTCTTCGCTTTTTTGCTTTCTAGACTCACGAGATAGACTGCATAAAATCACTCTCTGCCGTACCAACTCATCTCAAAACCAATAGACTAACCAATCTCTGCAAATATATTACGGCAGCCTTTTCTTACATGACCGATGCCATCGCCACCGCCGCCAGCCTCTTCTCGGAACACACACGCCTGAAAAACTCGGGCGGTGGCGAAACACGGCTTCTAGAAATCATAGAAGCTAGAGCACGGCTCGACGTGGGGAAGCCCCTCCCAAAATATGCTAGAATATGCTAACATTAAACCTGAAATAGCTGGAAATAATTAGTTTAACGGCGATCGGGGGCCCGCCTAGGGAGTCGGCGCGGGAGTCGGGGCCGGTTCTGGCGGAAAGAGGATCCCATTTGTCACTGCCAGCGGCGCGTCGGGGATCTTCACGGGAGGTTAAATAAAATCGAATAACTATCTGTACACTGTGTGTTGAGGTTGTACAGAGTGGAGTAGAAAGTAAAGGCCTCAGTTGCGTGAGCGTAGATTGTAGATGCGTCGCATATGACACGGCTTGATGAGGTAAGCTATTCTGTGAGGAAGGCTAATAGCCGCTGCTCCTTCCGTACCGGCTGCTCCTTCCGGCCTGCTCCTTCCTCCGGAGTTTGCCCTTAGTCAATTAGATGCTGAATTTATCTATTTTATCTACATTAATTGATTATTTTTATTTATTCATTTAATCGATTCTTCGGTTTGATTCACGTTAAACCCATGCGCCGACTTACGACCCCGATTGGCTGTCTGCGCGGCATCGATGTGGAGAGAGCAGGTTCAATATCCTCTTTAAGATAGAGTTGATATAGAAAGGCGGATAGAACGAGAAGAGAATACGATGGCTGACTCGGCTGCAACGTGCAGAAGAGACTACAACTCTGGGTGTGCTGCGTGAGGGGTGCAACTTGCTGCACCTTCCTTGCTTGCCAGCTCAACGTGGCCTTGATTATCTAATATCATGGGGGTCAATCTCACCAGGTGCATCTGCATCTGCATCTGCATTGCATCTGCGCGGGATGCTCGGGTATCAGTATATTCTTTTACAACTAAAATACATTTTAAAACAAAGTATAAGCACAAGAGGCTACATCACGAGATAGGCTCGTGTGATCTGCATGGCCGCCTCACTGTTGCCGGACAAGATGTAGTACGTCCGCAGGTTGTATGCTGCCTCGACACGCAGGTCTGTATGCACCACCGGCCGTGACTGTGCTGTATCAGTGGCAGTGGCAGTGCCAGCCAAGGCGTCAATGCTGCTCTTACCCACTACACCCACAGGGTCGTCTTCTCGTAGCACCTTGCCGTAGAACTCGGCCGCCAGTGCGTGCAGTCCCAGCAGATGATAGGTCCGTCCCAGATTGTAAAAGGCCTCGCGCCGCGCATACGGGTCTCTGCCCTTGCCATCGCCGCCATCGCCGCCCATGCGTCCCGCGGCGTACTGGTACAGGAAATTGAGGCCCTGCGTCACCAGGTACTGCCGGTTCTCCGCCTGCCGCTTGAGTGCCCAGTGCACATACGACAGACCAATGCACATGTTGATGACGGGGTTGCCAGGGTCCACCGCCAGCGCGCGCTGGTAGTAGTTGAGCGCAAAGTGGTAGCTCGTCGACGCAAACAAGATGTGCCCGTAGACCACCAGCAGACACGTATCCAGGCCGGCATAGGGCGTGTCCTTGTTATCGAGACTGCCGAGGTTGTTGTCCTGCCGGATGATTTCGTCCTTTTGCCGGATCTGCCGCAAGATGTACTTTTGCGCCGGACTCGAGCTGAAACATGCTCCCGGGCCCAACGACGACCCAGGCCCCGACCCCGACAGAGGCGCCCGGCAGAGTCGGCACATGGCCGTAAACAAGCGGTAGCAGTCGGTCGTGTACGGCCGGTCGCGCATAAAGTAGCGCCCCACCGCGACACACGTTTCCTCGTCGCCTGCACGCACGGCACACGATGCCCATGCGAGATGGATCAGGAACATGCTGTCTTCCTGGCGGTACACGATCGAGTCGTGCGCCGACTGGCACACGGCATATGCCTCAGCAGTGCGACCGGCATGGGCAAGGCCGAGTGCATACTCGAGAAACAGGGCCAGCCAGTCGTCAAAGGGGATGCCACGGTAGTCGCGGCGGCGGTTGGCATTGGCGTCGTTGGCATCGTCCGTAGGGGTAAGGTCTAGATGTTAGCAAGTGATTGACGGGCGTGGCGGGAGGGAAAAAGAGAAAGAAGAAAGAAGAAATAAGAAAAAGAAGAAAAAAGACATCAAAACTTACTTTGTTGAAGACGCTCGGCAAGGGCAGTAAGGCCGCTGCTGTGCTTCCGTCCAGGCGGAGGTGCCGCTGTGGGCGCTGCCGGCTCGGCGCTTGCTGTGTTGTCCTGGATCAGATTGTTGACGCCCAGGAACTGCACATACTTGTCCCACGTGTAAAACTCGCGGAACGACCGGAAATCGTTGATAAGCTCCTTGGCTGCCTCCATCCACTCGGCCGCCGCATCGGAATCGCCAGCATCGCCGCGTTCCTTGGCCTCTTGGCACTTTTGGTACCGCGCGCGCAGACGGGCCGACGTGTTGGCCTCGAATTCGGCCTGCTCGGCCGGGCTGGCAAACAGGCGGCGTGCGAGCCGGGGGCGGCTGCGGGGCTGTCGCGGGTTGTTTGCCTGCTGCTCTCTCCGCTGCTGGCGCTGCAGCTGGCGCAGTTGTTTCTGGGCCGAGGTGAGCTGGGCACCGGGCGGTTTGGGCCGGATGGGTACGCCGTATGCATCATTCATAGCGATGTTGCCGTCGTCGTCGTAGCCCTGTCGGGCGGCACGGTTGAGGCGGTTCTGCTCGGCCGAAATGAGGACTTCTTGGCCGTCGGGGCCCTTGCGGAACTTGCGCCGCCGTCGCACGACCTCGCCCTTTTCGTTAAAAAATACACGGTACGAGCCCGTCTCCAAGCTCGCCATGGGACCGCGCCGTTTTGGCAGGCCATTGTCAGCACCGTCCTCATTGTCGCCTCCGTCTTGACCGTCCTGGCCGTCCTGGCCGTCTTGACCGCCTTGACCGCCTTGACCGCCTTGACTGCCCTGGCCACTACCCGGCCAGCCTCCACCGTCGCGGTCTTCCCTCTCTTGCCGCTCGGCCTGTTGTCGTTTTTGCTGTGCTGCTTCGAGCGACAGGGCCTCGTTGACCAGGATGTAGGCCTGCTCCTTGGCCTGTGCCTTTTCGTACATTTTGGCCAGCTCAAACCGCGCGTCAATGTTCTCGTCGTCGGCTTCAATAGCCGCCAGGAAGCTCTCCTCGGCTGCCACATGGTCGTGCAGCTCCAGGTTGCACTTGCCCTGCAGGACCAGCGCGTCGGCGTCGTCGTCGGGTACCTCTGTGGCGGCATTGTTCTCTCCGCTGTTGGTGATGTCATAGCCATTCAGCTCGGCAGCAAGAGACCGGCTCAGATCGCGGTACAGCTCGAGGTACTGCAGTGCTAGCTCAAAGCGCTTAGACTCGAACAGCTCTGCGCCCACATCCTTGAGCAGGTGCGGGTACATGCGCATCGACTCTGTCGTGCCGGCGTCTTGGGGGTCAATCCATGACAGGTGCTCAATGGCCTCATCTTCGTGGCCGAGCTTGAGCCGGTAAATAGCCAGCTTGGCGCGCAGGTCGACAGGAAGGCCTGGGCCATAGGACAAGGCGGCATAGCGACCGGGCTGAAAACCTGGCACTTGCCGCCGCCGGGGCTCGTCATGCCGGTCCCACTCACGGTCGTCGTCGTAGCTGTCCGTCTTCTTTGTGCTCGCAGCCTTGCTGCTCTTGGGCATTGTCGCCCAGTATGCCTCGTCCGGTCCGCCGCGGCCGAGCATCCACCGCGCCAGCGTCTTGAGAAGCACAATCGCCTCGCTGTACTTCTTTAAAGAAGCAAACAGCTCTACATAGATGGTAACATCCATCCACGTAAACTCTTCGCCCTCGTCCAGAACCAGGTACGGCTCAAAGTAGCTCGAGCTGGCCTCGCTCGACCGGCTGCGCAGGTATGATGTGGCTTTGCGGTAGGCATTGATGGCTGCCTTGATCGTCTCGTCGCCGCGCACCGAGTCGTACGAGGCCTCGGCCAGGTTTCGGATGACTTGCAGTGCTAGCGGCCGCCGCTTGAGCACGCGCACGTACTCGGTGGCCGCATTGGTCGCCTGCCCAAACTCCAGGCACACATTGGCCTTGCCCAGCCGTGCTTGGATGTTGTCCTTGTCGGCACGAATGGCGCCCGAGTAGCACAGCTGCGCGACCTGCAGATTCTGCAGCCGCCTTTCCTGCCGCGCCTCGTCGTCGGCCTCGTTTTCGTTGTCGCCGTCGTTCTCATCGGCCGCGAGCGCCTCGGCTTCGGCGGCAATCTCGAGCGCGTAGTCGGCCGCGTTGAGCCAGCCTGCCACGTTCTTTGGCTCCAGATGCGCCGCAAACAGCTTGGCCATCATTGCCTCTTCGCGCTGGCCCAGGTCTTCGTTGATCGAGGCCATCAGACTCCAGGCCGCGTGCGTCTCGGCATTGACACGGATGATCTCGTGCAGTGCTTCCAGCGCATCCTCGTACCGATTATCCATGAATAGCTGGTGTGCCTGCTGCAGCCTGTACTTGACTTCGCCCGTAGGCTCAGCCGCCTTGCGCGGACCTCTCCGCTTGCGCGCCGCTGCTGCCGCCACAGAGGCCGCCGCCGAACCAGCCGGTGCGCCACCAGTTGCCCGTGCTCCTCCACCGGCCTTCTTCGTCCGCATGCCCACGTCGTCCATGGGATCATACCTTTTGGCGCCAAGATGCTCGGTCAGAAATGCATTCCGACTAGCATCGAGGCGCGCAATGTCGGCCTGCAGTTCGAGATAGTCCGAGTCGGCCTCGGAAACGTCGGAGCCCTCATCGCCACTGTCGCCGGCATAGACCCCGCTGCCGTCGTCGCCACCGTTCTCGATGCTCATGTCGGGCGTCCATAGCACGTCCTTCATAGACTCATCCTCGCCGACAAGGCGCGGGTCGATCTCCATGGCGTCTTTGTGTGTGGCAATGTCGTCGTCGTGATGTTTTGATGTTTTTTGCAGTTCTTGAGCCTCAAACTGAGGGTTAGAATAGTCCTTGTCCGTTCATTGACTCATCCAGACTGTACATCTATCCAACATGCAATTGTCCTGCAAACCTGACTCTGAATACAGTCAAGACATGAATTGTCGCGTATCGTCGTCGCCGGCCATGAGATTTGAACACTCGATGGTGAGAATAAATTGTCTTGTAAGCGAAAGAGAGTGGGGCGCCGCTGATGACATGCGTAAGTTTAGCGCATGATGCCCATAATTACAGCGTTCTACAGGGGAGCTGTCGCGAAAGCTGGGATATTTTGCCACTAAGGCAGCCGATAAGATAAGACGCGTGCCAGCAACAGCGTCATACCTCGATCGCAGCTTGGCAAGTCGGCTTCACTTTGCATCTGCAGAATACAATCCCCACCCCAGTGATGGAGGAGAGCATAGACGAGCGCGAGCTGGCCCGCGCGCCGCTACGAGCACACATCCTCGCATCGATCAACCCATTTGCAGGCTCGGCAGCACCACCATCATCGACACTCAAAGACCGGCCACGACGCCATCGATCGAGCAGGAAGAGACGAGACTCTGAGGACCGCGGCGACAGAAGAACTGCCGACGAAGCCACCGGCGACGATGACGAAAGGCTGCGGCCGCGGAAAAGCAAGATCCGATTCAAGTCGAGGAGAGAGAAGAGCTCGCGGGATGGAGAGGAGGACGAAGAGCGACGACGATACAGATCACGAGAGTACGAGGAAGGCTCTGATGGCGGATGCAGGGAGGGCAGATACACAAGGGACTGTGTTCCCGAGGATAATATGAGCCCCAGAGAGGATGGCCGACGGAGGCGATCCCGTTCACGGTCCGGCTCGCGAACTCGCTCGACCTCTCCTCGCGATGACCAACGACACCGAAGCCGGAGAGACGACAACGGCAATGGCGAAGAACGAAGTCGTCGAAGCCACCGCAGTCATAGGAGACACCGCTCTCATCGGTCCCATCGATCCCATCGGTCCCACCAAAGTAGCCACCGACACCGCTGGCGAGACGAGGAGGCCGAACCGGAAGACCCAAACGCAGACCCGCCTCTGGACGAAGACGCCGCTTTCCGGCAGTCTCTATTCGATGCCATGGCCGACGACGAGGGCGCCGCTTTCTGGGAGGGCGTGTATGGCCAGCCCGTGCACGAGTATGCCGAGGAGGCCAGCAAGTTCCGCGCCGCCGATGCCAGCACCAACAACCCAAACGACCCGGCCGGCCTGTCCGCCATGACCGACGACGAGTATGCCGCGTACGTGCGTCTTCGTATGTGGGAGCGGTCCGATGAGGGCCGCCGGCATGCCGCACAGAAAGCCGCCGACGAGAGAAAGGCGCGCGCAAAGGACGATGAGCGGGAACAGGAAAACGCGCGAGAGCGGGCGCGGCAGAAGCAAAAGGCAAAGAAGGCCGACGCCGAGTACTGGGCCGAGGTGGACCGCAGTCTCAAGCGAGGCCAGGCGCGGCGGCAGCGGAAGCAGTGGCAGGAGCAGTGGCAGACGTACGCAGCGGCGTGGCAGACGTGGGAGAAGCAGCCGACGGTCGACACGATCCCATGGCCGGCTGAAGACAAGGAGGGCAAGGGAGAAAGTGATGACTACAGAAATGAGGTCCGGCTATTTTTCGTGGGCGACGACGAGCCAAACGAAAAGAGTTTACAGACGCGTCTCCGCGATGAGCGAGTGCGGTGGCATCCGGACAAGATGCAGCAGAAGCTGGGCGGCAGTGTGGACGCCGAGGCAATGCGGAGGATCACGGCCATCTTCCAGGTTGTGGACAAGCTCTGGGGCGAGCTGAAGCGGTGATGTTGGTAGAGACAGAGCATAGGAGTATGATACCCATAGTGAATTTAAGCGATGATATTTATGAGTTATGAATCAAAGACGAGGAAGACAAGAAAAAAGAAACACAAAACCAAAAAAAGAAAAGACATAGAATCAAAGCCACCAAATAGCATCAACACCAATCATCAATTCACATCGTAGTCTATATAATATAGAATGGTATCGTCCAAACAAGAAACCAAGACCAAAAGTCAAACAAGAAATCAAAAGAAAATCAAGATAAAATCAAGATAAAAAAAATCAAAAGAGATTCACCCCTAGATATCCCTGTACGGCGACATGGCTTTCTTCAGCTCGCCCACAATCTCCGACGCCTCGTCTGCCGTCTTGGCCTCAAAGTCATACCGCTTGCTCTCTGTCGCCTTGTATACAATCAGCTTGAAGTGCGTCGGGTGCCGCAGAGACACCTTGCAGCCCACCACATTGCTAAAGTGCACCGTCGTCGTCTTGCCCGTGCTCGTGCCGTTGACCGACGCCGCGTGCATAATGTGCACGTACTCGCCGTCAATCGTCAGCACGCGCTCGCTCGAGCCCATGATCTTGAGACCCTGTCGCCGCCACACGGTGTACTTCTTGTAGTTGGCGTCGCTGATCTGGTCGCTGCCGGGCAGCAGCGTCGCCGTCGCCCGCAGCGGGTGCATGTAGCCCGGCGTCGTGCCGGCAGCCTTGCGGAAGCGGCGCGAGGCGGCGGCGGCAGCAGCACTGCTCGATGCATTCACAAGGCCCGTGACGACACTGCTGCTGATACCGTCCAGCGACACCTTGGGCGAGCTGCCGCTGCCGGGTGACCCGCTGCCTGCCGCTGCTGCACCGCTGCCGCCGCTACCGCTGCCGGGCTCCGTGGCAAACCGCTTGCGGTACAGATCCAGGTCGGTGACATTGCCAATGGACGACACCTCGCGGTCGGTGAGCACCACAGCGCCCGACCCAGGGATCTTGAGCATGTGGCTGCCCTTGTCCAGATGGCGCTTCTTGCACACAGTGTCCAGCACCTCCTCGAGGTACGTGTCCGTTGTCACCTCGACAGTCACCATCTGGCCCGGCGCCGCCTCGACGGAGTGAATATGCACGCGCAACAGCTTCTTGCGGCCGCGCGTTGTGTTAGGGGCTGCGGACGGCGCCGGGGCGTCGGCATGGTTTGCATTGTGGCGGTATGTGGTCGTCAGGATCGGGTTCATGCGCGGCTGGTCCAGTGGCGCAAACTGCTTGTTCTTCAGCTGGAATTGGGGCTGGGGTTTTGGCAGTGCCGGCAGAGGCTGCTCGCCCGACACCGGCGGCAGTGGCGGCTTCATGAATGCCGATGGCTTGGCCCCGGGCTGTGGTGTCATGTTTCGGGGTGTGCGCTCGCCGTCGTCGTCATCATCACCGCCGAAGCCGCCATTCAAAGGCACACCACCTCCTCCCATGCCGACATCGTCGGGTTCAGGCTGTGCCTCATCGGTAAACTGCGGCGTCGCCACCTTGTTGTCGGCAAACTCGCTCTGTGAGGCCTCGACAAGGCCAAAGTCATCGTACACCTTGGAATTGGACCGGAATCGCGTGCCCTTGTTGTTGTTGGCCGTTGTAAACGAGGCCAGCGGCCGTTTCCGTTCGAGCGGTGGGAAATCGTCGTCCACCTCGCCACCCTCCTCCACCATGCGCAGCGTCCACCAGTTCACGTTGAGCCGCTCTGCTGGCAGAGGCGGGTCCCGTTTCTCCTCGATATACCGCCACAGACTCAGCCCAATCAGATCGGCAACGGTTACGGCACGGTCGCCGCTGCGCTGATCTTGGTGTACTGACGGCCGGATGGCCACCTCAAAGGGCTTGGACGGCTGCTTGGAGAATGGCACATAGATGCGTACCATGATGGGATTCTGCTCGCCCTGGCCCGAAAGCGACGCAAAGCTGTCAAACGGCACTGACTTGGTCTTCTTGGCCTGCAGCAGCTCGGACAGCAGGCTCCGTGGCGGTGCCATGCTGATCGGCCGGATAGTGCTGATCGGTCGCGGCGGAGGCAAATCGCCAACAGGCATGAGTGACAGCGGGTGCTGCGATCGGCGTACCGTCGACGCCCGTGTGAACTGCCGTGGTGGCGTGCCGACAATAGGCCCGTCACTGGCTTGTGCAGCTTGGTTCAGAGGATTGTTGCTGACGGCATGCAGGATCGATGCTGAGTCGAGACTACCACCAAAGGTCGACGAGATGTCCGACGCGTCCGACTCTTCCTCGTCGCTGACCTCGTCGTCATCGTCGTCCTCGCGCTCGTCTTCCAGCAGGTCGCTCTGCTGCCGCTTGAGTGCAGCCGCGGCCGCATCACCTCCTCCTCCTCCGGGTGCTCCTCCTGCCCCGGGCTTGCCGCTGCTGTAGCTGCTGCTGCCGGCCTGCACGCGCGAGAACGTCGACGACTTGCCCCGAGATGTAGCACGGCTGGACGTAGACTCGCGCTCGCGTTCGCGTTCTCGATCCTGTTCGCGGTCTCGATCGTGCTGTCTGTGGAAGCCCGACGAGTCGAATTCGTTTTCGGACGACACCTCGCTGCTCGTGACCGTATCCCGACGCACGCGTTCCTTGACGGCCTCCAGTGCTGTCTGTGAGCCTCGCCGTGGCGGTGGCGGGTTCCGCGTGGGTGAAGACAATACAGTGGTGGACGACGATGCCGGTGTCGCCTCGGTGGTGCCTGACGGTCCAATTGGCGGGTTGCGTAGGTTGGACGACTGCAGCGGCGACGAGCCAGAACGGTGTCGGATGGGCATCTTGGAAAACTTTATCTGCTGAGCCGCCCGCTGGTTCTCCGCGCTGCCGTCTTCGTCGCTCTCGTCGGACAGGTCACTGCTGTCCTCGTCCTCTTCCAGCTGCTCGCGTCGCCGCCGCCGCTTCGTTGCTGCGGCCGACGGCCCCGAGCCCATGATATTGTCTGCACCGCCTCCGATACCGCCACTGATCACGCTGTTTTCCCGCCCGCGCCGCCCGATACCGCCACTGACAACACTGCCACCGCCAGGCCCTCCTGTACCGCCGCCCATGACGCTTCCGCCGCCTGCACCTCCGAGACCCCCGCCTCCACCCAATAGGCCGCCATCGCCGTCCTGTTCGTCTTCGAGAGTAAAACCCAGCGACCGAGGCGCGCGAAAGTATTCCGAGGCCACGGCTGTCGGGATGGGCGGTGAGTGTGTGCGCTTAATGAGTCCGGGGTTGGCACGCCATCCTGCGGCCTTGAACGGGGCCGAGTTGACGATGCTTTCGTTGAGTGTGATGAGGCGTTCACCTACGCCGTCGGCAACTTCGGTGAGATAGGCCGTTCGCAGCTGGTAGGTGACGAGGCTGGCATGTTAGTGAGGCGCCCTAATGTAGATAGAAGAAGACTCTAGATAAAGTAGAATGAAGCTGGGCATGATGAACATACTCTCCGATCTGGAGGACAGACATGTTGGTGCTGTTTGGGCTGCCCCGTTACAATGAAGTAAACATGTGGTGAGGAGTAGTTCTGTATGTGTCGAGTATGCCTAGGAGAGTATACAAGGTAGTGTATAAGCAGACGCGATGGTGTCGCTGCCGTCGTCGTCGAGGAGATGCAGTTGGGCTGTCGAGATGTCGTCGCGTGAGGGGTGCAGCAACACTATGAGGGGGTAAAGGAGACAAAAGAAGACAAAGACGGCCAGCCGTCTATAGGGAGAGGTCGATACAAGCGTTTATGTCGTAGAAAGAACACAGGCGGTGATATGTTGGAATAAGAACAGCTCAAAGTCGGGATGAATTGGTCGTGATGATCAGCTTGAAGAGCGTCGTTACTGGTTAGGAAATAGTGGAGGGGAAGGGCTGCGGGCTGCAGTACAGTGGTGGGTAGGTGCAGTGTGCAGTGCTGGGGAAGGTGCGCTTAAACGGGCCGCCACGTGTGGGTCGTCGCTGACGTAATATGTACGAGTACATAGTACTCTGTTATCGATAAGGACCGCGACTTTTGCCAGCCTTGCTGATCTTGTTGGGCTCGACTATCGCGACGACAGCGACATCAACTGAACAACAACCCCATTCATCTCAACACATACACATAATGGGCCTTGTCGACTACAACTCCGACTCCGACTCCGGTTCTGGCTCCGACGTCGAGTCTTCTGCACCAGCAACCACCTCGACCTCGACGTCGACCGCGAAGAAGCCGTTTCAGAAACTCGTCGACCGCGCAAACCCGGGCAAGATCGTGGTCAGCCTGCCGACGGCGGCTGCATCCTCGACTACAGAGCCTACCGACGGTAGCAATGGGCCGCCGGCAAAGCGCGCCAAAGTAGCCGGCGGAGGTCGGTTTAGCGGGTTTGGCTCGTTTCTGCCACCACCGAAAAAGGCGGCCCCTCCAGCGACAGCCTCGGCCTCGACAAAAGACACAAAAGACACAAATGACACAGACTCTGCATCACCTCTATCAATATCATCCCCCTCGTCGACGTCGGCACCAAAGCGGCCTGCCGTCAACCTCAAGACGAGCTCCGAGGCCGCGTTTGCCAGACGAGACGACGACAGCATCTTGGGCGACTTGTCGTCGAAGACACCGTCAAGCTTTATCCAGTCTCTGCCGCCGCCAAAGGCCCCATCGATCCCACGCGACCAAAAAGCAGCAGGCGATGTCAAGCTGGTCGGCAATCCATTAATGTTTATGCCGCTGTCGGTGTCGCGGAAGCCCGCCAAGAAGAGGGCAGTAGGTGCGCCAGCGCCAGCAAAGAGTGCAGCGACGAGCGCAGCATCTACAGCCGGCACAACTGGCACAAAACGCGCGGCAGGAGATGCGGCAGAGCCTATCCCAGCACCAGCCGAGAAGAAGAAGAAGACAAAGGTGTCACTCTTCTCGATCGGGGTGGAAGAGCCCGCGCACCAGCCCGAAGCGGAGGAAGCGGAGGAGGAGGACAACGGCCAGGCCCCAGCAGCCGAGGCAGGCTACTCGTCGGCGTACGGTGCAGTCCCTGTCGCCGCTTATGGCTACGAATACAGCGAGGCCCAGGCTGGGGCGTCGAATCCCCCCTCGCATGCAGCTACAGACTCGTCTCTGAGCACATTTGCCGACGATATGCAGCTGTCGGCCAAGGAGCGGCGCGAGCTGTTTGGGCGCACCGGCGCGGCATCGGCGGCCCAGATCACGGCGACGTTCAACATGGACCAGGAGTACCGGAAGAACGAGCAGCTGCGGCAGTCGGGCGAGGCGGACGCGCAGCTGCAGGCGCGCAACAAGGTGCGGACGCTGATGCCGGGAAAGCACAGCCTGAAGCAGCTGGTGGACCAGGTGCACACGCAGAAGGACGCGCTGGAGGAGACGTTTGCCAAGAACCGGGAGTCGCAGAAGCAGTCTGGCGGGCGGTACGGCTGGCGGTAGTGGTCGTCTGCAACGGTAATGTCTTTTTATTTTATTTTGGATTATCAGGTCTTTTTCATAAAACATATACACACAGCGTTGGCATTTTGATAGAAATTCAAGCACGGTTAATGGGTATCTAACATCTACTACTCCTCCTCCTCCTACTCCTACTCCTACTCCTACCAGAAAGCAACTAAAAGGTGGTGACGGTGACCTGCCGCCCCATGAGATCGCCCTTGAGGAAGCCCCATTCGCTGCGCGTGATGGGCGAGATGTCGTCGTAGCTCCGCGGCGGCACGGGCCCGGCCGAGACGGGGTCGTCGACAGCAGACAGGGGCGATGCCAGTGTCAAGATGGTGTCTGCACTGCGTCTCTGCTTGCTGTGCGCAGAGTCGCCGAGAACCTCGCCGATGCTGCTTCCAAGGCCGCCTCCGCCAAAGAAAAAAGTGCGGCGCACACAGCTCACAGGCCGCGCCGTCAGCTGCTCGTCGTCGTCGTTGAGTCTCTTGATCTTGTCCTTTTTTCCTGTCTGCTTGTCTGTCTGCTTGTCCTCTTTGGCGGCAGAAGTAAAGGTTGTCTGCAGCTTGAGCAAGGGCAGACGCGACGACGTGGGCGATGCAGGCAGAGTGGGCATAAAGGAGCGCGCCATGGGACGGAAAAGAACGGTAGTGGCTTCTGGGGACGCAGCCATGGGAGACACTACGTGTTCTGCACATTTGCTCGACGGCACCTCTCCAGACAGCTTGACCTGGTCCAGGTCGGTGGGCGTCATGGGCGATACATTGTCGTCCGCGTTGGTCTTGTTCTGCTCTGCCTGGTCCATCTGGTCCATCTGCTCCTGGCCCATGAGCAGCATGTGCTCCATGACCTCCTCGACAGACGATCCCATGGACAGGCTCAGAGACGGCAGAGACGACGGTGTCGACAGCACAGATGACATGTTCGACGACAGCGACGACGCCGTCGGCGGTGCACTGTCGACTATGGTGAGTCTGTCGTCTGCATTGGGGCGTGCAAAGATCATGCCCGTCGGCCGCCGCGCACGCCGCGTCATGCCGAGAACGGGGGTGGGCGAGGTTGACGACGCCAGCGACCACGACGGCCGCGCCCAAGGACTCTCTGCCTCTGTGTGTGTGGTTGCAGAGGCAAGGGCAGAGTCGTCAACGGCCGTTGCGATGGGCGTGCTCAGCTCTTCCTCGTGGTCGTTGTCAATGTGGTCAATGTGGTCAGTGTGGTCATCCAGAGATGGAGGCGGACTCAGACTGAGACCGTCGCCGGCAATGCCGCTCTCGCACTCGGGCCCGCCATAGGCACGGCTGTACATGCGGCTGACATCGGCAATGTGCCTGTCGGAAAAGCACGACAGCTCGGGGTATTGCCGGAGCAGCTCACGCTTGGCCAGGGAGCGTCTGCCAAGGGAGGTCGAGGTCGAGGTGGCGAATCTGTTGAACAAGAGAATGTACCGGCGCAGCTCGTCGACGGCATCTTCAAGGCGGTAGCGGTCGCCGGTCTGGGCATAGCTGCAGAGGGCGGCCTTGAAGGTGAAGAGGTGGTCGAGCGAGCGCAAAACCAGCCCGCTGCCACTGCTGCTGCTGTAGTCGTTGCCCTGGAACAAGACTTGGTTCTGCTCGACGGAGCGGCTGACAAGGGTAGGGGGCAGGCCCATCTCCGAGGCATGAACTGGCATCGGCAGCCAGTTGGGTGGCAGGTGAAAGCGCTGGGCAGCCTTGAGGAGGACCTGGCAGAGGATACGCTTGTGGGAGCGCGGGAGGTTGTCGGCATGGACAAGACGGATGCCAAAGGACAGCGGCGACAGCGATGACACAGAGGACGATCGTGAGACGGGGGCATGGTGGCTGTGCATGTTGGTGTGTGTGTTGGTGTGTTTGTTTGTGCTTGCACTCATCTGGCTGTGGATGCTCGAGGACATGGTTGAGAAAGAGTCGATGCTGGCATCCGTGTTGGGGCTGGCAGGCGTGCATGGAGTGGCAGGCGTCGAGGCAAAGGCAGACGAGAAGAAAAGGGGAGATGATATGGAGGGGAACGAGGGAGAGGATGCAGCAGAGGCGGAGGACAGCGAGCGGGAAGGAGAAAAGAGCCATTTGCTTTTGCCATCAGTACGCTTCGAGGTGGAAGAGACTGTGTTGGCAGGGGCCGAGGATAGTGGTGGCTGGCTCGGGACGGTGTTGGACCGCACGAGGCCTTTGAATGCAGAAGCAAAGCGAGAAGCAGAGACAGAAGCGGATGTGGATGGTGTCGGCCCTGAGTCATTCAGAGGCAGAGGGGGCAGAGGCTTTGTCAAGAAGTTGTCGGCGGAAGAAGGGGGGGTGATATAGGGTATCGATGCTTGCGGCTGGTGCTGGTGCTGCTCTCCCATTACGTCTGCATTGGCCTTGGCCTGGCAGTGTGCCTGTGGAAGCTGGTATTCGCGGCGGACGACGACAAGGTCGATGCTGAGAGACTTGCGGGCAAGACGGCGAGCAGTGTACTCGAGAGCGGCGTCGAGCTGGCACGGCAGTCGGTGGGCATCGAGGACAGACTGGCCAGCCTCGAGAGGCGAAGAGATGAGGTTCTTGAGGGCCATGATGTGATGATAGCAAGAGTGCCTTGTCACAGGAAGACTCAAAAGACTTGAAAGAACAAAGAGGCAAAGACACAGCAAATAATGGCAGAGGGTGGCTGCTGGTATTTGTAGAATAATCCATTCTTGGAGGAATGTCTCAAAACTATATAAGATTTATGGTACGCACTATCAAACAACATACACGCAGCACCCGACGTTGAAACATGACGCACAAGTGTGGAGAGAACATACCAAGAGAGACTAGGACCCAAAACTGACACGAGCCGACAACACTAGAACAAAACATGCAGAAAGATAAATAAAGAAACATGAAACATGAAACAATGGCGGGCTAGCAGACGAGACCCGAGACTGGGGGCTGCGTGTTGCTGGTTGAAGAGGGGTGACGATTCAAAATAGACTTGTGACTTGCAGGGGGGTTGATGTGATGGGACGCGGGATGGAAGCATGGTAGATGTTTGAATGAGTTAAAACAACATGAAATTCAAATGGAATAAAGATGAAACAGTCCAGATATGGCCATCACTGCCATTCTGAGGCCAGCCTCTACGGTTTAGAGTTAAAAATAAAACAAGATGTAATATATGCATGTGTGGATATTGACTAGATGGTCGATGGTCGATGGTCGGGAGTCTGGGTGATACTACATTATTGGACCAGAGATGGGTTGAAGATCGACGAGAAATGTTCGGCTGATTGCGAGATGGGGGGGTCAACAATGTTAGTTCTCAACTTGCTGCTTCATAGAATGTTTGTCCTAAATATGGCCATGTTTCAAATGCTGTCAAAGAAGAGCTCACAGCTTATCAAATTGTTAAAGTATTTGGTTCGTTACATATTTATTCACTTCTCGTTGATCTCGTTGTCTCGTTCATCTGTTTCACGATGCATTAAAAAACTGCAAGATCAGAATGCAAGGGTTATTTGACGTGGCCAGTCTACCTGAAAACCCAGTGTATAATCCGGTATCTACAGTCAGAAAATTCCACAAGTCGGAAATAACTCATACTCAAAACCACAACAAAAAAGGGCGGATATTGATGTCCTGAAAATCAAACGAAAATAGAGGGGAAAAAGAAAAGAAAACAATCCAAAGTCCCAAAATCTCGAAATGCTACACTAACCATAAGTCTAAATAAATCTAGCAATACAAAAGCAACTGTACAAAAAATAAATCTTCAACCCTGCCACCAACTTGCGGTCAACCCATCTCATTAGTTCTTACATAGTAAAAAGTCATCACGGCACACTCTACTTTCTCGCTCAAGGTGACATACAATCTGTTGGCGTGTTGGTCGTGGGAAAAGCGGGTCGGCGCTTCACACATACACCTGATTGGCTGCATGCACGTCGTCCCCTCACCCACCCCCGGCATCACCAATAGCCAGGGTCTACGCACTCCTCTGCTCGCACTGACACTCTGATGTAATGCTCCATACAGAATAGTCTCGTCACCTTGAATTTGTAGATGCGTGCAGATACGGTTATTTTTAGATCCGGCCATTGTCCCTAGAGCCCACCACGGCCGGTCTGGCGGGACGGGCAAATCCTCCTCCCCCTCGGCCTCGACCTCGACCTCGACTGCTATGGCTATGGCTATGGCTATGGCTATGGCTTTGATTTCCAGGCCCGAGTATGCCTTGTACATGCCCGTAGCAGCCATTTATCTGGCCTTCATCGGCCAAAAAGAGACTTTGCTTTGTAGAGATGTGCCTGTTCATCACCCCCTGAGATCGGCACGGACAATGCTGGGCCTGGAAGAAGAAAAGGCTAAAAGCCAAGGCTATCTCCTTGCCATGCGGGGTGATGAGATCCAGCATTCCTATTTGCTTTGGCCGTGTCTTCGAAGCGCCTGCCAGAAATAGCGGCAGTCTAATGCTACATCCGTGTGCTATGGTAGACATCGATGCTTGATCGTTGACTCTTCAACTATCATGAATTGTTAACTCTGATGGTAAGACGAGATACGACCGTGTTCTATTTTGGGCTTGTTCAACACGGTGAGTGTCTAATTTAATTGTCATCTCAACGGAATCTCGACGAGATCTCCACGAAGAGGCCCATCACTCGACATCTCCCGGATCTGCTGCTGCCCGGGACTCGACGCAACTCGAGATATCCAAGGAGATTGGTTGAGTGATCAGTCCTTGCAGTAGCCATGATGATCTTATCTGGGCTCCTTCAGTAGTGGTATCGAAGCATTGATAAAAATAGAAATAGGATCCGAACATGGTCCCGACACGCAGGCCTTGGTCGGCCAGGTCAAGGTCAAGCCGGACAAGACGATAGCCATGCCTTTGGCCGTGTGACTGTCTCAGAAGCAATTGCAAGCTAGACCAGGCTGACTGCTCGAGGCGAGTATTGATTCTCGTGTCTGACATCTCCGCCATGCCCCTGCTGTGTCTCTGTCTGTTGTCTCTGCTGCGTCTCATCCAGACGGCCGGGCCAGGCGTGAGACATAATGGCATGTTACTCTGGTCAAATACGGAGCACAAGACATCTCGAGTTCAATATTCAACAGCGCGAGACAAAATAAAATTGGTATTGGACAATCACGCAAATGGAAAGAGTGACTGTTGGCAGTGCTTGACACCGGAACGCCGCCGCTGAAAGTCATGTAGACGTATACAAATGGGCAAGTGGGCAAAAGATAATGAAAACAAGAGTAGAAAGGGGGCAAAGAAGAGAAGAGAAGGAAAGGAAAGAAAAGAAAGGAAAAGAAAAGAAAAAGCCCATACCACAAAATGCAGTACATATGAAAAGTGAGGCTGGTGCAGGTGGCGTAACAGTAAAATAGACAAGAAGAAAATAAAAGAATGTGAGTAACACAAGACAAGAAAAGAACAAAAAAATGCAAATAATAAGAAACCATCAACCCATCAAACCATCAAACCATCAAACCATCAAACCATCAAAATAAATATAAAAATATAAAAAATAACAAAGTCACCGACTTTTGGGACACGGTCGCTTAGCACGAGCTGATGCGAGACAATAAGCCAAAGGAAAGCGGCCGGGAGTAGAATGAAGAACAAAGAAAGAAAAAGAAAAGGAGCCGGTTTTGCTTGCTTTTGTGCTTTTGCGTGCATCGTATCTCATGATAGTGTGCCCCTAAACTCCCAGTCATGGCTGATATAATCAAATAAACAAGACAAATGAAATGCGATGCATCAAGAAAAAGAAAAGTCGGAAAATATTAAGCAAGACAAAGCGGCAAGCCAGCTAAAGAGGGAAGCATTGGGACATGGACTTGGACCCGGACTTGGGCTTGAGCTTGAGCTTGAGCATGGGCTCGGACTCGGACGGGGACTCGGACTTGGACATGTTGACATCAGCCTATGGCATGTCCGTGTCCAGCTCGCCGCCCGTATTCATGCTGACATTGCCAGCGCTCTCATCCCCCACAGATGACGAGTCGTTCCAGTCGCCCTCGTCGACGCCAGACTCGTACTCGTCCTCGAGGCCGTCGCCGTCCAGCGGTGCCGGAATGGGTCTCGATAGCTCGGCCACCACCGGCAACAGCTGTAGCCACTGGAGGATGAGGCTTTGGGTGTTCGCGTCAGTGATGGTACCGGTGGTACCGGTGTTATCGGCGCTGTCGCCGTTGCCAGTATCGTTGATCTCGGTGTTGGCCTCGGCCGCGACTTCAGTAGGGACCTCAGCCAGTTCCCCAGGGCTGCCGCTGTAAAAGGGCTGCAGCAAGGCGACTATGCGCTCGATCAGCCGCAGCGCACGAGCGGGCGCGCGCATCCGCGTCATGGCGTAGCTGTCGCGCAAAAAGGTAAGCAGTTCAATGCCAAACAGCCTGGCCATTGTTGTAACGAGCTCGGTGCGCGCTGCGCCTCCATCGGCACTGCTAAACGGCGCGTTGGGTCCGCGCTCCAGCATCAGCACGTCAACCACAAAGTCCGCCACGTCTTCTGTCACCCCGAATTCGTAGAATGCCAGCAGGCCGGGTGTCCACACCAGCACAATGCGGAGATTCTCCTCCAGCAGCTTGAGGTTGACTGGCTTGGGTGTCGCCGTGGCTGCGTCTTCACCCGCGCCTTCGCCAGCATCGTCATCCACAGTCTCGCCATTGGCAATCCGTCTATTGCCAGAGTCAAGGTAGAGCATGCGCAGCGCCTCAAAGTAAACCCGCCGGTTCATTTCCTTGGTGAGAACACGGCACTGCTCTGCAAGCCCCAACATCATCATCAGCCCGGATGTGTCGGCAGCGTCGGCACCGCGGACATATACCACCGCGGCCCGCACATACGGCGTTTGGTAATTGGCCGAAAACACGTCAAAGCCGGCCCTGAGCGTTGTATACACCCTCTTCTTCATCGCCGGGTGTCTGCGCATCAGCCGCATGACAATTGCGTCCGTCTCCGCCTTGTTCTGGCCCAGTCCAACGAGCTTGTCAACAAAAATGTTAACACTCGGCCCTGGGTACTGCGTCGGCCAGTCAAGCGCAAGCATGTTAGATTCAGGCTTCAGCAAGGGCAGGTCGTCGCCTGGCTTCCGCAGGTGCCACTCGAAACGGCAAACGTTCTCCTCGATGCGGAACTGGGTCAAGTCATGGAGATTGCTGTCGAGATACATGCCGCTCATGACAGTGCTGATCACGGAGATCAGGCTCGTGTACGGCACGACCCGATTCGCTTGCCGCCGCTCGAGGTTGTGGAGCATTCTGTTCATCTGCCAGTTTTGGCCCGACAGCTTGGGATCTGCCATGATCACCTCTAGCGCTTTTCGCAGGCCCTCGGCATCCATAAATGCCGCCACCTCGGCACGGCCCATTCTCACAAACATGTTCATGAACCCAAATGTCTCGGGCCACGAACGGAACAGAATATGGATGTGTCGCCACAGCTGCCGGATCAGCCCTTGCGCATACGTCACAATCATGCACTTGCGGACCATCTCGCGCGGGTCGCGCTGTGTTGTGACGTCATTGGCTCGTCTGTCGAGACCGGCGTCGACGCCCATGTCGACGTCCTGGTCTTTGTCAACGTCGTCAACGTCGTCAACACCAATGTCAACGCCGTCCATGTACAAGTCACCGACAATGTCAATCGCGCTGCTGCCGTCTATGTCCACGACGGGCATGCTGTAATAGCTCTGGTTGAATGCCTCCCGCACATTCATGAGCGTGCGAATGACGAGCGACGCCACATCGATCCGAATCGTGACTTCGGGGCAGCGCTGCAACATTTGGTGGAACACCTGTGGGCGAGCCCCAAAGTAGTCGTAGATGGCAAGCGAGCAAAGGGTGCATTTTTGAGTCATCGACTCGATGCGACTCCGCAACGTCAAGTAGTCAGGCATGTCTCTAGTGCGCATGGCTACCTGGTCCAGATGGCTCAGTGCCATCTGCAATGCGCGGTTCTCCACCACGTGGTTGCTCGAGCACTTCTCGTCCGGCTGCATCTTTTGCACCTGCAGGAGAACCTTATTAACGAAAATGACGTGCTGCGGATCAAAGAGGACGTGGCGGCGAAGAAGCTGCGCGTTCTCCCGGTGAATGTGCGCGGCGACGCCCGGGAGTACTTCCACCTTGTGCGGGCCCGTCAGGCCCGCCTTTTCCAGGGCTTGCTGCTCCGCTTCGAGCGCTGACCGTCGCTGGTAGAATAGCATGTACGCGCTGTACGATTTCTCGACAATCTCGCCAGCGCCGCTGCCGTCCGTGTTGCCGTAGCCTGCCATAGCCGGCCGGTAGTCGGTGCCGCCAAAGCACTGCGGTTCCATCAAAGCCGGATCCCATTCGTTGACTATGTCATCGTTGAACTCGACCCAGCTGCCCTCTGCTTTCGTCGACGGGCGCTCGCGAATAAACGAGTAGTAGTGTCCAGACTCGGCTGTTCCTGCGTGCACAAGCACACCCACGAGTTCAAACATATCGGGTGTTTGCTCCTTGTCCGGGTTGCTGAGATGGTCGATCGTGTACGGCCGCATGTCAATCTCATGGGGGAACGAGAAGTGGTCATTGATCTTGTTGCGCATGCCGGTGCGCAGGTTGTATTCGAACCGCTTGAGATGGAAAATGAGGTGATCGGGGACTTCCTTGAGACACGCCCGCTTCGTCGCTACAACGTGTTCATTGCAGTCTGAGCACTTGTACTTGTTCTCGCCTTCCATCACCTCGCCCTCGACGTAAGCCTCCAAACTCTCCATCAGGCTCAACTTTCCCTTGATGTCGCACTGGATAGCCGAGAACGGCTCGAGCCTTTCCGAAACGTGCTCGCACTGGTGCGATCGAATCTGTTGCACAATCTGGCCGCCGTAAAACGACCGAAGCTGTCTCTTCGCCATAGCGGTAGGCATGTGAGCTTCCCAGCGATCAAACAAGAGGTTGAAGAACTCGTCCACATCCATCTGGATACTAATGTCAATCGGCCCATTGTCGTAAGTCTTGATGGAATTGGTGCACGACTGCGTTTCCAGGTACCGGCGGACACTGTTTTGCATGTAGCTGAACAAAAGGCGTGTCTGGAACACCATGCTGTTCGCGTCTTCGTTGGCCGGATCGATCTGAATAATAAACTGCCGGAACTTGACATTCATAAACAGCTGCGTCAGAAGCGAGTTAAAGTAGCACGTGTTGGACTGGTTGTACAGTCCAACATAGCCGCATGGTGCGCGCAAAGCCTTATTTGGGTCGTACACGACAGGCAGTTCGTAGCTGTAGATGTAGTCCTCTTCGTCCGTCGGCTCCGCGGGAACGAGCTGGTCAAGGTTCTTGACCAGCTTCCGCAGCTGCTTCGTATCGTCGCTAGCAATATCCAGAAGCAGATTTGACAGCATGGCGCGAGTCTTACTGCAGGTCACGATTTGCAAATCTTGGCGGTTCGGGGAGACGGTCGCGTCAACCAGTGGCATGTAGGCATCGTCATTGTTATTGATGCTAGTGCTTGCGCTGCTTCCCCGGCGGGTTTGTTGCTGCCAGGGAGGGAACAGATGCTTCCAGAAGATGCTGTCCACAAAGTCTGGTGGGAATTGACCAGAGCCCTGTGTGGCGCGGTAAACCAGCTCGAGCGTCTTGGCCAGGCCATACATTGCGTAATCGAGAAGCTCAGGCTGTGTAGCGTCCTCAATAGTGTCATACTGAAGCAGCAGTAGTGCCATGTCAGACAAGAGAGTCTCAAGGTTGAGCGGCACTCCGCTGCTTAGGGGTTGCACGAAACAGCCTTCAATCAGATTGAAAAAGCCCTCGCACTTGGTTGGGAGGCGGATAGCTTCAGGGATGAGCTCAACGATAGCCGGCAAGAAAAACTCTTGGAACTCAGCAAGGCTCACGGCCTCGGAACCAGTGGTTGCCGTTTCGTTAAAGACAGCCCGTCTGGCAATAAGATTTTCGGCCAGCTCGCGCACAAGCTCCCGGTCGTCGAATAGGAGTAGACGAGCGATCAAGGCTTTGGTCTTTGTGTGCGCCTGGAATGCAGCCCAAAAAGGGCGGCTCAGCGAGCATGCATCGATGATAGTGCGGAAAAGCAGCTCAATCAGGCCCATGCTTGCCTCTGTGTGTTCGTAGTCGAGCGTTTTCGATAACATGTCCAGGAGGTGTGATAGCAGGTTTTCATCCAGCTTGTCTCGGACAGCCTCACTGCCAATAGAGCTGAGTAGGACCAGGTCCAGAAGCTGGAGAAGTTTGAGGTCAAGGTCGGTCTGCAGTGCAATGTTGTTCTTGGGGACACGTGCAGTATCTGGATCACAAATGGCACCGGTGACCAGTCTTGCGGTCGTTACAATAGCAGAATCCCAGCCCGGGATTTCCTCTGTCACATCTGCCGTCTCTGTCACCTCTCCCGTGTCGTCGATGCGGCCCTTTGCTTCTGCATCGCTGCCTTTGGACTGGGGTATGTCAATTGCGTCGGTCGGCGATGCCTTGCTTTCCATCGCATCTTCTGGCGTAGTCATCCGAGTGTCTGCGGATCCGTCCCTAGTCTCAACCTTGGCGTGGGGTGACAACGATGACGCCGTGTTGGCTGTGCTGGATCGTCTGCCGTCCTCCAGGTGCTTCGTGGCGAACTCGTGAAGGGCGTGCAGGGCATAGAGAGACTTATACGGCTGGTGCTCGTAAAGTACATCCCGGCAAGTCAGGCCTTGACGCTCAAACAGCGTGAACATATTGTCGCCCACTGCCAAATGTACCAAGAGCTCGTAGACTTCACTAGCCAGCTCCTCACTCAGTCCCAGAGACTCCCAGAGTTCTTCAAAGTGGTCTAGGATTGCACCTTGCACATCCAGCGTGGTTTCTGTCGAGCCTGAACTTGGGCTCTCTGCATCATCTGTAGGCTCGTCACGCCGCACCAGAAGAAGGCAGTCGTGAATTTTGAGATCCTCCAATGACTGGGTAATATCCAGTGGCTGGAAACGGCCGCCGTGTGCGTAGACCTTGTACCGTTCGAATCCAGTAGCCGCCTTGATACTCTCAAAGAGGAACCCGGCCGTGTTGAGTCGGCCAGCATTGAGGGTCCGGACCTCGGTTTGCTTGGTGCCATCAAACGACTGGTACTTGAGGCCTGCGGACTCGCCATTCAGGGTCGTCTCGGGCGTGCTCGGCTTGAAGTACGGGAATACTTCGCGGTGCTCCTGGAGGAACTGCTGGAGAACGCGTACTGAGCGAAGGAAAACAAGGCCTGGCTCGTGGATCTGCTCGTCTTCTTGGCTGTCACCCAAAGTTTTCAGCTTTTTAGCAGCGGACGATGCCTGCCGCAAGCAGCGCTCGATAAGAGCCATGTGAATCATGCGCCTTTTTTCTGAGGTACAGCACCGGATGGCTGTGCTGTTGATGTATACCTCCTTCACTAGCAGTTGGGTTGCGCCGTGCTCGATTGTGTTGACGGGCGTCGTAAGGACAATCTGCCACAGCTGCTCCAGGGCAATACTGTCAGCCGTCTTTTCCGGGAGATTGTCTCCGCCTTCGGTGGTGGTGGAATGGCTTGTCTCCGAGGTCTCGCTAGAAGCCGCATGGGCCGCTTCTGTAAGCAACAGATCGCACGTGGGGTCCACCAGTGCAGGGGCGAGCCATTCTTGAAGAAACCTCAACAGGCCCTCGCAGAAGCAAGAGGCCGGCAGTTTGGGAATATAAGTGCTGAGAGCCTGTAGCAAGAACTGGTTGTCCCTCGACGTTACATCCCCACTGCAGAAGGAGGTGAGAATGAACCAAGATGCATTGCGGTCGGCCTCGCATGCGGCATATTCTCCAAACATCAAGTCCCAGACACGAGAGCTGAGGTCTGGGGCGAGGGTTGCTGAGTAGGAGCGCAAAATATGATAAAGAAAATAGCGGCGGGCTTGGCATGCAGGCCCTTGAAGGACGGTCATTTTGCTGAGGGGAGGCCTGCTCTGAATGGCGTACTCCAGGTTGTCCACAACTAGCTGAGTGAAACTGTTGCTGGACATCAGATGGTCGAGGTCAGTTATGCCTCCTCCGCCATGTCTGTTAATGATGGTGATGGCACTCAGACTTCCCAGCACGGCGTTTGACTTGGCGTCGAGGTCTCTGATGCAAGCGCGGTACAGAGCTTGTCTCTGTGATGTCATGTCAACAATGCGCAGTTGCTTCAAGATCTCGTCTAGCTTGTCGATAAAGAACTTTAGCACTTCGGGGTACCGCACCGAGCCATCCTCGGTAGGGGCAGACGACACGCGGATCTGGTGCAGACAGACCTTGAACGGGATAAACTCGTCCAAGGAATCGGGTCGCGGTGCAGCTGGAAGCAAGATCTGACGAAATGCAATCAGGCACAGATTGCGCATGTACGTTGTAAAGGCCGAGACTGGGACGTCCACGAAGCGCTCGCAGAAATAGACGGCTGTCTCGTGTGAAAAGAAAGGGACAACATCGGCCATCATTTTGATAAGGTTGGTAGGATCCTGTGCAGAGAGGACAGATTTCCAAAACAGATCGGTCTCGGCGCTGGTGTACGTCTGGGAGATGGCCAGAAATCCTATGACGTTGGAGCTTCTCTCAGTAACTTCGGGGTGGCACGTGGGGCTAAGGAAGTAAGACACGACCCCGGAGGCAAGCACCTGGTTGGCAATGTACTTAACAACAATTGGACTTGCTGCGCCCTGGTCGCTATAGCGCTTCCAGAAAGAGACGAGGTCCATGGCGAGATTATCGACGGCCATTAGGCGAAGGTTCATCTGGCTGTTTTTGACAAGGCTAGAGTAGACATTGAGCTTCCAGTTCATAACGTGTGCGTCGGGAAACTGCTCGGGCTGGAAATCGGGGTATGCGTCTGCGATGAAGTCAGGAAGAGGCGCAGCACCGCCCGGGTTGAGACTCTGAGATATGTACAGCAGTTCGCCATGGGCAGTGATGTGCTGGGCCACCTGATCGCCGTTAAGGAAGTCAGTGTGGTCCTTGATGGCAGTTCCAAATACAGCGCGGCAAATCTCAAAGGCCCGGAGACCAAGAGAGAGTCGGCTTTTCAGCAGCGCAAGAGTGTTCTGCTGCACGGAAGTGCGGGTCAGCTTCCTGTAGAACTCGCTCGACAGCGAAGACATGAGCGCAATCATGGTGAAGCAGTTGCCCACAGCTTGGGGAGTCATGGGTACACGAGACTGCATGTCCAAGAGCTGCATCAGTGGGATGAGGCTGCCATTGGGTGTTGCCTGGTTGTACTTAACAAAGGCGATAAGGGTCACATAGACATCATCCTCGACTAGTTGCGGCTCTGAGCGCTCCTCCTCTGCAAGCAACCGTTTCTCGGACATGCTTTGCAGGGCGGCAATGAATGGCATGGAGACCAGGCTTGGCAGGCCGCCGGTTTTGGTATCGAACTCGACAAAATGTGCAGTGAGGCGCGCAAACGAGCGACAGAACATGGCAACACCGGCGCGGACTGCCGATCCAGCGGGAAGATTGTACCCAGGCATGCGAAGAAGGGCAAGGTTGTTGTGGATGAAGCACGGGAGTGCAGTCCAAACATCGTTGTACTCCCGGTACGACTGGCGTAAAGTCTGCACGGATGAGTGCTGAGCAAATACAAGGAACTTTTCGATCCAGTCCTTAGTACCCCTTGCCAGATTGTCGTCGGTCAAGAGATAGGGTGACATTCGGAAGATGTGATCACGAATGCCTTCGTTCATCTCGTAATATGGGAATGCAGGCGTAGGGTCGACAATGCGAGGACTTGGCATACTAGCCGCGGGTCCTGAAGCTGAAGTGCCGTTTTGAGAGAGCATGGTGACAGCATCGCCCTCGGCGACGCTGCCGTCTTCACTACTAGACACGTCGACAATTTCGACAGGAGGACTTGCACCGACTTCATCACTTTCAACAGACAAGGGCACGCCAGAGTCCTGGCCAGCGAGTGCCAGGGCCGATGTGGCCGCTTCAACAGCAGCAGAGAGGCCGTCAACATATTGGGTATTCTCATATGATGCTGGCTGGCCAGCCTGGGCTGGTTGGGCTCGTGGCGACGGTGTTGGGGGGTGTTCTTCGATGGCAGGGTTTCCAGCAAGCGAAAGCTCTTCTGGGACCGCCTGTTGGCTAGCATTCCGCAGGCGCAGGGCAACGTTGGATGGTGTGCCTGCTGGTATGGGCTCGTGGTCTTGTGGCGGAGTATGTGGCCGGGCCGGGGTCGGAGCTGGAGCCGGAGCCGGAGCCGGAGCCGGAGTTAGAGCTGTGGCTGGGGTCTCGGTGGTGTCTTGTGTAGTGTCCATTGCCGTTGTGTCTTTAGTCGGTGTGTGTGTAGAGATGGTAGCAGATGAGCCTCGTGAGGCGTGTAAAACGGAGGTCGAGGATGACGGGGCTGTGCCCTCGTCGACCGGCGGGGTTACCGACTCGCCAGTCATGGCATCCGGGTCAGCAGATTCGGCAGAGAGGCTGCGCGATCTTTCAATGTTGAGGGAAGTACGGCGGCGTTTCCGTGCGGTGTCGTCGTCTTTCTCGAAGGGGTTGGAACGTATGCTGCTAGGATCCACGTAGCCTCCACGCTGGCTTGACTCGCTCTTGGGGGAACTCGAGCCCCGGTCCATTTGGGCCGTCGGGAGGGTGCTGGTTGGACAATGAATGAAAGCCTGCGAGGTTAGACAAATGGCGGTGGAAGAGTGAATGCGCAGGTGTCGCGTAGTGGGTAGTCAGAGCTAGGCGTCGAGGCAGGTCGAGGGCGGTCGAGGACAGGATGCAAGTGAAGACAAAAAGCTAAAGGCATAAACCGGGGTAGGTCCTTTGGCGGTGCTGTGTTGCCAGTAGAGTTGGAGAGCTCCGCAGTGGACCGCTCTGACGTCGACGATTGTAGGGGGGGAGGGGACGTACACTATCTGTAGGCTGGTGGTAGAAAGGTGAGAATGGTTATCGGCGGGCGGGTAGGACTGGGGGTTAAGAATGAAGCTGGGTTGTGCCGAAGACGCAATGTCGCACGAGATGCTCGAGGTAGCTTTGGGGGTTTCGTGGATTGCGAGGCGTTTTAAGAGGTATTTTGGCGTCCGAACTCGAGGCTCTGATGTCGTGAGAGTAGTACTGTCGAGGATCATAACGGTTAGCATTCGCAGACGGACTGGCGGGTTAAGTGATAATAGTGTAGTTGGCGTCCAGGATTACTAGCAAACCGGCGTGGCAGAGCTCTAGTGGGGAACGAAGGGTGTCAAATGAAGAAGAGGAAAAAGGAAAGAAAAGAAAAGGAAGAAAAGAAAAGGAAGAAAATAGACGAAAATAGACGGCAAAAAATAATAAGCAAAAAGGGTTGGCAGGTTTCTGGATTTATTGTCTTTTTTCAGTCTCGCCCTTTCGCTATATTTTTTCGGCGGCCTGTATAGCATGGTATATTTCCATCTGCTCGCAAGAATAGCTGTTCTCTTTTCCCCAAGTCATCGATGCGGGATGCACTTCTTGGCACGTACCGTTTGTAGACAATATCGGATAGTCCGTCGAGGTTTAGCTGGAGCACAGCTGTGGCATAAGGATCGCCATGTAAAGCGGCGCTTCCGTCGTGTTCGCGCGCTGGTCGGTTGTTCTTGGGTTCGTGAATTGTGGTTTGTGGTTCGCAGTTCGTGTCGATCGGCGTTGTCAAGCTCGAGGTGTGCACACTGTATGGAATGTACTGTAGCACGGGTGCAGGGTATGCGAGCCTGTGAAAGACAGCTCAAGAAGAAAAGCTGTCCGACTCGGCGTCGGTGATGAACAATCGATGGATGGCTGATAAGAGATGGCGGGCAATAATCGATGGAAGGATGGAATGAAGACGGGCGAGGCTGAAGTTGTTTTTGGTTAGACCTTGTTCAAGGCAGACTTTGGCAGCGAGAGACAGGGCGATCACAAGGGTAGAAAATAAAGAAGACGCCAATAGTATGCGAGCATGGGTAAATGGGTGGTATTGGTGAACGCAGGCGTGCTGGGCGTAGTATTGGTTGGGGATGAGCAGAAGTAGAAGAGGATGAAGGGAAATGAAGCAGGCCGAGGTCAGACGTCAAGATGGAGCCCAGAGTATGACAAAACAAGAAGGTGCAGCAGGAAGGTACAGCAGTGCAAGGAAGGAGACGAAAGACAAGAGACAAAATAAGCAGGTACGCGCCAGGAAACAGAAGGGGCAGCATACATACAAGTCAGGGCAGCTTGCAGAACAGTGGCATGGGCGATATTCGAATAAACGGGAAGGGGCGATGCACGCGCAGCGTCGAGTGGTGTATGCAAAACGCGATGCTTCAAGGTGGTATAACCCTAAAATCGTGCAGTAATACAGAGTAGAGAGAGCTCTGCGTCAAAGTGCGGGGCAGCTGCCTTGTTTGCTTGTGAGATGATGGATCTTATCAGGGAAGGCGCGACCGGCCTGGTTAAAGTGGTTTGGGGCGATTTGGGGGAACAGAGGGGCAAAGCTGTCGTTCTAGCGCGATTCCAAGCCCCGTAAGACGGGTAGGCAGCAGCGATGGCAGGGTGGATATCAGACAATAGGCGGAATGCGATAGGCGGATTGGAGAGGCAGAGGCAGGGCAGAACTGGGGGATTGGCGGCGTAGCTGTATCTTACTGTAGCACTCAGTGTGACAAAATATGCTGAAGCTGTGCTCCTAAAAGCGCTATGCAGCTTTAGGCTTTTAAGGCGTAACTGGTGCGAAAAGAATAGCGTCAGCCTAGCTAAAGTCGCGTTGATGGAGACGCGGGTCGACGCGACTTTGAGATGTGAAAGTAGAGAAGAAGAGAAGAGTAAAGGCAAGCAGTCATTGAAATTGGAAACGAGGAGTTCGGCCAACAGAGTAGAGAAGAGTGAGTCGGGGAGAGATCATTTGATTTGTTTTAGTGTGCTTATGAAAGCAATGACGAAATGGACGGATGAGGAAGAGGGTGGGCGATCTGGCCAATCAGACGCGGGCTGATTTAGTGAGCTCAAACCGTCGACGGTTCAGAGAGAAGATGAAAACACCTCCAGGATAAACGAAACAGAACAGGTCAAAAATATAACAAATTCGACATGGAAACTGCACACATGCCCCAAACTGGAAACGAAAATGGACACTCACGATAGTAAGACAAGCCTTTGTTGGGCGAAGGGCATCAGATATCTAGAGATTCGGGCGACCGAGAGAAAGAGAATGAAGAGGTGGGAAAGGCAGCTTCTTCAAGACATGAAATGATATTATACTACTCACAGTTATAATATAAAAATGATACAAAAATGTCACAAAACACTGCTTCCACTTCCACTGCTGGCAAAGTGGCAGCCTCAGACAAATAAGATGCATGTTGGCATCGAGAGTGAAGATGGCGTTGGTGGCGACTGTGTGGTATGTAACTACAATGGCAGAGACCTGGCGATGACAAGAGCCCTTACGCATTGTCTTTGCCTACATGTACTTTTAATTTAAAAAAACAACTGTTGTCCTGGCATCAACAGAAAAAGGTCTCAAAGTATCGTGATGCTACGTTAGACAAGTACCTTTGCACGTAATTATAGTGTAAAGGTACATCATGGAATCCGCGCTAGCACGATACAACAAAAAGGCAAGCAACAAGACCTCTTCAGAAGGTGTTGGTATTGACATGGTGGATTTCGGGAGCACAGCTGAAGCGATCTCGTTTGTTCTCTATTGTTTTTTACTTTTATTTTTTCAAGTTCGTTCAAGTCTGTTGTCGTGAGTAAACGGCAGAGTAAACAGTCCAGATGATTGTGCTTAGTCATCATACTAGAGTGGCTCGCCGTTAGTTGCTGCATCAAGCTTTTCGCATGCAAGACTCGACCTTGCGACGCATATCACAACCAGCAACAGCCCCCTTTGGCGCCAATAGACACCCAGTTCTAACTGAAATCCGCTCTATATACATTCCAAAAGACATTGCATATTTTTCTATAATTTTACAGCACGTCCACAGCCCCTTTACGGCATATAAGCCCATCTCATCGTCAACGGCTTCATCTCACTTGCGTCACCTGTGCCGATCTCACATCTCATATATCTCATATTTTTCACGCATATATTTCAAGATGAGCAGGCGCAAGGTTGCCGAGCTGGACACGCCTTTTTCTAGCGTTGAATGGTGCGTCTGTTTGACTCGTGTCTATTGTTTGTTTGCCGACGCACCCCCTTGCTGACACAGCTGACACGTCAGGCCATCCATCTCTCAAGAAGACCAGGACTCTATCCTCGAGCTTCTATGCAGGTATTTATTTATTATATACTCTCTTTGTTGTTTGTATTCTAGAAATCGTTCCCTAACTCTCCCAGTCTCCTGGAACCCATTGGCCAGCACCGGCGCAACCACGTCGTGCCGTCTGAGGGAAAACGCAGCCGGCAAAAGGCCAAGGACGCAAAGAAGACGGAGCCGACAACAGATGGTCAAGGCCTATCAAAGGATGTAGCAATGGGAGACGCCGCACTTGCTGCACCTCCGCCCCCAGAACTGGCTGGCTTTGTCGACGTCGGGCTCGTCAGCATCACGCGCGAGCTGTCCAGCCAGGCCACGGCTACTCAAGAAACACAGGAGACACAGGAGACACAGGTATCACCAGCCAAAGACGAGCCCACAAAATCCAAGCCACCCTATGTGGCCGTCTTTGTTGTCCGCTCCGGCCACCCGTCCGCCTTTTACTCCCACTTCCCCCAGATGGTCGCCGCCTCGTCGACACCGCCTCTGCTCGTCGGCTTCTCCCGGGCCTGTGAGGAGCGCTTAAGCACGGCTCTAGGTGTCCCG
The DNA here is from genome assembly GCA_022392935.1 of Ophiostoma cf. undulatum. Classification (NCBI taxonomy): domain Eukaryota; kingdom Fungi; phylum Ascomycota; class Sordariomycetes; order Ophiostomatales; family Ophiostomataceae; genus Ophiostoma; species Ophiostoma cf. undulatum. Next base: position 1,253,881 of record JAKRGL010000054.1, on the reverse strand, counting down.
CGCGTGTCCAGCATCGGCCTGCGCGCCAACTCACCGCAGTCGCAAGGGCTCGTGTCTTTTCTCCGTGAAAAGGTCGCTCCCATCCGCGTGGCGTGGCTCGAGGAGGCGGTCCGCGGCCAGTATCGCGAGACAAACATTCACATGGCCGACGTCAAGGTCGGGCCCAAGAAGAAGAAGCAGCAGTGAATATTATAAATAACCTATCTCTGTGTCTCTTTCTATCTCTCTCTCTACATATACATTCATGCATCTGACAAGGCATGCTTTGGTCAGTGAATAGGCTGGGATGGCGTGTTGTCCTGATGACTAAATGTGACTGAAGTGGAAAGAGCTCTTTAAACCTGACGCCCATTCGCCCTTATTCCCTCTGACAGCCACGCCCACTGCACCTTGGCCTCCTTCACTTGCAAGCCCTCGAGTCCCTTCTCCTACTAGCACCTGCTGTAGAAGCGTAGGGCCGATGCTCGGAGAGCTGCACGATGCCATGGAGGCATGCACGAGAGTCTGGGGGAAGGAGGGAGCAGTTCTCTCTCCATTGCTCCTTCCTTTTTTGCCCGAGGGACTCGTCCGTGGCTGCCCTTTTCAAATAAGATGAATCGTACAGTGACTCTAATTTGTAGAGATTATTTAAGCAGCTCCTCTGTTGCCGCGGCGTTTCCTATTTTGATTTTTTTGAGGCTTCCTCTTCTCATGGCCTCCCTTCATCTCTCTGCCACATCGCCAGATTTTTAACATTGCCTGAAACTGTACAAGCTCGTCTTTCTCTGTCCGTCTTTCTCTGTCCGTCTTTCTCTGTCTTTCACTATCAATCTCTCGTCAGACACCACCTCGTCGTCGACATCACATCCTCGACATTGTCGACACCACTATCATGGCTTCTAGCAGCGGTGGTGGTTTCTCCAAAGAACAGCTCGCTCTGGCAAAGCAGCTCCAAAGCGGCTATGTCAACAGCGGCACCTTCCACTCGCAGGGCCAGGGCGGCCCAAAGGGCGGCTCGTCTCTGTCGGCCCCGAGAATGCCGCATGCAACGCAGCCCGTCCGCTCGCAGCCGCCTCATCTCCGGGCAGCAAACGGGCTGGTTCGTCCCCTGCCCGGCAATGGTGAGTGGCTGTCTCTTGCTTGCCATTAACTGAAAACTGCAGTATATGTCGATCGTTACTGACACTGTGAAGCACCAGCTACCCACCCCGCTGCCATGACCACTACTGGTAGACCTGCTCCTCCTCCCGTTCAGCCATCTGCTGCCCGGCCTGTTCTAGCTCCGGCTGTTCCTGCTGCTCCTGCTGCCTCTACGGTGCCTCCTCATCTCCGCGTATCGCTCCAGGCTGCCAGATCCATCACTCAGTCTACCTCTACTGCAGGCCCGGCTCCGCCTGTTCAGTCCATGCCCGCAAACAATCTGTCGTACAACAGACCCCCTCCCATGCCTACTAACCTCCAGCCTGCTATGACCCCGTCTCCCATGTTCCCAGCTGCGACTACGACTGCTCCCAAGCCGGCTCCCGCCACTGAGCCTGGCACTGCCTCCAACACGGCCTCCCACATGACCTCTGCTCCCCGTCCCGCTCAGCAAACGCCAAACGCTCAGCTCTTGAAGACGGTGCTTTCTGCTGCCCAGGCTCGGACTGAAAGCCGTGAGGACAACTTGACCCCTGCACAGCTCAACCGTCGTGATGATGCCGTCTCCAAGGCTGTGATGCAGGGCATCAAGATCAACCAGTCAGGAAAGCCCATCGTGTGGAACTGGGCTTCAGAGGAGCCTGTTGCTCGTGAGCTCACGGCTGCTGAGATTGAGCAGATGCAGAAGAGCGAGCCCCTTCCTCCCATGATCTACGCCCGTCCTTTCCATGAAAACGCTATCATGAGGGCCCCTGGTGTCGAGGAAAAGTCCGAGGCTGGTGTCGAGTATGTATAGTCGCTTTGTTTATTACTCAGCTTGGAGCTGCCGTTCACTAACACCTAAACAGGCCATCGCCTCGTAAGGTCATCGGCCTGAAGGGCTCTCGCCATGCCTATTAGCCATTCTTACTAATTTTTAATGATTTATTATAAGAATGATGAGTTTCCTCGCTGTTTGAGGGGGATACAAAGAGAAGATGCTCGCACCACAGCGGACAGACTGTTACACAGGACGTGCGTTGAGTGGGCAACCAAGGGGCACAGGTGCAGGGCGAGCATGAGAACATGTCAAGTTACTCTGGATTTATCGTTGATAGCTACCATCTAGTAGACAGCCGGCCGGATAGTACAGGCCATAACTAGATAGGTTTCAAGCTAGCAATCAAGAGATTTACTAGGTGTCGAGTATTTTATACATAATATTTTGTGTGTGAAATATTAACTGCGAAATGGTTATTGTAGCTTTTAGATGCCTATCCTAGATTACAAAGAAACAAGAGAAATGCTGGTTCCATATGACTGACCCAATGCTCCTTGGAGTGTACAGAAGATGCCAATCGGCAAGATAGATAAAGTAGAAACAAATGCAAAAAGACAAAAAAAAAAAAAAAAAAGAGCAAAATACAAACGACTCGGCAAGAAAAACAAAACACTTTTATACCAAGAAACACCCCCCACCGACCTACTGCAGCATCGAGTCCAGAGACTCGCCGAGCACCTCCTCGATGGCGTGGATCCAGCGCGTCGTCTCGCGGTCAATCGACTCGTCGCTGTCCTCCTGCAGCTCGCTCAGCAGCGGCAGCATCTCCGGCAGCATCGCCAGCCACTCCTCGCCCACCTCCGTCGCCAGCGCCTGCTGGCACTGCACCAGCGCCAGCCGCTCCGCCGTGTGGCTCGCGTGCTGCAGCCGCTTCAGCAGCAGCCCGTTGAGCTCCTTTTGGTGGTCCGCAGAGTGCGCCGCCTTGGCCAGCTCGACAACCGCAGGCACCAGGTGGTCCACAAGCACCGTCGTGCCCGCCAGGTCCTTGGCCTTGCCAAACTGCTCCACAATCGCCGGCGCAACCGCCTCAAAGTGCGTCGGCACCTGCCAGAAGCTGTTGGCGCTGTTGGCAGCGTCGTCGTTTGAGAACGCCGCCGTCAGCGTCTGCAGCACGCGCGTCCACAGCGCGCGGTCCTCCAGGCTGTTGCCGACGCGCGCCGCGCGCAGAGCCGCCGCCGCACCGTCCATCATGTACGCCGCGTACGACGTCACGGCCGACTTGAGCCGGTCAAAGAAGAGGAACAGGAAGCCATAGACGGCCTGCTGGCGCAGGCAGCGGCCCAGCACGTCCAGCTGCGGCAGGCCGCTGTCGCACCACTGCATCAGGTCGGCAAACATGGGCCGGAACGCCGTGTCGTTGAGCTTGAACACCATGTGCAGCGCCGCCGTGTTGACGGCCGTCTCAAGCTCGTTAAGCTTGAGCTCCGCCGCCGCCGCAGCCGCAGGGCTCGTCGTGCCCGCCGCCAGCAAAGGGTTGCTAACCCGGGTCTCGCGGCGCAGGTCAAACGCGCTGTGCAGAATGGCCGACAGCAGCGGCAGGTTCTTGACAACAACCGACTTGCCGTGCTTGTCAATCACAGCCGTCAGCACCTGCACGTACTCGACCGTGGCCGTCCGGCCCGCAGCTACGGCACTGGCCCAGTTGCGGCGCAGCACCTCGAGCATCACCTTGGCGTCCATCTGGCGCGCAAACAGCATCAGGCAGTGCACGCGGCTGGTATTAGCATCATTGTCGTCCTTATCGGTGAGGCCGGCCTCGGCCGACGCAAACGAGCTGACAAACAGGCGGTCCAGATTGGCGCCCGTCATCATAAACGGCAGGTGCTGGGCCAGCGCCATCATGAACGAGTAGACGGCATTGTGCAGCGACACGCTGCTCTCACTCAGCACAACCTTCTTGTTGCTGCCGCCATTGGCCGCGGGCTCGCCCGCCAGGCTCTCCTGCAGGTAGGTCAGGGCGCGGGGCACGGCCGTGGGCAGCACGGGCACAATCGCATCGTGCAGGACATCGACCAGCGAGGCCAGGCACAGCAGAGCCATGACACGCAGGCGGGGGTCCGCCTGGCCCAGGCAGGCCTCACCGGCAATCGCGGCGGCAGCAGCCGTGACGGCCTCCAGATCGCGCTTGCCGTACTTCTCGGCAATCTTGTCAACACACGTAACGGCAGTGTGCTTGTAGGCAATGTCGCTCGAGTCGCGGATGACGGCAGTGAGCTGCGGCAGGAAAGCCAGCAGCGCAGTGCGCGACTTGGCGCTGGACACGCGCTCGTCGTCGACGCGCACCTCGAGGGCGCGCAGCACCTTTTGGCGCACACCCATGTTGGGGCGGTTGAGCAGCTCCTCGACGGCTTTGATGAACTCGCTGATGGACTGCAGGTTGAGCAGCTGGGCCAGCGAGTCGCCGCAGCGGCTGTGCAGCTGCTGCTTGCGGGCAGGCGTGCTGCCGTTGGCCTTGACGGTGTCGGCCAGCGTCAGGATGTCCTCAAGCAGCTGAATGTAAAGCTCGCGGATCTTGGCCGTCTCCATGTTGTCGTCGGCATCCTCGAGGCCAGAGATCTCCTCCTTGAGGCGGCGGTTGGACAGCAGGTGCGGCAGCAAAGTGAGCGCCTTGATGGCAGACTTTTGCAGGTCCACCTCGCCGTCGTCCTCGCGCTTTCCGCTCAGCAGCGTCGCAGACAGGGCAGGCTTGGGCTTGAAAATGTCGCCCGTGAGAGACACAAACTTGATCAGAGACTGCAGCTGCGTCTCGACGGGGAACGAGCCGATCAGCTCCGTCAGGAAATCGCAGGTGCTGTCGGCCGTGCCGTAGCGGTCGGCAAACATGGCCAGGACGGCAAACAAGAAGTCCTCGGGGCCCAGGTTCTCGATAAGCGAAATGAACAGGTCGTGCTTGCGGTGCGAGGGGATGTGCTCGTAGGCAATGACGAAGCTGGACAGCAGGTCCGAGGCGCTGGCCACAATGTTGCGCTTGCCCTTCTTGAAGGTCTCGATCAGGGGCGGGATGACCTCCTTGATGGTCTGGTTGACAACGTGGGCAGAGTAGTCATCGCTCTGGCGCAGCACCGAGGTGCCCATCAGGGTGAAGATGGGCATCACACTGTGCAGCACGACATCGGGGGCCGTCTTGGCTAGGCTAGCAACCAGCAGCAGGGCTGTGTTCTGGACCGCCGGGCTCGACGACTTATGGATGCAGTTGACCAGCACATCGCCGTGGCCGACAGACGTGTCGATCTTGAGGTTCTTGTTGGTCTGGTAGGCGGGCATCATGGCCAGCAGGCAGTTCAGGACGACGTTCTGCAGGTAGCCCAGCTCCGAGCCGACGTACGAGCGCAGGATCTGGAGATCCGACAGGACAACAAAGAGGCTGGGCAGCAGCTCGGGGTGCTCGGCAGGCTTGGAGCCCTGGACAAGCTGTAGAATAAACGTGGCACGGTTGACCAGCTGTCTGAGCTCGGTGTTGGCCTGCAGTCTCTGGCCGCGGTTGTGTTCGGACGAGCTGGCTCTCCGTCTCTTGTTGGGGGGTGTGTTGGTGGTCATCTTGGCAGTCTGCTGCAGAGTGTCCAGGAAGTGCGACAGGACCTGCGTGCTAAGCTCGACGTTGTACAGGAGATCAGTGGCCTCCTCGGCAGCAAGGTCGAGCTCGTCGGGCTCGGCAGGGTTGACAGGCGGCTTCTGAACCTGCTCCAGCATGAACTGGGCAGTGACGCTACGGAAGTCCTCCTTCATGACGGGCCACATCTTGCGGAGTCTCTTGAAAGCACAGCTGACCAGGTTCTCGCGGTTGTAAGTGGCGGGCTTCCTGATAATTTCAAACAGAGTCTCAAGGCCGGACGTCTCGTTGGGGATGACAACATCGACAGCGCCGGCATCAACAACGGTCTCGTCCAGGGCCTCCTTGATGATAATGGCAGTGGCAGACTCGGCGTCCAATTCGGACCAGCTGTTGAGCAGGGGCAGCAGCAGCTGTGTGCGGTTGGTGCCAGAGACGCCGCGGACCTCGTTGAGCGTCTTCAGAAGGCGAACCTTGGTGCCAAAGACGGGTGTGAGGACAGTGTGGCTGGAGAGGAACTCAAGAATGGACAGGCGCACGCTGTGCGACAGGCGGGTAGTCTCGCCGCTGTCGGCCTTGCTCGACTTGTCAAGAACATCAGCAAGAACGGCAGGGAGGTGGTCGGCGTGCAGAATGGCCTCGTTGGATGAGCCGGCCAGCACCTCATAGAGGCTGCCTCTGGCGTCAGGCGCCAGCCATGCGAGGTTGGCCTGCTCCGTGTACAGGTTCTTGGTGCCCCAGCGGTTCTTGGCGGCGCTGCTCTTGGACTCCTTCTGGGGAGTGGCCTTCTTAAGCTCAGCAAGGAGGCCGGTAGCAGCGCGGCGGACCTTCTTGGCAGGGTCGCTCAGGGCAGCAATGCAGTAGGGTAGGACGGCCTGGAAGTCGACACCCGTGCAGTCCTCCTGGCGCAGGCGGGCGGCAGCCATATCCAGAGCAGCAACACGGGCCAGAGTGGGGTAAGGGCCGGACCACATGCGGATGCAGAACGTTAGGTAGAAGAAGTCGGACACGGCATCGGCGCGGCCCAGCAGGGGAGCAGCATCGAGCGTCTCGAGCTCGGCCTTGTCGTACGATGCAGTGGCCAGGAAAAGCTGGCAGAACTGCTCAAAGACGCTGTCGGCGTCCTGGGCGAGGCACGAAGCCGGGCGCGAGACGGCAGAAAGACGCTCAGCAGTAGCAACCAGGTCCTCCTTGGTGATGGAGGTGCGGGTCTCCTCGGCGGCGTTGGCCATATCCGTGTCCTCCTGGGGAGCTGATTCGAGCAGCAGCCTGGGACGGATGGTGGCGTCAAGCTTCAGCTCAAGCTCCTCAATGTCGAACTCCTCGTCCTCAATGACCTTGCGAATGATGAGGCCGCCGGCGTTCTCCGGTGCCTGGGACAGCACGATCAGGGTGGTGCCGAGCTCCTTGCGGACGCTGCCGTTGGGGTCGGACTCGTCGTTGATGCCGTGTGCGACAACCAGGAGGGTCTTGAAAGCAACACTGAGCTGCTTGTCCTGGAGGATGCCACCAAGAAGGATGGACTTGATGACAGGCAGAGTGCGGACAGCAGCTTTCTTGGCCAGACGGTCGGTCAGGGCGAGGACAAGGCCGTTGGCGAGCTTGTCGATGCGGCGCTGCTTGCCAATCTCGACGAGCAGCAGGGGCAGGTCCTGCACCTTGAGGACGGCCTTGGCGACCTTGCGCGACAGCTGCTTGGCGGAGCGTTGCTGAGCAAGAATAGACAGGCACACAAGGCCGGTCTTGACGGTCTCCGAGGACCAGCCGTAGACAAGCTGCTCCATAAAGGCCGAGATGGCCTGATCGCCAAGGTTGGCCTTGGACACAAAGACAGAGACGACCATGTAGGCAGCGATCTGGACACCGGGGGCCTGGGAGATCATCAGGGCCTCACCCAGGAGAGGGCCGACCTGCTGCAGGATGGTCTGGTCGTTGTCGGCCTGGACGGCTCTGCGACCGGAGCGGTTCTTGTCGAGCATACCGTTAACAGCCTCGGTCATGACACCACCCCAAAAGGTTATTAAGCCGGGGTAGTGCTGCTCGGCCTTGGCGGCATCAAGTGTGTACTGGGTAATGGTTGTGAGGAAGTTGAACTGCTGGGTGGCGTGCTGGACGATGGCGGCACGGGGGGGTGCGGTCAGAGAGCGGACGTAGGGGCTCAGGAAGCGGAAGTCGTGCGGCAGGGTCTGCGGCAGAATGGACATGAGAGTGGTGAAGACGGGGATGGAGTGGTAGGGCAGGAAGGTCGCAATGACGGTAACTGTGTTGAACTCGTGGATGCTAGAGGAGAGTTAGTGGTGTTCAGGTAGGGGGGGGGGGGGGGGGTCCCAAGCCTCAGGAGGGGGGGTCCTCAACATCAGATGTCAACACAACATACCGGAATCGGCGAATCAGCCACTCGACAGACTTGATGGCCGGCAGGAGGCGCAGTCTGCTGCCGACAAGACGCAGAAACGATTCGATGTGACGGTCCAGCTCCTTGCACGCGGCCTCGTCCATCTGGGTGCGGTCCTCGTCCTGGCTCAGCTCGCTGAAGAGCGTCTTGCCAAAGAGCACAAAGCGCTCGTCCAGCTGACAGAGCTCGTCAAAGCCATCGCGGCAGATGGTGTACACAGACTGAAAGGTCTGGCCGGCAGCCACGCGCGGCTCAAACAGCAGCGACTTGGAGTGGGCAGCCTTTTGCGCCTTGATGTCGAGGGAGATCTTGGAGTTGACCGCGATCTGCGCCAACTGCGCCGCGAGAGACGTCACCATGGTGTCTATCCTCTCCGGGTAGTGTGTAAATCGGGAGAAGGAAGGTGTAGATGTGGTGAAGAAGTGACGGGGTAGGGCGTAGTGAGACGAGTCGTGGCCGTCGTCGTGGAGAGAAGACGGGAAGACGGAAAGACGAGGTTCTGCTGGGTCTCGCCAATTGGTAGGCGCTTTCTCGATTTTTTCTCTCTTACCTTGTCCAGCCAAACTTTTCCCATCGTTCCTTCTCTTTTGGTCGGCATAAACTTTTTTATTGCGGAGCTGCTGATAACAGCTTCAGCGAATAATGACCGTCCGATATACTCAGGGTCCACTCTTGTTTGATAATGAACGGTGTCGAGCGGTGCTGTTAGCTGTCTACGGCAAGTTCTACATGTACAGTTCTAAGCCCACTGCTGGCGGTGAAGGACAGGACCAAGTTGAGACAAAACACTAGTCCCAACTAGGCACATTCTACTTTTCTGCCGGCCTTGCACCCAATTTTTTTTCTTTTCTGTATGGCCCGCTAAATTTTCACGACAGCAGCCTCACAGGACTCGTGCCGTCTCAACACGAGCACTTTTGTACACTACAGTGACTCTCGAGACTCTACGCTTTGAGTTTCACATCCGACAGACACAATGGCTACGGAACGATCGACCAAGAGAAGACGGGTCAGCCCTAGCCGGGCCGGCGGCGAAGAGCACAAAGGAGGCAGCACCAACGGCAGCACCAACGGCACCGGTCTCAAGTCGTTCCTCAAGAGCGCATCCAACTGGAGCCTCGAGGACAACTACCACGAACGGTCGCGGAAGCGCAACAAGAAGACAGTCAAGAAGGAAAAGGTCAGCGATCGCCTGCCTATCCGGGCGGCTGATGGCCTGATGCACGCCGCACCTGTCGAGCCCGGCCTAGAAAACGACAAGCCGAGCGACGACGACGACGACGATGACGACGACGAGGAGGAGGAGGCGGAGGCGGAGAAAGACAAAGAGGCGGCAAAGCAAAATGCCAAGGCTGCTGAGGACCAGAAGAAGGCATCCAAGGCGCAGGAGAAGAAGCCAATCGTCCCCGAGATGGAGCAGATACGCCTTGCCAAGTCGGAGCTGGCCAAGCTGGCGCTCAAGATCAACGAGAACCCCGAGGAGAACGCGAGCGTGTTCAAGCTGCTCGCGGAGGTCAGCCAGCAGTACACGTCGGTGACTGTGCAAAAGATGTGCCTGGCGACGCAGCTGTCCGTGTACAAGGACGTCATTCCCGGCTACCGGATACGCGCGCACGGCGAGGAGGCGCCCGGCGAGCGGATCTCGTCGGACGTGCGGCGCCTGCGCGCGTACGAGCAGAGCCTGCTGGCCGGCTACCACGGCTACCTCAAGGAGCTGTTCCGGCTGTCCAAGTACCACCCGGGCGACGTCAAGGCGCACGGGCGGCAGCTGGTGGGCCGGAAGCGCATCCAGGCGATCAAGAATGCACAGAGCGTGGCGGACGCGGCGCTGTCGTGCGCGTGCGCGCTGCTGGGTGCGGTGCCGCACTTCAACTTCCGCGAGGACCTGCTGCGCATTGTGGTGGGCAAGCTGAGCAACAAGCGCGTGGACGGCGCGTTTGTGCGGTGCCGGGTGGCGGTGGAGACGCTGTTCCGCGAGGACGAGGAGGGCCGGCCGTCGATGGAGGCGACGGCGATGCTGGCCAAGATGATGAAGGCGCGCGACTACATGGTGGACGAGAGCGTGCCGAACACGTTCCTGCACCTGCGGCTGCTGTCCGAGTTTGCGGGCAAGGGCTCGCAGGACACGGTGGAGGCGACGTCGGCAAAGAAGCCCAAGGAAAAGAAGGAGTTCCGCACGAAGCGCGAGCGCAAGCAGATGAAGGAGCAGCGCGCGCTGGAGCGCGACATGGCACAGGCGGACGCGCTGGTGGCGCACGAGGAGCGCGAGCGCATGCAGTCGGAGACGCTGAAGCTGGTGTTTGCGACGTACTTCCGGATCCTCAAGCTGCGCACGCCGCACCTGATGGGCGCCGTGCTGGAGGGCCTGGCCAAGTACGCGCACCTGATCAACCAGGACTTTTTCGGCGACCTGCTCGAGGCGCTCAAGGACCTGATCCGGCACAGCGAGGAGGACGCGGCGCGCGAGGCCAAGATGGCGGAGGACAGCGACGATGATGACGATGACAATGACAACGGCGGCGACGACGACGACGACGACGACTTTGCAGTGTCGCGCAACCCGAGCCGCGAGGCGCTGCTGTGCACGGTGACGGCGTTTGCGCTGCTGGCCGGGCAGGACGCGCACAACGCGCGCGGCGACCTGCACCTGGACCTGTCCTTCTTCACGACCAACCTGTTCCGCGGCCTGTTCCCGCTGGCGCTGTCGGCGGACATTGAGAAGCGCGCCAACTCGCTGCAGCAGAAGCTCGCGGACGCGGTGCAGCAGCAGGAGCAGCGCGCGGATCCCAGCTACGAGGGCCCGGCGCCCGTGCAGCAGCCGCAGGGCAACAAGGTCAACCTGCAGACGACGACGGTGCTGCTGATCCGCAGCTTGACGGCGGTGCTGCTGCCCAACTACAACATCCGGTCGGTGCCGCCGCTGCGGCTGGCGGCGTTTACGAAGCAGCTCATGTCGGCGTCGCTGCACGTGCCGGAGAAGTCGAGCCAGGCGCTGCTGGCGCTGCTGCACGACGTGGCCAACACGCACAGCAAGAAGATCAGTGCGCTGTGGAACTCGGAGGAGCGGCGGGGCGACGGGTCGTTCAACCCGCTGAGCGAGACGGTGGAGGGCAGCAACCCGTTTGCGACGACGGTGTGGGAGGGCGAGCTGCTGCGGAAGCACTTTTGCCCCAAGGTGCGCGAGGGCGTGCGGTCTCTGGAGAAGAACATGGCCACGTAGGTGGGTGTAAATCATCAAAAGTTGGGTATCATGTACATAGCGAGTTTTCAATTATCACAGGTCACTATTCAGTTGTTTGTGTCCATTCTATTTGGTATCGAAGAGAGTATCACACATCACGACATCACGACAGGCAGCCAGACTCTATTCTACAGCCTGGACATCATTCATGCACACGGCAAGGCAAGCGGCAGAGTGCATAGCATAGACTGGTATTACCCCAGTCTTGTCCGTTGCAAAGACAAGACACGATCAACCACGGAGACAGACGACAGACAGAAGAAGGGAAGCCAAAAGAACAACAGGCGATCATATGATTTTCCGAGCAAGCACGCCGCCAGAGCTGCATTGACGGGCAACGTTGTCAAGACCGGCCGTCGGCTGCATTGACAGTCAACAAGATGCGGATAATAGCATCCTGTGTGCCTCGCCTGTTGTCGTTCTGTGCCTCATACTCACTACCATTTACCCTCTTCTGCTGCTACCACCGCCCTTGCCTCGTCTATTCCTTCCGTCGCAATGGGCCAGCATCCCGCCACAAATGCCATGGCGCCGTCTGTGCTTTACGAGTACATACATGGTGGTACGTACATAGTAATTTTTACAGAGTACACCATAGTGTGCTGGCAAGCCCGAGCGAGGCCGGACGTATTCATCCAAGTTTCAGAATCCGGAGATCATAGCAGCCGGTGTTAATGGACGAAGTCGACGTGCAGGTTGTAGTACGGTGTTATGGCTGCAATAATGATGGAGGGTAGTAGGATAGACACAGACTGGCGCTACTGGCCCGCACGCAAGGGAGTCTCCTTGCATGCACTGCCTGCAGATGCATCTCCTCCGGTGCATACAGACAGCACGGCCAGAAGGATCTGGACAGAATTTTGCCACAGAATTTGCCACAACCTTTATGCATTCAATCGCCGGGGGCACCCAGTTCGTAATACTATGCAATACTAGTCGAGGCAGCACTCAACAGGCCAGCAGCTTGATCGCCCCGAACCCTGGAGCCAGAGGAGAGCTCCAGGCCTGCCATCGGCTACACCGGGCGTCATGCGGAGTTGTTCGGCGAGAGAAAAGACAGGGACAGCGGCAGCGGGACATCTTTCTTCTTCTGTCATGGACTTGGACGGAATATTTAGTAATAATCAATAATAAATCAAATTAGCCCAGAATAATAAATAATAACAACCTTGCACCCCTGTCTGCGTGTTTCACATTTCACACGATGGTACAGTGCTTATTATCGAAAGTCTGATGCTGATGGTCATTGACAGCATGGGATAAACATTATCGCAATCGGATTGCCACCAACTGGAGGGCTGCCGGCAAGGTCCTGCAGCGCGGTGACAGACCAGGGGCCATCGCATTTCCATGGTCTCTTCTCTCTTCTTCTGTCTTCTCTGTTTCTGTCTTCTCTCTTCTGTCTCCTGGCTTCCGTCTTCTTTTCCTGTCTTCCAACTTGGAGCTCCCAACTTGCCAGTGTACAAATACTACCCTGCAATTACCACCAGTCTACAGCTACAGTTCCCCTGCATTCAAGGCAATAAATATCGTATCACTAATACCACCACGTCCCACAGAGTCTTACTACGGAGTATGTGCTGATTGACAGTAGCAGTAGCACTCTCCTCCTAACCGATATGCAGGTACAAATGGGAAGACACAAGGCAGAGACAAAAGGTGAATATTCTGTAAATCTGAAACAGTGACAACCCGCAGTAGATGCAAAGCAGGGGGCATATAGGCACAGTGAAGAGAAGAGAAGTGCGAGCGGCTAGACATGCTCTTTGCTAGCATTTGCAGATGGTTGCGGTCTGTTTGTTGTTTGCTGTTTGCATGATTGTCGAGTCGCCGTGATGGCGGGCATCCTTCGGTCGATGATGAATGGCTAGAAGCGACCGGAGAGCAGAGCTTTGAGCAGAGAAGCCAGCGGCTGCTATCACTCCGACCACATCCGCGGCCTCGTGGGGCCGGAGGGCTTTCGTTCTTCTCTCTCTCTCATTACAGTCTCAGTCTCTTGGCTGCAAGGCATCACATCGGAGAATAGATGCCATGTAGCAGTACGCGCCGTGATGAGTTGGTGATGCTCGGTAGAGGCAGTGGGAGGCTGGGGACAGCAGTCTGCTCCGTACAACGTACAGACTTGCTACATAGTATGCCCGGCTTCTGGAAGAAGATGTAACAGATGGAAGAACCAAGACCCAGCTCAAGTAGACAAAACGGCAATTCGCCGTGGAATAGAACAAGAATAGCGATAATGCAATCGTCGAGTGAGGCGAACCGTGCACAATCCCAGACAGCCGAGGATAGGAACTAACTAGAGAAAGTAGACGAAAAGGTGTAAAAGACTGCAAAACAAGGCCGACGCCATGTTTCAGGCGACCCCTTTGGGAGAGCTCGACTTGGTAGAGTAGGAACGGGAAGCCAAAGCTCTCAAAGCTACTCACATACATAGTAGTAAGCTACGACAATACGACGCGGACGGAGTGAGGACAGAGGTGGACTGCAAACGGGGTCGAGTAGTATTCCAGGCGGGTTTCTTTCTGGTCAAGATATGGAGAGTTAGTAGAGAGGAGTAGATAAAAGAACGGAGAGTTGACGATCGTGATGTGGGAAACATGGCTTGTCGTGATCACGACGGAGCCTGTTTCAAGTTTCAGCGTGTGAGTATCGATTCTACTCTGCACAGATATGCCCTATCCCACGACTTCTTCTACTGCAAATCCGATGCTATGATGCTATGAAAATAGAAACAAAATCAGGTATTCTCCGCCGGATGAAACAAAAAGACTCCGGCGCGGTGGCCAGGACGGCGGAGGCGGTTGGCGTCTTGGTGATGAAAAATGCGTGCAGAGTCAGTACGCATCGACACGTGGATGGTCTAGACTTTGCGTCTTTCTCTGATACGGAGCACATTCCACCATCATGGCATCTAGACCTAGACCCGCGTGTTCAACCCGCAAAGCGCTGATGAATTTGCCACTCGAGAGCCTCTGTCGATCCACCGTTGCAGGTTGTACGCAATCTTTGTACTTTGTAGAGAGGGAGGGAGGGAGGGAGAAGAGAAGAAACGGCTGTACCTGACTAGTTTTTAGGCGAGTTGTAGGCTCAGGCACGCCAATCACAGATCAGTACTTGCGGGCAAAAGTGAATGGCCGGCGTGCAGATCAGGCGGAGTGGTGACGGTCGGAGCAATGCGACACTTGAAGAACAGAACAAATAACACAACAGAAAAGAAAAGACGGCCGTGATAACGACATGCGGAGCAGGCACGGGTGTTTCAGTAATTGAAACAACAGGCATACATAGTAGACGACGTACGGGAGGCTTGACCGGGCTGGCTGAGGGCGGTGGCTGGAGACTGGAGATGGATGGGATGCTTGGACTGGATGGACATGGACAAGATCTACTCTGACGGTCTGTTTCAGGTCATAGTTCTCCATCACACTTGGTAGCCGGGGTCGACGTGCTGGTGATGGACTGTATCTTACATTGCACGGAGCAGCTGTGATGTCGACATGAATACCACGGCAAGGCCGACTGAGCCCAAAGCGCAGACTACTCTGTCTGTATGTCTTCGTCTCCATCAACCGGCAATATTCATTTTCAAAGCACGAGCGCACGGTCAGAGAGTAGATATTGTGTACATGGTAGTGTAAAAAGGCTGACCATCAATTACTCAGTTCGGGGTATGATAATTGTCGATCTGCTATGTTGGTGATGAAAAGACTAAAGAAAATAAGAGAAGAAAAGAATAGAATAGAATAGAAAAAAATATAGAAAAAACCCATATCACGAGAGATCACCACTCCACCGATTAAGCATATGGTAGTGAATGCTTCTTTGAATTAACCATCATGTTGCCGCAACATGCATCGCACATTGTGCCATGTACGCGCCGGTGCGATGTGAGACAGGTCGGAATATAATGCAAAGAATGCAAAGCAGAGGGAATCGCCTCAAGGATCAATATCAATGGTGATCAGTTGATGGTGAAAGTGAGATGCCGCCGGCCCAATCTGCAGCCCGAGATCCCTGAAAGATCTGTTCTATTTGTGACTTGTTATTAGGATATTAATACAATTTAAATAGACGAAAGAGAAGAGAAAAAGAAAGAGAAAGAAGAATAAAATAGACAAAAGAAAAGGCGGTCTGGCTTGTGGGAAGCGACCGGAAGACAGCAGACAAGACGACGACTCGACTGAGACCAATCTACGAATGGGATGCGCAGATGGTGGAACAGACAGAAATAACAGAATAACAGACAAAAAGACAAAAAGACAAAAAGATCTGGGCCGTCCATGTCTCTGCTCACATCTGAGGGAGCCAATCACAGGCCTGAAGAGCTAGTGCAATGCCCCTTTTGTTTATTTTCTTATTAATTTTTCATTTTATTTAATTCTGAAATACACGCTCTCACGTACTGTGCTCTATTATTTGCCGCAAGTTCTGGCTGTGTGGTACTTTTATGCCAAGGCTTTTGTCTGCGTATCGCCGGCGGCACTCTTTTCTGTTTATTATCGTTATTATCTATTTTGATACAGAGCACAGTATTCCCTTGATTGGTCTGGGAGAGTCAAGCATAACTCGTGCTTTGTCAGTGTTGATCGGCATAGCAGAGATGGAGTAGATGGTAGATGACTGTCAAATCATCGAATAGTAGAGAATAAGAGAAGAAGAGAAGAAGAAGAAGAGAAGAAATAAGAGAAGAGAAGAGAATAAGACCAGACGGTTTCAAGTTATCGAGCCTGTGAAACACACATCAAAAGAAGCGAAAAGAGAAGAGAAACATTTACATTAAACAGAACATTGCAGAAACACGAATAAGTAAATAATAAAGAAACGAAAATAACAGACAAATAAACAAACAAACAAACAAACAAACAAACAAATAAATAAATAAAAACAAGTAAAAGAAACAACAAGAGCGGGACATCCGCCGGAGCAGTCGGTTTCAGCAAAAGTCAACATCTCAGACTAGGATATACTATGTATAATAGACTCTGTATCTACCTCTCTCTACTCCGTACAGAGTACGAACCAATACATAGTAAACCGAGATGAAGGGGCTTTGCAGGTGATGGCAACTTTGGACTGCAACGTGATGACTAGCTGCATGCAGAGTAGTATTAATAGCAATGCAGACTAGAGAGAGACTAGAGTAAACCAATACGAAATACTACGCTGCGACTTGTTTGTGGCAGACCAGGATTGACACTGCAAGATAAAGAAGAGATAGAAATGGGGTGAAATAATAAGAAGAGGGAATGGAAGAATAAATGGGAAATAAAATGGGAAAATAAAGCAAACCAGGATGCAAGCAGAGACGAAAAAGGGCAAAGGTGCTGGAATATCCAAATTTCAATACATTGAAGAGCACGGATAATAGGGAAGATGAAAGATGGAAGAAGAGAAAGACGGAAAGAAAACAAAACAGAAAGACAGAAGAAAAAGAAAAAGAAAACCGCTCAGTCCCCCCCATACGTTTCAGAGTCTCCCATAGGGTAGGTGGCGAAGATCAAACAACCGCTTATCCCGTTTCGGTTCTGGTTTGGGGACAGAGTTTGGCTCTGACTTTGACTTCAATAGAGAGTGGCTGGGCAACGTGGTTGAGTTGATTGAGTTGTAGACTCCTATTTGATTGAATTGTTATTTAGATGCTGCCAGTTATTCTGGCAGTGTGATTTTGTTGGCTATTTTATTTTTTTATTTTTTATTGTTGCTGTATTTTTTATAAAAAAAAATCATAAAATAAAATAAAATCAATAAATAGCGACAAGAAAAATCACAACAATTCGTTATTACAAAATATCCAATTCAAAGCAAAAATAAAGCAGCGATATTGCCGAGTTTTATCCATCTACAAGATAGATATCCCAACCCAGAAAGGCAGGAACAAACAGAACCCGCGAGCCTCAGTACAGCATATCTCACCTCGACCGACTGGCACGAATGTGGCCACCCACCACTACAAGGCACATCCTTCCGGTTACGGACCGGAGTACAGGAATAGAACAGACGAGAATACAAAGAGACGACAAGAAAGAGCACATCGGAGTTTGTGCAAGGTGCAATGGTGTACATTGATGGTGTGGTGGTGTGGTGCATGCAGTCAATGGGTGCAATGTCGGTGCCTGGAATTTTTATTTTTCTTCTTTTTCTTCTTCTCATTATTCCCTTGTTTTATTGACAAAAAAACGTGTACGAACGCGAGTCCTGGTCTTCGCTGTCTGGTACATACCTCTTTCCTATTCCGGCAGTCTACCACGCCCGCCTTTCCCCTCGTCAAGACACTGTGCACCGGTGCATGACTGTCATTATGCAATCATCATACAGTAGATTGTGTACTATGTATCCTCTTCTGGATTCTAAGAAATATTATATTTATATTTATTTATATTTCTCAATCACAGTTTTCATTCCTCCCATCCCCACCCATTCTGAAGCATTGCGCCAGGCTCGTTTCATCTTGACAATGCCCCGTCTGCGTCCAAACGCACAGTATTAGCGGCAGAGGCACTGTACGTGCACCGTATTCAGGGGCATTTCGTAATATAAACAGATCCACCTTGACGTGTGTAGAAATACGCAGCTTAGACTGCGGACTTGGCGCTGTATTTTGTACCTCTACCTGTGCTTCACGTTGATTCTGCACTCTGTAATACATACTCCGTACATAGTAGTACTCTGTAGCCTTTAACATTCTTAACTGCGTACTGCGTACAATGTGCATAACGAGAAGGGTAGCAGTGCTTTAAGCCTTATTTCTAATAGGTATTTCTGGAAGCACGTTCCTCTGGCCATTGCATTCCTTTGGCTATTTAATTAATCAATTTAATTAAATATTCCCTTCTTAATGTACATACCAACGCCACGTCTCTCGGTGCTACTCTCTACATAGTAAGATATCTTCTGCCTCCAACATCAACAAGCAACAAACAACGCCCACAGCTGCATTCCAACATCAATATCTCTACTCGCTCGGACACGCACCGGTCAGGAGAGCGGAAATTATCAGCGGAGTCTGGCTTAGTCTGCTCAGCATGGCGATGCCCAGTGCACCGTCACGTCCTGTATGTCCACTGTCGACTACGGAGTAGAGTGTTATTTGTTTCTCTGGGGCTACAGCGGACCAGGTCCGTCGAGGATGCAACGGTTGAATGTAAATATGTATGTGCGTAATGTAAACATGCAAATTTGACGTTTACAACGAAAGTTAAACGGTCAACTGGCTAATACATAGTAGAGATTAACCTTTGCCGGCCCCATTCAGCGTGTGTTTAATTATGCATAGTCGAGCATCTATCTTATTTATCTTGCATTTCTCGCGTTCTCTACTATCTACTATCTCTTATCTCTTTTGCTTTCGTTAATTATCTGCATATCTCATGAACCATTACTGTACCCGTCAAGTCACCACATTGACCGCGACGCTGTTTACTCCGTACTTTTGCGTGATATTCATAGACTCGAGGTAGTACAAATCTACGTACGATGCTCACTCATCTAATCCAATCCCCCCTTGATTCCACACAAGAAGCAACATAAACATTCTCCATAACGTTAGTAGCAATACTCTGTAAACAAAAAGTACATGGTAAACATTGTAACACAAGATCAGCGATATCCCTTGATCCCTTGATCCTCGATCATGGCCCCTATTTCCATTCCCACGTTGTTCGGAACAATAGAGTAGAATATCACTAAGCATGCAAGGCGCCGTGCAATTTCATTTCAATATTTGATGTTGTCTGCGATGTTCTTTTATATTTCTTCATTTTCTTTTAGAGCAACACCTTAATGCAACGGCCGCGCTAGTTGACGTCCACCGTTTGTATTGTCCGTTTTGTTCCCGCGTTCCTTTGCCCGCGACACAAATCGGCCTTGCCCTTTTTGCCCAGTTTGTTGGTTCAGGGCACTTTGCCTAATCCGACCGTTTTGTCACGTCTTCTCTTGCTATTGATGTCAGCGGATGGAAACGGTAGACAACGCGCTTTTCATTATTTATTGCGTTTTTTTTCTTCTTCTTTCTCTCTCTGAGTATGTTCTTTCCTTTCGGATTCTTTCTTTTGATTTCAGACCCTCGCTTTTGTTCTTAGTCTGCCTTTGTCTTTTCTTTGCACATGACAAAAGAACCAGTTCTAAATATACTCATCACCTCTGCCATTGATCGATCGCATGCATCATAGATCGTCACTGCATCGGTACCGCTTGCATAAATCTTTCCTCCGTAGACCGCTATATCGCTGCACTTTCTCACTCAGCACAATCGTGCATCGTATTCCGTATTGTATACACCGTAAAGCATCCATAATGCAGATACTGCGGAGAACCTCGTATGATGTCTTGGTCCTCCGTTTCTGCTTTGCCCTGTGCCGTTTCTCCCGTTTCTCCCCTCTCCTCTCGTCTCTGCTTCATTCCTCTTCCTTCTCTTTCGCAGTTCTATCCGCTGCAGAAAGAAGGTGCGCCCTACATCGCTGTTGCTTCATACAGCCTTTGTCCTCCGCACTTTCCTTTCTAACAGACGTTACTTTTGTCATTTTTGTATTCTCTGTCCGCTCTTTCTGCCTTTGTGCTCTTTCCTACTAAGCAGTATGTAGTCCGCCATTTCACCTCTCTGTAGCCGACGAAAATAAACGTTCCTGACTTGCCGCTCCCGCACAGGCTGTATGTATTCTCCTCTCCTCCTCTCTCGCCCAACCCTTGTCCGTCCACAAGCCACCCCACCCACCCACTCACACACCCACCTACCATTGAGCTAGCAGGTCATCGGCCGTCATCTGTGTCTCTCTTGTCTCTCTCTCTCTCTCTCTCTCTCTCTTCCCTCTGACCCCGGTCGCTGCTTGGGCTCTTTCTTCTTGTAATAGTAGCCACTCGTGCCTGCCCACCCCGGTCCCTCTTGCTCGCAGTCGCGCCTGTCCACTCACATTCCCCCATTGGCCATCCAGAGTAGCAATACCCCGTCAGTCGTTCCTGCCTTTCCTATTGTACCTTCCCGCCTTTGCAGTGAGCGTACTATGTACACCAGCGGTCGCGCTTTCCTCCCTCTTCCCTGCTCTTTCCTCCCTCGCTCACTTTCTCGCCCTCTTCCCCCTCGCACCTTCTACTTTTCCCTCTCCTCCTACTACCTTGCACCTTGCACCTTCCCACCCAGCTGCTTTCCCTCTTGGTCGACCACTCTCGTATTATTATCTGTTGTACTTATTACTTACATCCCCCCTTTCCTTCTTCTGCTTCCTCGTTTCCTCTCTCCTCTTTTCGATCTCTTTCTCTTTGCTCCTTCTCTGTTTCTTTTCCTCTCTCTCCTCTCTTTTCCTTTTCTCTGCATCGTGTGTGTGCAAGGAGGTTACTCTATTCCCTCTCCCTTATTCCCTCTACATTCTCTCTATTATCTCTACATTCTCTTCAAGCCGTGTTTCTTCGCTATTTGTTTTATTCAGTGGGTTTGTGACAGACCCCTTTTTCGATTCTTGATATATCCCACGTTTCCCAACTTCGAAACAACGGATCTCTTTGGCTTCTCGCCTTTCCCTGCACGCTCTACTCTCTCTGTCTCTCTACTCTGCACAGAGTACCTCTGTCGCCTTCCCCCCTCAACTGAACGAATCGCCAGACGACGTCCATCGCGCCCAACCCAACCCACCTGCCTCGCTGTTTGATCACCATCCATCCTTGGATTTCCTGTCAACGCGCTCGCTCTTTGACGCTTCAATTCTTGACCTTGTGTCTCTCGACTCTTGTCTGTAGCAATTTGGTTGCATCGACCCTGCTGGGAATCCGCCTGCTCCATCGCACGTCGGCACATCCCTCGAACATCCACTCCGTCGACTCAACCGCATCTTAATCGTCAACCGTTGCCTCGCGCTTTGCTGTGTCTTCCACACCGGCATTCCCCTCCTTTTTTTACTACTTACTTTGCTACCTATTCCCCTGGTCAGTGCGCCTTGACGGTCAACTCCTGGGAATCATCCCCTCCTTTTTTTGGGCAGTCGCATCTCTCGCTTGACGCATCAGAACAGCGCTCTCCTCGACATACACATATCCTCTTTGCAACCTCTTATCTTTCGGGCTGGACTCGAATTGCACGCATCTACATCTCACATCTCACTCCTGAAATAAAACTAGCTTCTGCTATACTCCGGCCACACGCACGCGCACTCGCACACACATCGAAAGGGGCAGAGCCTCCAATACTAGCAACAATTCCGTTTTCAATTTCTTTTGTTATCTCATTTTCCCTCGACGTTCGCTGATCGAATCGTCGCGCATCATATCACCGGCCACCCGAAATCTTTTGTTCCCAGCAGCTGGTTTGTCCACAACGATTGAATCATTGTCTCCATCTGTCAACTCGAAATCTTGCCGTTTTCGAATAATCACTTCTCTCTACCCACAAAAACACATACTGCCAACACAGTCATGTACACACAACACGCAGGCATGGCGCCTCAAAAGCCAGAAACCTTCATGTTGAGCACAGAAGCCCAGCAGGCTCTGCCACACGACGCACAGGTCGCCCTGCAGCAGGTTGACAACCTCAAGTACTTTCTCATCTCCGCCCCCGTCGACTGGCCACCAGAGCACTACATTCGCCGCTTTCTACTGCCCACTGGCGAGTACGTGTCCTGTGTTCTCTGGAACAACCTCTTCCACATCTCTGGTACCGACATTGTCCGGTGCCTGTCCTTCAGATTCCAGGCTTTCGGCCGCCCTGTCAAGAACTCAAAGAAGTTTGAGGAGGGCATCTTCTCAGATCTTCGGAACCTTAAGTCAGGGACTGATGCCTCCCTCGAGGAGCCCAAGAGCCCCTTCCTCGACTTCCTCTACAAGAACAACTGCATCCGCACACAGAAGAAGCAAAAGGTGTTCTACTGGTACAGCGTGCCCCACGACCGCTTGTTTCTCGATGCTCTGGAGCGCGACCTGAAGCGCGAGAAGATGGGCCAGGAGGCCACCACTGTCGCCGTCAGCGAGCCTGCCATGTCCTTCCAGTACGACTCGTCGCAGTCTCTCTACGACCAGCTTACCAAGTCGCAGCAGGCCAACTCTTCCTCCTTCAGCGCACAGCAGGTGCCTTTCCCTCAGTCCCAGACCGCCTCGCCCGTCATGCGCGCCATGGACTCGATGCCCCCTCCCCAGATGATTCCCCAGTCGATGGCCCCTTTAGCGGATGGCATGGACGCGATAGTCCCCTACCCGACCGCAGCAACCATGCAGATGGCTCCCCCGATCGCTCAGCAGGTGATTAAGCGGGATTCTGACTTTGCTCGCGTCCAATACAACCAGAACGGCGTTCCGGTGGCGGCCGGCCACCAGCGCCATGCGTCCATGCCTGCCTACGCTCTTGAATACTCTCCGGCACCTTCCTTTGTCTCGTCCCAGTACGACGACTACGGCAACCGTGGCATCTCCTTTGAGCCCCTGACCCCGCCCCAGCTTGCCAACGGCATCACCTCGGAGCCTGCTTACATTGCCAACGAGGAGACTGGCCTCTACACTGCCATCCCCGACCACATGAACGCCGTCGGTGGCATGCCCAACATGATGAACCTGCCCCCATCAAATCTGTCTGGTCCCCAGTACCAGCGTGGCTACAGCAACAACAACGTCTACTCCAATGTTATTGAGGGCTCGCCCACATACAAGCAGAGAAGACGCCGCTCTTCCATTCCACCGGGAATGTCTGCTATTGTTGCCGCCACCGCTGCTACTGCCGCTGCCGTCCACCGCCCATCTGACCTGCGCCGTTCCGTCTCCGTGTCGGTTGGCCCTGTCGCCGAGGGTGATGAGTCGCTGGATAACTCGCCGCCTGGCCTGACGTACAGCAACTCGGGCATGTCTCTGACCAGCCAGCAACACAAGGAGCTTCTTGACCTGTCTCGCCACGGCACTCCCCTGTCCACCGTTGAGGGCAGCCCTGGCCTGAACCCCATGTCTCTGCAGCAGCACGACTACCAGCAGCACATGCACAGCGATGATATGTCCATGCCTTCCGGCCATGGCCTTACCGAGGAGCAGCGCCGCCCGATGCCCAACGCTGGCGCCAATGTGATCCGCCGCGCACGCTCTGCTACCGTTATGGAGCTTGGCCCATACCCCCAGAAGTCGCACTCGTGCCCCATCCCGACCTGTGGTCGCCTGTTTAAGCGGTTGGAGCACTTGAAGAGGTAAGAACTTGCTGTTTTTGTTCATTGTTGATTGGACGAGTGAAAGATACTGCAAAAGCTGGCACAAACAAGTGAACTACTATTGAAGAAAAACCCTGCACCGACCGTTTTATCTGACCGAAACTTTCCAGACACGTGAGAACCCATACCCAAGAAAGACCCTACATCTGCCCGTTCTGTAGCAAGGCCTTCTCCAGATCAGACAACCTCGCACAGTATGCTTCCCCATTTCCTTGTCTCGATATCTTTCCTGCTTCCCAGTGTGCCAAACCCAGAAGAAAAAAAACTTGCATTGTGTTGTGTGCTCGCATTGTGTTCGAAAAGCAAGAATTATTGTCCGATATCCCCAAGACCGATAAACCCACAAGACCGAACCAAGCCGCAGTTGCGCGCATACCAGACAGTATCGCTTGCGATACTACGAGACCGAGACCGATTGCTATTTTCCACAGACAGACACACACATCACAATCAAGTAACCGGCGCGGGAATATTTCATTGCATTCATACTAACTTGTCTTTAGACACAAGCGCACTCACGACCGTAGTGAGGGCGGCGAGGCTGGCTTCCCCCTGTCCGGTGAGGAGGAGGAGGAGTTTTCCGGCGAGGACCAGC
Source organism: Ophiostoma cf. undulatum (assembly GCA_022392935.1). NCBI lineage: Eukaryota > Fungi > Ascomycota > Sordariomycetes > Ophiostomatales > Ophiostomataceae > Ophiostoma > Ophiostoma cf. undulatum. The sequence continues at coordinate 1,229,994 of JAKRGL010000054.1, read as the reverse complement.
TTGGTTCTGTCGAGGAGGCTTCACCGACTTCCGAGGGTGGCTACGTCTCGGCATCTCTCAACTCTGTTGTCAACAGCGGCATGCCGCCAACATCGGCCGTCTCTGGTTACAACAACCTGCAAACATTGAGCATGCCCATGACGATCAGCCAACCGCAAGCCATCAACACCGGTTCAATGATGTGAACCCAGCCCATCTCTTGCATCCTTGCATCCTTGCAGCACCCTTGCACGCCCAACACCCGTTAAGCGACTGTACCACCATCTTCTGATCTTCTTCTGTTTCTATTGACCTGTTTATGTTTTATGTTTTTAACTTTTCTTCTTTCTTTTGGACCCTTATTTCCCATCTTTTCTTAGTTTAACGCCTCTACCTTTGGGATGTCAGCCCTTCGTCACGGGGTATGATTTCGTGAGCATTGGTTTAGCCTCACAAGTTTGCGACTGTGGTTTATTTCTTTTCTCTTTTCCTTTTCTCTTACATTACATATTTGCTCGTTTTATTTACTTGGATTTAAATATATATCTGATTGGTTTTGATTTTTCTCTTTTATGCACATTTGTTGCATCAGCCTGACTGCGCCATCTTTTCCTTTGTGTGTTCTCTAGCATTTCCTTTGCAAAATCTGTCTGTCCTGGCAAGAGAAAAAGATACGGAAACATATACAGAATATATCAGCAAAGGCCTTACCCTCAATATTGTTACATTCCCAATTTAGTCACAGTATGAACACAACAAACCTACAACTGTAGGCTCTACAAGCTCACCGGTGATGTACGTGTAGCAGTTCTCGCTGCAGCTGTTGGGTTCTAGGCGATGGTGACGGACAAAAGGTCTAATTCGTAAGGTCTCACATTAAATCCAGCAGCGCTTCCCTCTCTACAGATAGATATAGGAATGTAGACAAGTAGACAAGTAGACAAGTAGACAAATGCATCTATCTCCGCTTGCCGCCGCCCTTGCCGCCCCGGAACGTCTTCTTGGGGCCCTCGATGGCCCGGATGTCCTTGTCGCGCAGCTTCAGCTCGGATCCCCGCATCAGGCCAACCGCCGGCGCATCCACCGCCCGCTGCCGCTGCCGCTTCGCCGTCTTCTTGCCCGCAAGACCGGCCTGCGGCCGCTCCAGAATAATGCCGCTCTCCTTGGCCTCCTGCCGCCGCTTCGTCTCGCGCGCCGTCGCTGCCGCCACGATACCCTTGCGCATGGACATGGGCATCTTGTGCTGCGTAAAGATGCTCTCCTTGGCATTGTTGACGGTCACGAGGCTCGTCTGGTTGGCGGCGTCGCCCTTGGCCTTGTTGGCGACGGCCTGGATGCGCAGGTCGGTGGTGCGCTGGCGCAGGCGGCCGGCGGCAAAGGGCGCGGCGTGCTTGGAGGTTGTGTTGCCGGCGGCGCCAAAGGTGGCGGCGGCGCCGGCCGAGGTGGAAAAGGACGAGGGCAGGGCAAAGGCGCCGGACAGCAGGTGGGATTCCGAAATCAGGCGCTGGAGGGCGAGGTCGTCTGCGAGCATCTCGGGGGCGTCCTTGTACTGTTTGGCGCTGGCGTCGGCGTCTGTCTTTTGCTTTTGCTTTTTGCGCTCGACCTCGTCAAAGGACGACGGGACCTTGGAGGACTGTGCCGTCAGTATGGATTCTTGGAGAAGGAGAAAGGATAAGAAGAAGAAGAATGTGAGATTCGTCAACGTACTGTATAGAGCTTGCGCTCGTGCTTTGACATTTTCGTGGTTGGGTCGTCGCGCGGTTCGGCGTTGCTGTAGTCGATGACCTGGATAGCCGATGCTGTCGGTTTGGCTGTCTCTTCCTCGTCGCCCGAGAGTCCAGACCAGTCGCCGTCGTCTTTGGAACCCTCCCCATCCTCCTCCTCCTCATCGTCGTCGTCGTCGTCGCTCTCGTTCTCTCGTATCACGACTGTCTTGCCGTCCTGTGCCGTCTCGTCATCGTCATCGTCGCCGTCGGTCTTCTTCGCCCTGCTTGTATTTTTACTCTTCTTGGCCTTCTTGTCCTTCTTCATTGTGTCGGCCAGGGGCTTGAACTGCGCCTCAAAGTGTCGCCGGAAGATATCCTGGATCGCATCGTTGCCGTCGTCGGCCGCTTCTGTGGGCGCGACCTTGGCTGGCTTTGCCTTTGTCGTTTTTGCCGTCTTTGCCGTCTTCGCCGTCTTTGCGGATTTTGTTGTCGTCGCTTTTGTAGTCTTTGCAACCTTTGCAGCCGGAGCCGCAGTTGTAGGCTTTTTCCGCTTTCCAAGAATTGTCGACATGTTTGCGTGAATGTGAAGATGAGTAGATTACCTCGAATCTTGGATGTTCTCCAGATGTGCTCTACTCTAGGTGATGGCACTATAAATTTTAGGCGGTCAGGGTTTTTCTTGGTAGATGCGCGGGTATTCTGCACAGCAGAAAGAGCGTCCATGATTGGCTCAATTCAGCTCGCGTACTGCCTGTATTAGCGCATCCCCGCTAACATACTACGTCTTTACTCTCACAGCGACTTCTTTTTTTCAACAATAATTTACAATAATTTATATAAAGCCATCACACCATCACAATGACTCGCTTTCGCCCGTGTATCGACCTGCATGCAGGCCAGGTCAAGCAGATTGTCGGCGGCACGCTCGACGCCGACCGACCCACAACGCTGCAGACAAACTTTGTGTCGCATCAGCCGCCCGCACACTTTGCCCAGCTCTACCGCGATAGCAACCTGACCGGCGCCCATGTCATCATGCTGGGCAGCGGCCCGGAGAACCAGGCGGCTGCTCGCGAGGCCGTCGGTGCCTGGCCCAATGGTCTGCAGGTTGGTGGCGGTATCAAGGACGGCAATGCACAGTCGTGGATCGACGCCGGCGCCAGCAAGGTGATTGTGACATCGTACCTGTTTGAGGGCGGCACCTTTGACCAGACAAAGCTGGATAATGTGCTGGCGGCACTGGGTGGCGATAAGGAGCGGCTGGTCATTGACCTGAGCTGCCGGCGAGTGGCCACGCCCGAGGAGCCGACGACGCCAAAATGGGCTGTCGCCATCAACAAGTGGCAGACACTGACCGACATGTACCTCTCTGCCGAGACGATTGCCCAGCTGGCGCCGTACTGCAGCGAGTTCCTGGTGCACGCGGCGGACGTCGAGGGCCTGCAGCGCGGCATTGATGAAGAGCTCGTTGCCAAGCTGGCCGAGTGGTGTGGTGCTGTCGGCGTGCCGGTGACCTATGCCGGCGGTGCACGTCACGTCGAGGACCTGGCACTCGTCGAGAAGCTCAGCAGCGGCAAGGTTGACCTGACCATTGGCAGCGCACTCGACTGCTTTGGCGGCTCGGGAGCAAAGATGGATGACTGCATTGCTTGGAACACACGGAAGGACAAGGAGGGCAAGCCATGACGGGGTAGAGACCAAGACCAAATATAGACTACAAAAATAATATACCCTCTGCATAGCTTGTGTTGTCAGCTAGCTGCACTCAAAGAACCAAAGAACCAAAGAACCAAGGGATACGCACTCGAAACGGCAGAAACAAAACAAACGATAGAAATGTGTTCATTGACTGATAAAATAAAAAAGTAGAATCCAATAACTCGCCAAACAAACGCCCTCCGGACACTCCAGGTCATGAGCACCAGGCTCGATCGTAGCAAGACATTAGACCAGGTCATCGCAGCGGGATCATCGTAAGGTAAGGCCTTCGTTCGTCATAAGAACAAGAGACTTTTGAGAACGGCAAAGAAGAAACGATGCAGGAAATGCAGCGGCAACAAGCAGCAACAAATAGCAACAAACAGCAATCAACCAGCAAACCAAAAACAACAAAAACGAACAGTGAGAATCAAGAAAAAAAACTCCAAAACGTCCAACCCATCATACACATCTCCTGCCGTATAACTCCCCAAAATCAGTTCTCAGTTCGTCCCCTCATGTCTCGTCTCTCACCACCCACACCCACGCCTCATGCGTGTGTGCTCTTGCTCCGAGAGTGCACCCGCCGGCCTTCTGACCGACGACGCATTGCCTCTTCGCGCTTAAGAACCGCCTCGCACCACTTGGTCTTGGCCCGCGATGCGCCATCGTCGTCACTGCCAAAGCTATCCCGCGAGATCACCTCCGACAGCACCTTCATCCAGCCCTCCTTGTCGCCAGCCGTGTCTGCGTAGAAGTCAATCACTTCACCGTTGTTGAAGCGGATCCGGAAGCCCTCTTCCACAAACATGTAGCCCTCCTCCTCCTCTGCGAAGCCGGACCGGCGACGCTTACCGTTCTTGCCGGTAGTCTCCTTCTCTGTCAATGCACGCCGATCATCGATAAGCCGCTTTGCATTGGCGAGGTTGATGGTGGCACGTGGTTGTCTTGTCGCCTCGTGGTAGGCTGTGAGCTTGGTACCAACCAGCTTGAAGTAGCGGCGACGCCAGTACTAAAGATTTGTTAGTAAGAAATACAATATCAGAGATCAGGAGCTCAACACTTACTGGGCAGTCACCGCCCTGCTGGCTCAGATGGCCCTCCCAGTTCTGCGACTGGCGCTCTTCGGCCGCCTTCATCTCCCGGATGCACGAGTTCATGCTCTTGGGCATGTCGTCATTGGAAATTCCCTTGGGACGAGGCACAAACAGCAGCTGCAGCTCCAGCTTGCCAATCTTGTACGGGGCACGACGCACAACCGCCATGTTGCCACGCTTGCTCTTGACACTCGATGCGAAGCCCGCCTCCTCAGTGGCCCACTCGTTGAAGCACGTAATGTCCACAATGCCAGGACGGCCGTAACAGCGAGACTCGTGCTCCTTGAGGCACACATATGCGCGGGCAAAGCTGCCATCCTCGGCCACAATGGGCGACAAAAGATCGTATGCCGATGGCGGCGCATTTCTGAGCTTGGTCTGTGCCTCCATGTGCTCACGTGCTGCGCGCTCATCCTCCTCCTTCATGCGGAGCTCCATCTCCTTCCGCTTCTTGGGGGAGGCAAAGACGCGGCTAAAGGTTGACTGCTTGGGGCGCACAGATTTGACAGGGGCCTGTGCAATCACCTTCTTTGCAATCGGCTTCTCCAGCTTCACGTTTAGGGTTAACTGGAACTCAAGCTCGTTGGGAACAAGCAGCTCAAACTCCTGACCAATCGGTGCATTCCGGGCCAGTTCAAGCCATGCAGTTGTCACACAGTGCACACCGTTGTCCAATGTCAGACTGAACCATGTCCGCTCCGCTGCATACTGTTAGTTTTGCTGTTCATAGTATGCTTGCCTTGTTGCTCATATTAGACTTACTTCTTGGGATAGGCAGATCGAGGTCCTTGACACCCATCACCTTGACAAACAGTCTGCCTCTCTCAACACCCTCTTCGGTGCCAGCCTCGGCAGCAGGCTCAACAGCAGCCTCTTCCTCTGCAAGAGGGTTGTGGGCGGCAGCATTGCTCTGCTGGCCTGGCATCGGTGGCACAGGGCCGGATGGAGCCACACGCTTTCGAATGCTCTTTCTTCTAGTCTCGCCATTCCAGGGCTCAACCGTCCAGGACTGTGGCCGGTCACTCTTGACAGGCGAATTGCCCGCAGAGCGAGCGCCACGGAAGTCCACGCCATCCTTGTCACTCGCAGCAACAAGCTTAGTGTTTTGACGCATCAGGTAGCCGCGCTGTTGAGGGGGAGCAATGTTAGTATTAGTTGGCATATGAGCATTTTGTCTGGCAAGCTGCGAACACTTGTCTTTCGCGGCCAGTTTGTTAGTGTTGAGTTGCCAGTCTCCCACTTGTGGAGTCTGTGCAGTATCATTCACGGAGCTGGCGGATAGTAATTGGGCTGTAATGACCTTTTGTGCTTCAATGACACGATCGAAGTCTTGATCCAGGCTCAGGCCCAGATCCAAGTCGAGTGTCAGGCTGCGCTTCTTAAAGCTGGGATGGCGGTCAATGTAGTCGTCGGCGTTGGCAGCCTCGGCGCCCATATCCCGAGACAAGCGGCTGCGGTGGCGCTCGGGGATGGCTGGGACTTCGGGAACCTCCCGACTGACTTGACGACGGGCCTCACGCATAGACATAATGTCGGACGGGGTGGCCGATGCTCTCGTCTTGAGCTTCGAGCCAGATGCGCTCTTGATAGTTGCAAGCTGTTCCGGAATAGCAGGAGCCTCCTGGACTTCGACCTCCTCTGCATCTTCAAAGTCCTCATCTTCATCGTACTCCCCATCCTCAAAGACATCCTCATCGTCATTCATGGGATGGTGAATGACAGACTCGGGAGTGCCAGGCTCTTCTTCATCGTCCTCAAACTCCTCATCATCACCCCAGCCAGACCCATCATACTCAGGCTTGGACAGGTGCTTGTGGCGAGGCTTCTGTTCAGGGGTGGAAGGACGCTCAATTGCAACGGGAGAAGGCTCAACAGTCAGTCTGGGGCTAGCGACTTGGGTTTCGGCAGGCTTCGACATGCTGGCAGCACGAGTTTCACCCAACGAGATCCGGGCTTCATGTGCAATGATGGGCAGCTCAGACTGGTGAATGTCATCCTCTTGCACGGTGTGAGAGTTGAAGCTGTCCCGGACAGGAGTAGCAGCCCGCGGCGTGGAGTCTGACTCGGTTACAGCTGCCTTTGCATTGGCATCGGCAATCTCATCGCCAAAGTTGCTCTCGTAGTCTTCACCATCCAGGCTGATCTCGTCCTCGTCCTCGTCCTCGTAGATGTCATCGCCGCCAAAGGCACCATCGTGACGATCCTGGTCATCCTTGGCACCGTCGTTGATAAACTGGCTATCATCATCATGCTCGGTGCTCGGAATAGGAACATCGGGGTCGACGGGCAGCTTGCGCTCAGGAGAGCTTGGTGCCGGGGACGAAAAGTTGTAGTCGGACTCGCGCTGCTGACTGACAGCACCATTAACGCGGCGAAGAATGGATTCTCTGGAGATCCGGGGCGGCAGACGATATTCCTCAAGCCCAGACAGATCACCAATAGTATCTTCTTCTTCGCCGTGCTCAGAGGTAGTATCGTGCTGTGCGGGCTCGGGCTCGGGAGTCTGGCTGTTAGCCCGATCTCTGGGACCACCCCGACGCATGCGACGCTCTCTCTGCAGCTCAGCGGCTGACTTTCCATCGTCTGAAAGCATCATGAGCTTCAGGCGCTCCTCAAGAGTCATTTTGTTGTTACCGATGCTCTGTACATCGGCCTTTGTGAAAGAACCACCGGGTGGGGAAGGAAGACCGCGGGGGCTGCCAGCCAGCATCCGCTCAGCAGTGGAAGACATGCCGGGCGACGAGGCAGAGTTGTTGCGGGCATGGCTCATGCCGGGCAGAGGAGGAAGGGGACGGTGGTCGCCGCTACCAACGGAGGATTTAGCATCCTGGCTGCCCATAGCTGCAGAAGGCTGGGTCTCGGGCATGGGGCTGCTGTTGAAGGCATGACCGCGACGGCTGTCCGGGCTGTCGTGGCGCCAGTCATCAGGGCCCACAACGGGGGTTTTGTCAGTGTCTTCCAGGGAGGCATCGAAGCTATCATCTTGGTGGCCGTGGTCTGAGTGATAGCGATAGTCATCATAATCATCGTCGTCCTCCTCAGAGTCATAGCTGCCCTCACGGGAGTTGCTTCCGACAGATGAGAGATCAGGCGTGGCCATCTCGTACTCGTTGACCTGTGGTGGAGCGGCGTCGAATGTCACACTCTTTGCGTGGCGGTGCAGGCTTCTACCGCTGGGCAGGTCGTGGTCGCCAAGGGGAGACTCGGGGTTGTATTCGTCATAGTTGTCGTAGTTGTGCTTGTAGCGGCTGGAAAGAGACGACTTGATGGGAGAGGCCTGGTCCTTGCTTGGTGAAGGACCAGCATTGGTGTTGTGAATGACGGAGGATTCGGACTCGCTGGAGTGGCTTGAGTGTGCCGAGTGTGCAGAACGGCTGGACTGAACGCTAGATGCCAGCTCATTGTTGTGGTGCGACTCGAAGCTGCCTGCGGATGATGAAGTCTTTGCGGGGTTGTAGAGGGGGATGCCGGTCTTGCTGTCGGTACGCGGTTGACCGGTGATGCCCAGTCCAGTGAAGGAGTTTGACTGGACCTTTGACAGAGGGCGCTCAACTCTGGGGACTCTCGTGGGGTCATATTCGTTCCTCTGCTCCTGCGCGAGGATACTGCTGTTCTTGACACGAGAAGCCTTCTGCAGACGCTCGATAGAGGAACGACGCGTGGGCGAGGTAGATCCGGGATGGCCGCCGTACAGGTTCTCGGAGTTGTAGACGCCGTTGCGGTTCTGCCAGAAGAGGCGAGGGGATGTGGTTGCATCCATGGGGGATGACTGGAAGGGGGACGACTCGCCGGTCATGCCCATTTTCTGTAGAGTTAGTTTCTATGGATGTCTGGAGCCTGCGATACCAACTAGACGTACCTTGGAAGTTTGATTCCAGCTGGGGGAGTTGTGGCGCTTCTCAGACGGAGAGATCTCCGAGAGAGGGCGCGGGATGGCGCTCTTCTTTGCAGGGGAAGACATGGGCGTGGAGTTTTTGGATATGCGGAGGGGGTGCACCTGGGACGAAGAAGTTAGACCTCTGTCTTGAAGATAGCTTGAAGTAGTCTGCGGCCGTGGCGTGGACTGCGACTGGCGACTTACAGGCTCAGATGAAGCCATTGCGAGTGTATGAGACACTGGCAATGTCAGAGGGTTGAGCTACCGCGAGCTACCAGAGTAGCAAAACGATGCTGTATGGGCAAACAAGGGTGCGCGATGCAGTCGAAGGCCGATTTAGATCTGTTGATGCTTTTCGTCGAGCTGCCTTTTGACGTCGACTTGACGATGTTGACGTCGAGATTGTCGAAAATCAAAAAGTTTGTTGACGACCTCCACAGATGGCAGTGACCCTGAGTGGTGCGAATCGGCAAAAGGGAAAAATAAGAGTCGAAAGTAAAGGACTGTAAGCAAGTATGCTTTAAGAGGAACAATAATTGAAGCAAAAACGAAAAGAACGTCGGGTGAGGAATGAAGAAGAAAGGAGATCAGAATTCCAGAGGAGAAAAGAGAGAGAGAAAGGAGCGGCGGGAGGAGATGGATGTGCCACCTATATCATCATATAAGCAAGAAAGAGGTGAGGTATGCGCTTTGAGCCAAGACAAGGAAGGAGCGCAGGACTTGCGTAGAGGGGAAAGAGCGGGCCTCTTGAAATGTAAACAAGGCAGGTGCGATGGGTGCTTGTAGAGGTACACAGCCCCTCCCCTGCAAATGGAAAGATGGTTGACGGGGCAACCGACGGCAGGCACTACATAGTATGTACGGGGCGCACGGCCTAGATCGGCAGCGATAACAGAACTTGACCCGTGACGCAGTGGCACCATTGGCAAGGCCGTAGATGACCTCGATGGCCTACTATGTACTATGTAGATGGTCTAGATGACTCATTAGAAGCAGCATTATTGTGCTATTGGATGCGTTCGTTTGACAGGAGCAGTCGTTCACGGCGTTAGGTGAGGCACAAATAAAGGATGCTTGGTTGTTTCTTATTAGCAGGGAAGGGCATAGGGTTCGCGACGGGTGTTGTATTCGTGAGATGTTTTCTGTTGTAAGATCCAATTGTCTTTATTTCTTCATTTAGAATGTTGTCACCTGTCGTGATACGTAGTGCTTAGGTAATCTATTTTTATGATGAGTGTTCCACACAATATCTATAAGATAGCCGCAATAGGCAAGAGCTGATGAGGTGCATGATGCAAAGGAACAGTGACGCAGAAAGGGCAAGTGCGATGTCGAATCCCACAAACTCTCTACAAACAAACGAGGAGAATAAACAGCAATAAACAGTGTGACTAAGCTAGCCAGCCCTTGCAGCTACTACGTAGGCGCATCGTCCTGCAGGCTCCCTTGCATGTTATGGTGCTTTACGCCGGGAATGCCTCAGCAACGGCCAGGTTTTCGGTCTGAAGCAGTCAAACAGGAGGTGCGAGGGTCGGACATGTCAAACAAAGCTGCATGACAGATTTATTATTTTCATTTATTATCAATTATTATCAATTATTCTCATAAAATATGAGCATGTCCGGTCTCACGAGAGGCACAAAACAACAAAGTAAATAACCAAACAAAATAGCTACAAAAAGTATTACGCGAAGCCTTGTCCACTCTCCATTCTCACTGAACCGCGATATGGAGTTCTTTGCAAAGTGTGTGCGTGCTTTTCGACTCGGGGTTTTGCAGACTCGCAGACAATGCATAGTAGTAGTGACGACGATCCGAGATCCCCCAATGGAGAAGGAGGGCGGGCTTGTTTGTTTGTTTTCTGAAACGGCTAGCTCAGTGGAATGGCCCACCAACACGAGTGGTCTGTGTACTCCGTAGAAGTACCTTTTGTACTTTGTAGCCATTAATAAAGATCACGTGTATATACATGACCGCCAATATGTATCTTGTAGCTTTAGATCCACCCAAAGCGGTCAGCCCGATAAGCATACCGATAAGAAGGTTCTATGAGAATTTCTATGGGCATTTCCCAGATGCTGGCAAAAAAAATCTGGGAAGAAAAAAAAAGTAGCGACTAGGCAAAGGAGTGCCACTATCGACGACATTGCATCGCCGTCCTAGTTCTAGTTCTGGACACTGTCGACCGTTTTAATAACACAACACGACAACACAACATCACAGCCAAAATGAAGCGGAAGCTCGACAACACCGATACGCCTGCCGTGGCAGAGGATGTCCCCGTCGAGGATGCCCCCGTCGAGGAGACCGAGACAAAGACCGAGCCGGCCACCGACGACAAGAAGGCTGCCAAAGTACCATCTTTCGTTTCCTTCACAGAGCTTGCCCTCGACCCACGACTAGTCCAGGCCATTGCACAGCAAAAGTTTGAGAAACCGACCCTCGTCCAGCAAAAGGCCATCCCGCTTGCTCTGAACGGCCAGGATCTGCTCGCCAAGGCCAAGACCGGCTCCGGCAAGACTGCTGCTTATGTGCTCCCCGTCCTCCAGGCTATCCTGAAGCGGAAACAGGTGTGTGCCATACATACTCTATATATATCCGACCTGTACTAACTGCCTAGACCGACCAAACCTCCTTCACATCTGCCCTCTTCCTCGTCCCGACGCGCGAGCTTGCCGACCAGGTCGCAAAGGCCATTGGCCAGTTCTCTGCCTTTTGCGCCAAGGACATCTCTGCCATCAAACTGACCGACAAGGTCTCCGATGCCGTGCTGCGCTCGCTCCTCTCCAACACCCCCGACATTATCGTCTCGACGCCCGCGCGGGCATGGCACGCCGTCAACAGCTCCTTCCTGTCGCTCGACAAGCTCACACACCTTGTTCTCGACGAGGCTGACCTTGTCCTGTCCTACGGCTACAGCGAGGACCTGGAGCAGATCGCCGCCTCCCTGCCCAAGAGCATCCAGACCATCATGATGAGTGCCACCCTCACGACCGAGGTCGACACGCTCAAGGGCCTGCTCTGCAGAGACCCTACCGTTCTCAACCTGGAGGAGAAGGAGGCCGAGGGTGAGGGTGTCTCACAATATGTTGTCAAGTATGTACTCTTATCTCGTTTTCACCAAGCTGGCGCCTGCCGACCAACTACTAACAAAATAGATGCGCCGAAGACGAAAAGTTTCTGCTTGCCTACATCATCTTCAAGCTGAAGCTGGTTACCGGAAAGTGCCTCATCTTTGTCGCCGACGTCGACCGCTGCTACCGGCTACGCCTGTTTTTTGAGCAGTTTGGTATCCGCAGCTGTGTTCTCAACTCGGAGCTGCCCGTCAACTCGCGTATCCACTGTATCGAAGAGTTTAACCGCAACGTCTACGACATCATTATCGCCTCGGACGAGCACGAGCTGCTGGGTGACGAGGACCAGACACCCGAGGAGCTGGAGTCGGACAAGGCCAAGGCGGCGGCAGCGGCGGCTGAGGGTGGCGGCGATGCGTCGGCCCCGAAGAAGAAGCGCCGCAAGTTGGCGGGCAAGCGCGACAAGGAGTTTGGTGTGTCGCGAGGCATCGATTTCAAGAACGTGCGCGCCGTCATCAACTTTGACCTGCCCACGTCGTCCAAGTCGTACACCCACCGCATCGGCCGCACAGCCCGTGCCGGCCAGACCGGCATGGCCCTGTCGTTTGTCATCCCCGCCGAGCACTACCGCAAGCACATGCCCACGACGGTCGAGACGGCCGAGCGCGACGAGAAGATTCTGGCGCGCATCGTCAAGAACCAGGCCAAGGCGGGCAAGGAGGTCAAGCCGTATGATTTCGACATGACGCAGGTCGAGGCGTTCCGCTACCGCATGAACGACGCGCTGCGGTCCGTGACCAAGGTGGCTGTGCGCGAGGCGCGGACGCGCGAGATCCGGCAGGAGCTGCTCAAGAGCGAGAAGCTGAAGCGGCATTTCGAGGAGAACCCCGACGAGCTGCAGCACCTGACGCGGCACGACAACGAGCTGCGCACGATGCGGTCGCAGACGCACCTGAAGCACGTGCCCGAGTACCTGCTGCCGCGGGACGGCAAGAACGCGCTGACGCCGGCGCAGGTTGGGTTTGTGCCGCTGCGCAAGCTGGACGGCAAGGACCGGAAAAAGTCCAAGTACTTCAAGAACAACAACAAGGGCGGCAAGACGTTCAAGGTTGGCGGCAGCAAGGGCCGGAATCCGCTGCGCACATTCAAGGGCAAGGCAAAGCGGTAGAGCGGTGGTATAAAAAGTGTTGCTTTTTGCTTTTTGCTTTTTGATCGTTTCGTTGTGCTTTGTTGTTTGCAATGGGTAGCATTCTTTTTGGCGTCAGTTTTATATATTAATTTTTACTGTCATTCTCATTCAGTCACGGTATCTGCCTGTCACTGTATGCCATTTTTTTGTCTTTTGTTTGCCGTTTAAATTGTAGATTATGCTGATGCTATTTTTGCCGACCATCCAGTAACGCCTCCTCTCGCCTCGGGCGATGGGTATATTTTAAAGAAAAAAAATGAATATAAAATGTTACGAAATGTACACTGGGCAGAATTGGGAACAAAGGTTACCTCCGCTTGGATCCGTTCCGCTTGGGCGCAGATGGACACTCCATCGCCTTGTGCCCGGGCTTGCCGCACCGGTGGCACTTCATCGAGCTCTGGCCGCCCTGCGACGACAGCGATGTCAGGTTCTTGAGCTTGGGCATATCCCGCTTCTTGCTGTACGCATCCACGTCCGATCTTGACCGCTTCTTGTTCGGCTTTGTGTCCTGGTCCTCCTCGTCGTCCTCCTCCTCTGTAGCAGCCTGCTTCATGTTGAACCGCATGATGTTGGTTTTGCGATCAAATGCGTTGTTGTTGATGTTGTTGCTGGGACTGCTTCCGTTGCCGTTGCCGCTGCTGTTGCTGTTGCTGTCAATCTCTGCATAGCCGACGCGCACTATATTGTACGGCAGCTTGGCCTGGGTGCCCTGCTTGCTGGCCGCGAGCTTGGCCGCGACCTGTGGAGGCATCGCCGCAGTCCACGTCCAGTGCTCGTCGCCCAGCTCGGCGGCGCGCTTCTTGATGGCGGCCTGTCGCCGGCGCTCCTCCTCTTCCATGGATGCGCGCATGGTCGCCTCTATATCGGCCATGGATGTAGATGTGTTGCCGCCCATGGGTGATCCGGTCGATGCTGCGGAGGTCGCAATCTCGGACATGTCTCCCGACGTTCTCCGGCGCTTAGAGGAGCGTTCATTGTCGTCAAAGGCGTCGTCGCCGCCGGATTTCTGGTTTGTGGGTGTTGAGGGATTGCTTGAAGCGAGAGGCGACGAGGCTGTAGGGGTCGAGTCGGTTGGTCCGAGTCTGCTCATGAACTTCATTGCCAAGAGACGCGACGTGCCGGCCGGCCGCGGCGGCGTCGAGGTTTGTGCTGGCGGTGCCATTGTGTGGGTATGGATTTGTGGGTGTGAGAGAGAGAAATAAATGACAATGAAGTTGAGTGAAAGAGAAAGAGATAAAAAAAAATAGTAAAAAGATAGAGTCGCAAGTTACTCGTTGGACGCCAACTGCACGTATGCACTGGTTACAAAAATTTACTGATAATGTTTGCATGTGGTTTGGTTATCGATAAGAAACGGGCGCTCAATAAATATGGGTCCCATGGCTTCTGAGTGGTTGGATTATGACCTTCTCCAGGCTCCGGTTTTGTGACCGCTTATTGGTTGGATTGTCGATATGACCCACTATAAGCAGCCCAGCAAGGGGACTGCCGGGCTATCCAATCAAGCAACCGCAATTGGCTCTCTTTTCTGGCGATGCCTTTTGCTGGAGAGATCCGCTTTTACCGTGCGTTTTGAAAGACCTCACCTCGGCGCTGCATCACCGGCTTGACCTCTCGTCTCGACCTCACCCAGTCGGCACTGTCTTTATAAGAACTCCTCCGAATTACAACACAACACCTAATAATGCTGTCATTACGAGCAACCGGTCGGCTGGCCTCGCGCCGTGTGGCCAATGCGGGCATGACCACTTCGATGACGACGTCGCGGTCGTTTGCCGTGTCGGCACGTGTGGCCAAGGAGGCTGCGGCTGCCGTCGAGACCGACCTGGCGCCCAAGTCGACCACCACCGAGGTCGACGGTGCTGTGCCGCCGCCGGCCACCGACCTGCAGCAGGCCCCCAACCGGACGGGCGGCATCTGGACGCGCAACCAGCGGCCCAGAGAGCAGGCCATGACGGGCCCCCGTTTCGAGCAGACCGACTTTTCCCTGCAGCCGCAGCCGTGGTCGGCCATGGAGCTGATTCACCAGCAGCCGGTCAGGTGGACGCACGACCGCATTGTGGCGTGTGACGGCGGCGGCGGCGCCACCGGCCACCCGCGGGTGTTTATCAACACGGACAAGCCCCAGATCTGCACCTGCGGCTACTGCGGCCTCCCTTTTGTAAGTTTTTGTGTAGGAATTGCTGCCGAAACTATAGACCAGAGGTCATATACTAACTGCCTGCCAGGCTAACGAGCACCACCGGAAACACCTCGAGTCTCTCCCCCAGACCTCATACCCCCTGGCATAAACGGGATCATATCACGACCTCATCTCTTTTCAATCTCCTTTCTATGCGGCCATACTTGGCCACACATTATTACATCGGCCTCGTTTTCTGCATTTTTGCACACCGTGTCACTTTGTCCTACACGACCACTGTCTTTTCCTAGCAATTTGCTTGGATCATGTACATATGATAAACAATAAATCAAATTTCAAGAAGTTGAAGATTAACACTGGCGGTATTGTCTTTGGGCGCACCACAAAATGATGACGGGAATATAGGCCGCCAACACCCAACGCCGCAAGAGTTGAGGAAAGCTGGGTTTGGTGTTTGCAGTGAATGCTGGTATTCCGGAGCTGGCACGGAAGAAAGTTGAAGGCCCGGCCAAGGGTCCCCAGAAAGCAGTTGGCTCTAGGGGTAGTGCGTATGGATTTATCTTTGGAATGAAACGGAAGGCAATGCAGATGAGGAGGTGACCACTGTCAAAGCCCAAAGACGCCCAACTGCGGCATGGGCATCATCGTTGTAAGCTGTATATTCTACTGCCGGCACACTACGCTGGAGATCTGGTCATCCTGTATATGCCGTACAAAGCTCCGCGAATGCACAGCATACAACAGGCACCCGCTGGTTTGAGATCTCTTTTCTGATTATTTGTTTCTGTTCTCTGCCTCTCTTCGCTGTTCTCTGCTCTTGGTCCGGGCGAAGCGGCGCTGCTGGACTGGCTGTATGTCCGGCGGACGGCTGGGGAAATATAGCTATAAGCTGGTCCGTCCATCCGGCTTATCATAAGCACTACCAGACTGCGTACACTTACGTACAAGCATGCTCAATGCATGATTGACCTGTAACCAAGCTCGACCAGAAGACAGGGTGCAGCCTGCAGTGAGATGCACATTCGAGCCGACTGCCATCTTCCGACACATTACCGTTCTTCTGTTCTGCTGTTCGACGAAATAAATCTCAACATTACTCGCATCAGCTGACATCGCCAGTATATTGATTGCAATAGATTATCGGCGGCCAAACGCCCGAGTCAGCCGAGCAGGCAGATGCGCAAATGTGCTGACGCCGAGGCTATCGTTTCCGTGGTTGCGAGCGAAGGACATGCACATTTTGACAAGCCTCAACTGCCGGCCGGCTTCTTTCTTTCTTTCACTGGTATATATCCATACGAGATGCTGCCTAGATCTACCCGTCAAGTGAAATAGAGTGAGGCTGCATCTTGACGGGCCTTGGATGGCAGCTCGCCCGGGCTCTGTATCATGTGTCGCGGCTACCCACGGCTATCTCTATTTTGACAAGACTTGGCATCTTGTCACACTGTAATTTGCATTATCTTTATATTAAAGCAGTGCCGTGCTTGATACGCCTTTTGCATTTTGCCTTTTGCCATCCGCATCTTTCTCGGGCGACAAACGACTGAACCATGCAGTAACCACACCATCTCTTCCATCTGTTGAATAGGATTACATTATACTAGTTTACGACATAATGAATCCAACAATAAATGTTATTTACTCATCATGTATCACGCTTTACCAGGTATTCACAACTTGCAATCGCTTACCGAGCATGTAAGATATCATATTTATCAGAGCCCCGCCTTGGTTGTCAACTGTCAAAGTGAGTATCACCGAAACGATTGTTGCGCGACCAGTAAAAGTAATACAAGTAAAATGACAAGAATCAGTAAAAGTAATACAAGTAAAATGACAAAGATACGAATTTAATGAAACAAGATGACAGTAATAGAAGATACAACAAGTCACAGCGTCTCACTCTTAACCCCACGCCCGGCGGTTGTCACGCTGCCATGCTGATGGTTCAATCCCTCATCTCTGTTCTAGAGCTGGTGTTGATGGAGTAGAGCAACTGTCTGATGCGACGTAGAAAACTTTATACCCTACATTTTCATTGCACTTGGCATACAGCAGTAGTAATCTCTATCTATTACAGTACGTAATGCCCCCAATTGCTGATCCTTCTTGATGGCAGGGCCCAGGCCCAGGCCGGGGAAGTCACGATGGGTCCTGCCGAGGGAACAGGCTGCAGGAGCAAGCTACTGTGCACAATCGTCTATTATTTGTATCCAACGTCAGCCGTCGTTCCTTCCTGGTTTGTCTGTCTGTCTCGTCCTTGCGGCGGATGCTGTGATTGCCCGACTGCTCCGCGCCTTGATTTGTTCCTTCCGCTGTGATAGTGATGACGAAGTGCATATGGCAAGTGCGACCAGACATCCATCTCACACTCCTGCCATGGTAGGAATACCGTAGGCGGCAAGCCTCCCAGGCCGTCCTATCGCCGATTAGTCTTTCCTCTCTGGTCCTTTGCCCATTGCTCTCGTTCTTCTATTCTCTTCTCTCCTTCCACTTCCTTGTTCGACTAGCTGCATCTTAGTTGCGTACCTCGACCCTCTTTTACCCCATCTACGCCATACACAATACGCCCAGAAATCGGTCGAGTCTGCGTCTTGACCTATCCACCACGCAAACAAGAGCCAGCCTGCTGGTTGTTTCCAGCCTCTGGCCTCTGTCTCACAAGCTCGGCTCCTCATCTACATACAGTCGTAGGCTCTCACTCTCAAATCTTCCCACATACCCTTCCTTCTCCCCTCCTCTAACTTCCTCTCTTTCTCCCTCCTTGTCTTTACTCCTTCTCTCTACCGACTCTGCTGTCAATTGTCGACCTTTTCTCGACCGCCAGCCCGCGTTCCTAGGGCATATTTCTGCCGCCGTCACCGCCTGCATATCTCCGGACCCCTCCAACCTGCACGGCCGGCCTCCGTGACCTCCCCTTGCTTCCCCAGTCGGACGCGTCTGTCTTTTAACCTTTGTTCTCTGGGTTCTGGGTTTCTGTCTTTTCCGGCTATACTCTGTCATTCTCTTGAAGTGCAGTCTATCATTCACCTTTGCCCTTCTATACACCTTTGCCCTTCTACGCCCAGCTGTTGCCACGCGCCGCGACCAGCCCCAAAACCGACACCAGCCGCGTCCATCTTCTTTTTGATCTTCAATCTTCCGTCTTCCGTCTTCTGTCTTCTGTCGCCTGTCACCTGTCTACCTGGCAGCCCGGCACTCGACTGATCCACCTCTTTGTCTGCCATGTAAGCTCCGCCAAGTCTGCCATTGCTGTGACAGCCTTACCCTACTGCTACGATCTCGTCGCCCGGCATGTTCAAGAGGATGATGCCTTGACTCTCTCTGCCTTTTGCCTTTTGATCTTTTCTTTTCTGCTCACCCCTCTCTCTACCTCTGCCCTCCATGCTCCTCTGTCCTTGCCTACCACCCATCATCCGCCACCCACCATCTCACCTCCTCTGCTGTCTACTATCCGACAGGCTTATATTTCCTATCCGCCTCCTCCGGCAGTGCCAATTCATTGCCAACGACCTGTCGCATCCCCCTACTCCCCCCCACCCTTTTGGGACCCTTGCTTGAAAGCTATCATGCATCTGAGTCGAGAGTCGATATCAAACAGTGACGGCTTACTCTAGCCACCGAGACCTGTTGTTCCCCACGCGTCTTTTTTCTTTTTCTTCAACCCTACTCGTACATCTTGATACGCCCTCCCCTTACCCAGACGACGACTGATACTCGCCTCGCCCTGTTCGGCCCGCTCGTTGTTTTGGCTTCACAATCGCCCTCTCCTTGCCTAGACCAAGGCCAGACCACTTATACCATTGTCGGGCATTCAGCGACCAGGAACCACACATCAACTGTCATGCCTATGCCGTGTCTATCCTCCCCTCCTCGGGCGTTTTGTCTGCTTATATACACCGATGGCTAGCTGCCTCTCTACCTCTCTGCATCGAGCCATGCACCACCATCCATCCCACTGCGCTACATTGCCACTTCGACCATTTTTATACTCGTCTGCTCGCCACGGCGTATTCTCCTAGCTCTGCCACCCTCCCGCCCTCGCCCTCTCCCGCTCCCCCCGTTACCTACCTCCTCCCGTTACCTCCCCTCGTTACAGTACCTGGAGTGACTTGCATTCTGATGTCCCACTCTTTGTTTCGTTTCTCGTTTGCCATTCCCAAGTAGCCTATTCTCCCTCTCCCTCTCTCTCTACTTCCATACTTCCATATATCCTGCAAGTCCTACCGTTTCCCGACATTCTCTCCTTCGGCTCTCTCCTTATTTCCACTTCCATGTTTGCTTGCCCCATTCGGGACTCTGCCGGCCTTTAACTGACCACTTATAGACAAGGTCTATCTGACTCGAGTCCATTGCATTATCCGAAACCTCTGGTTTCTCTTCAAAGCCGCCTTCTTCGGTGAGCAGGCCTACAGAGTAGACGTTTATTCGTTGCTTAATCTGCTATCCCGCCAGTCGTCTTCCCAGTTCCTTGGTACAGCTACTTCCTCTTTGGCGGTGTAACTGTGCTCACACATACTGTAGTAGTGTATGTCGATACCCCCCTCCATCACGCTGCGTGTCTCTGCCGTTGCTGCATTTCCCTGCCTGCATTTGCATTTTGCATGCATTGCCTTGCCTCTTTTGCCTCTTTTGCCCCCCTTTCTGGTACATTGTATCTTGTTCTTGTTCCTCGTTCTCGTCTCCCTCCTTCAGTCTCAACCGTCGGTGTGCATCTATCCGCGTTGGTGCCCTCATTGCATCAGGGCTTCTATCGGAGTATATACATATATATATATGTACCTTGGCTTTGAGGCGTCCTCCTGCAGATAGCACTGCCTTCCAGTACCTTCTTTTGGTTTTCTGGCCAAGCAGATCTGTGCATTTACTTGCATTTATTAGCATTGCCGTGCAACCAATCGCATATTCTTCATTTATTGCACTTATCAAGACTCTTCTCACTGATAATCATATCCCTCCTCACTGCGACCACCACACTGCTAACAGATTTTTCTATATCAGAATTGATCGTCACCTCGGAATCACATACACACTAAACTATTTCCACTTTCACCCAATTCATCTCAACCGACAACGTATTCGTCCTCTTGATCCTTGAAACTGTAAAAAGTCGAGCGATCGATGAGAACCTACACGTCCACTCAATTCTGCATCTCACGCCAGTCGCGCCAGTCACTGCATTCAAACTTCTCTACCATCCCGGCGAGGTATTCGCTTGCTCTTGCCCCTACTGTGCCACTTCCAGCTCGCACACCCGAAACCCCCCATCACTCTCTCTCACCCGTGACTCAACATCTACCGGGCTTTCCGGCTGCTTCGTTTTCATTACTCGGCACACTAGATTCACTTGGGCGCCGTGCTGCTTTCACAACTTATATAACTGCGTCTTCGAGAGGCACAGCATCGCCATTGACGGGGCCAGATTTTTGTCCTCCCAGTCGTGTTCGACTTTGCAAAAGCAGTTCTGTTACACAGCCTAGATACTTTGTGCATCGCCATTACTTCTCTTCAAGTTCAACCCAGAGTGCCGCCTCAATCTCTTACATAAATTACCGTCCCCGGCCCCTGGTTTTACGCTCTTCTGCCAGCAGTTCCTACTTCAATTACCGATTCGCGCCTTCAACCGCGTATTCCAGTATGGCACCTCTCAATGCAGCAGACTCAGCGTCTGCCACCACCTCTTCAACAGTCTCCGTGCTTCCTGTTGTTCTTGACAAGTCGTCTGTCGACGACCGCGAGTATCGCATTGTGGTTCTTGGCAATAAGCTAGAGGTTCTCCTTGTCCACGATGCCTCTACAGACAAGGCCAGTGCGGCCATAGATGTCGGGGTTGGTAACTTCAATGACGACAATGACCTCCCGGGTGTTGCCCACGCTGTTGAGCATGTGAGTTTCCCCTTTATAATATACGTGACTTTTTTGACAAAACTAACAATATAGCTCCTCTTTATGGGTACCAAAAAGTTTCCTCAGGAAAACGCATACAATCAGTTCCTAGCATCAAACTCGGGTGATAGCAATGCGTATACGGCCCCTACATCGACAAACTACTACTTTGATGTTTCTGCCCACTCTTATTCGGAAGATGGCAAGGATGCAAAGTCGCCTCTGTACGGCGCTCTCGATAGATTTGCACAATTCTTTATCGATCCTCTGTTCCTCGCCAACACTGTTGATAGAGAGCTTCGTGCCGTCGACTCGGAAAACAAGAAGAACCTTCAGAGTGACAACTGGCGCATCCACCAGCTCGAAAAGTCCTTGTCCAACCCCAAGCACCCATACTGTCATTTCAGTACCGGCAACTTTGAGGTCCTCAAGACTGAGCCTGAAGCTCGCGGTGTCAATGTCCGGGACAAGTTCATGGAGTTCCACGACAAGTACTACTCTGCCAACCAGATGAAGCTCGTCGTTCTCGGCCGCGAGTCCCTTGACACCCTCCAGTCGTGGGTCACCGAGCTGTTTTCCGACATTCCCAATAAGAACCTCGAGGTCAACAAGTGGACTGATGAAGTCCCCTACAACCCCGAGCACCTCGGTCTCGTCACCTACGTGAAGCCCGTCATGGAAACCAGAGAGCTTGCTCTCCGCTTCCCTGCCCTCGACGAAACTGAGCTTGACGACTCGCAGCCGAGTCGCTACGTGAGCCACCTCATTGGCCACGAAGGCCCGGGCAGCATCATGTCCTACATCAAGGGCAAAGGCTGGGCCAACTCGCTGGGTTCTGGAATGTACCCAGTCTGTCCCGGCACGCCCGGAATCTTCCAGGTCACCATTCGCCTCACGGAGGAAGGCCTCAAGGCCTACGATGAGGTGCTGGCAGTCTTTTTCCAGTATGTCGCGATGCTGCGCGAGAACCCGCCGCTTGAATGGGTTTTCAAGGAGATGAAGGATCTGGCCGACGTGGATTTCAAATTTAAGCAAAAGACGCCACCCAGCCGGTTTACCAGCAGAACCAGTGCTCTCATGAACCGCCCCATTCCCCGGGAGCACCTCCTCAGTGGTCCCAGCTGCCTGCACAGGTTCGATCCCGAGCTGATCCAGCAATCTATTGACTTTTTACGCCCAGACAACATGCGTGTCACCATCACCTCCCAGACCTTCCCTGGCAACTGGGACAAGAAGGAGAAGTGGTACGGTACCGAGTACCGAGAAGACAAGATCCCGGCCGACCTCGCGTCCAAGATCAACAAGGCGTACGTGGCGACCAAGGGTGACCGCATCCCAGCCCTTCACTTGCCGCACAAGAACCAGTTTGTGCCGACCAAGCTGGAGGTTGAAAAGAAGGATGTCAAGGAGCCCGCCATGTCTCCGCGCATCATTCGCAACACCGAGCTGTCGCGGACGTGGTACAAGAAGGATGACACATTCTGGGTGCCCAAGGGCACTCTGACTCTGAGCATCAAGAACCCGGCCATTCTGGCCATAGTCGAGAACTACATCAAGACCGACCTGTTCACATATCTTGTCAGCGATGCCCTGGAGGAGTACTCTTACGATGCCGACCTTGCTGGCCTCTACTACTATGTGCGTGTCGACGATGGTTGTCTCGTGGTTGAGGTATCGGGCTACAATGACAAGCTGCCCGTGCTGCTGGAGCAAGTCCTGACCAAGATCCGGGACGTCGAGATCAAGGACGACCGGTTCGAAATTATCAAGGAGAGAGCCTCTCGTGGCCTTCGCAACTCGGTGCTCCAGCAACCTTACCAGCTTATTTCCAAGTACACGTCTTGGATTACCAAACCCGTATACTACACGTATGAGGAGCTTGCCGAGGAGCTGCCAGGCATTACGGCCGAGTCGGTGCGCAGCTTTGTCAAGGAACTCTTGGGACAAATGCACATTGACATCCATGTGCACGGCAACTTTTACAAGGAAGACGCCCTGAAGCTGACAGACATGATCGAGTCGACTCTGCAGGCGCGCCCTCTTCCGCGCGCGCAGTGGCCGATCCGCCGGGACATTGTGTTCCCTCGCAGTTGCAACTATGTCTACAACAAAAAACTGTCTGACGAGGAAAATGTCAACCATGCCCTCGAGTACGTGCTGTACTTCCCTGACCGCAACCGGTCAACCAAGGCACGGGCCCTGCTACTGGACCAGCTGGTTCACGAGCCGGCCTGGGACCAGCTGCGGACCAAGGAGCAGCTGGGCTATGTTGTCTTCACTGGCCTGCGGTCCGGCCTGGCTACACTGGGCTACCGGTTTCTGGTGCAGAGTGAGAAGGTGCCCAAGTATCTCGAGGAGCGTGTGGATGCTTTCCTGACCGAGTTCAAGAAGACGCTGGGCAATATGAGTGACGAGACATTTGAGGGTTACAAGCGCAGTCTGATTGCCAAGCGTCTAGAGAAGCCCAAGAACCTTAACCAGGAGGTCTCGCGGCACTGGGGCCAAATCAGCAACGAATTCTACGACTTTGACTTTGGTAAGTGTGGACATATCGTACTATGCTAGGTGTACATAACTAACAAACTAGCCCGAAAGGATGTTGACGAGATCAAGCTGCTGAGCAAGGCGGACTTGGTCGAGTTTTTCAACGAGTATATCGACCCCAAGTCGCCGGTGCGTGCAAAGTTGGCCGTGCATCTGGTGGCGCAGGCCAAGAGCGATGTCACCAAGGACCAGCTTGCCGAGCTGGTCAAGTCGCTCAGTCTCGACGACGCGGCGGCGGCAGCCAAGGCCCCTGCGGACCTGCAGGCACGGCTGACTACGGAAAAGCAAGACGATGCCCAGGAGGCCAAGGAAGCCGACAGCTTTAAGGAGTATCTGACGGGCAGCCTCGGCGTGACAGACGAGGCTAAGGTGGCCAAGGCCGTGGAGGTATGGAAGGACATATCCCGGTACTACCAGACGGCCAACAGCACCAACAGCGACACTGGGTCGTCTACGATCAACGGCACGACGCCGGTGGAGATCAAGAACATTCGGGATTTCCGGGCATGCATGGCGCTCTCGAGCGGACCGCAGCCCGGGGCAGACATCAGCGAGTTTCTGGATGTCGGCAACAAGCTATAAATTTGGTGGATGTGTTTCTTCAGTTTGTTATATTTTTGTTATTACGTATGGTTTATGTTGTGTTTTGTTTATGCTCGTTACGCTATGTTTATATATTTATAATTCGATCTTTACTAATTTATACGGGTTAAGAATGTTCATTGCCTGCAGAGCGAGGGCAGTTACAAATAAGTTGCTAACAACTTGCTGACAAGGAAAGGGCCCATCATTACGGCGTTCTACAGTATTATTTACACGGTATTAAACGACATAGTAGTCTACTTTGAGGTTGGTCCCCACATGCTATTTCCCGTATTTCCCATTGTCAGGCCCCTCCCCCTCATTGACGATTTCTGCACAGCACTTGCAGGGGTTCCTTCCTGTTATGTCATGGCCAGCTCCGTTTGGTGCATGCTTTACTTTGTACTATGTAGATTTGCAGTCGATTCCTTCGCCCTTGCTTATTTGCTGTTTGTTGCTTGTCTGTTTGTATAGTAGAGATAAAGGGAGGGGGATACAGACACAGCCTGCCGATGTGCCTTGCTGGCATGCGTAAAAGCTAGTCAGATAGATACAGGTGAGCTTGGTCAGCCTAGGGATAGTATCTACAGACGGTGAGAACCGGTGAAAACGGCGGTAGGCGGTGACAAAAAACGGTACCAAAACGGGCGTCTTTGAGTTTGGTCGGGTTGTTTTCTCTTTCTGTTATTTCTACACTGGCAAACAGCAAATGGAAATGTATAAGTAAACATTGACCGAGCAGATGTGGAAAAGAAATGCAAAAGAAAAGGAAAAAAGAAAAATCTGCAAAAAGTTTGATCAAAGCTATATAGAGGGAGCGCGGTTAGAAGCTGCATAATGCAAGTGCATGTGCAAAAATCAAGACGGAGGACCCACGGCAAGAAAAATAGACGAAAATTGGGAGAGGAGCCGAAGAAAATGACTAGAAAATAAGAAAATAATGTGATTTTTTTGGTTTACGGAGACGCTAGCGCGACGGAGGGGGGAGAAAACGAGAGAAGGAAGAGCAGAAAGAACAAAAGTGAAGGAGCAAAAAACGCCCACCTTTTTTGACAGTCGCTCCTGCCAAAAGCAACGACAGCAAATAAGCGGGCGCGTATACTAAATGCACTATCATCACTATCTCTGACTACTGAGTAAGAGAACAATCCGATCCAGGCCAAGGCAATCGCGAATTGCAGGTTGGTGACCGAGACAACAGAACAGGAAAGAGCGAGGCTGACCTTGAAGACACAATAAAAAATTGCAGACATAAAATAGGAAACAGCAACTCGTCGCCCAGACAGTGAGTGCAGTCACCGGTAGTCTCCAGCAGTCTGTCCACCGTTTCGTCGCCCTCGCCGACAATCGATCACCGCTATTGCAGTGCTCTTACAGCGCTGTGCTAATACAGGAACAATCGACCATTTTCGCTCCTTGTCGAGATCTCCGTCTTCTCTTTTCCTTTCTCCCTCTCTTACTCTCCGGTCTCTTCCCTCTCTCTTTTCTTCTTCCTCTCCCTCTCTTGCCCGACCTCTTCTCACTCTACGATCATCTTCCTGTCGGCCTTTCTGTCTGGCCGTCATCGATTCGACGTTTATTTCTTTATCTTTTTTTTTCTTCTTTTTCTTCTTTTTCTTTTGTCTCTTTCTTTTTCGTCTTCCTTTTTTCTCTCTTTTCTCTCTTTGCCTTGTCTTTTGTCTTTCATCTTCCGTCTCTCACCAGTCATCGTCTCAACGACTTACGACAAACACTACGACACACGAATTTCCTTCTTTGTCCCTCTTCCTCCCACATTCGCCTCCAGAGCTGCCCGGGCAGCTCACTTTCACAACGTCTTCCCTAAAGAAACGGAGGATTGCGCGCACGTCGAGCAGAAGAGGCGACGACAGCACCGCCGACACACACATTATCGAATCCACCGAATCGGCCCAACCAACTCACAGCGGCAAGGAGAAGACACGCCACTCCCGGTCCCTAAGGCCCCAGCAGCCGCCCTCCCGGTCCTCCAGCCGCCAGCGCATCCTGCCCTCCACCGAGCGTGAAGACGACGACAACGACGTCATTGAAGGGGACGACAACGACGACGACGATTCTAGCGAGAGCGAATACGACGACTCTGCCTCCTCCAACAACAACATCAGCGACGACGAGGCTCTCGATCCCCTTGCTTTCTCCTTCACAGCCGCCTCCAACGCCCCCTCTTCGGGCCCGACCACTCCCACATACAGCCGCGCTGGCTCTGTCCCTCTGCCGCCGCCAGGAAGACGCTCCGCCCACGGTCTAGACGAGCAGTTCCCCAGAGAGAGCAGCGGTACCCCCGACATTGACCTCGACAACTCTGCATCGGTCGCCTCCAGTTCTCCCCCGCCTCGCACAAAGGCCAATATCCGCGCCATTCGTGTGCCTGCTGCCAACGCTACCACGACTGGCGTCGCCATCCGCAAGCAGCAGAAGCTTCAGCAACGCAAGAACAAGAACAGGAACGGTGCCATTGCAAAGCCGTCTCACCTCGAGCGCAGCCAGTCGCCGCTCGTTCCCGTCTCGCACCGTGCCATTGTTATGGGCGGCACAACCAACGACACATCCTACCACCGATCCAGTTCTCCTCTGAAACGCCCAGCATCCAGCATGGAGCAGGGTTCCGAGTCCACACCCGCGTCCGCGTCCGCCGCTGACGTCACGGCCTCTCCCGCCTCAACCGCCAACTCATCACAGGCCAGCGCTGGCACTGCCAACACCTCTCCCTCCAAGTCGATTGATGACAAGGAAGACGTCGACATGATTAGTGTGGCCGACGACACAGCAGATGCACAAGAAGCAGCACCGACATCGACGCCGCCTCCCATCGACGAGCAGATCCAGACCATCCAGGCTCTGGTCCAAAAGTTTAGCTTGTCCGAGCTCCAAGAAGGCACAGCAACCTACCTCGTGTCCCGGAAATGGCTCGCCAAGGCACAGGCCTTTGGCAGCGGCGATGCGGTGTCAGACGGCACTGCTGCTTCGTCCGGACCCGGCCCGGTCGACAACTCAGACATTATCGACAGTACCATCACCGACCTCGACGGCAAGCCGGCCGTCCGTCTCAACCCGGGCACTGGCCAGGATGATTTCGAGTTCTTCTCCAAAGAGGCATGGGATCTTCTCGTGTCATGGCAGGGACTGGCCAAAGACCAGCTGCCCATCATCCGCTATGCCCAAAACACGGCCACCGATTCTCTGGTCCCCAATGTCCAGTTCGAGCTGCACCCGCCTGTCTTCACCGTGTACCGCCTGGCATCCCCCGTCAGCGGCATCAACGTGGCCAAGGAGGGTGCCACCGATGCGCTGCTGGCCCCTATTTTCATGTGCTCAGGCCACAGCCGTGTCCAGGACTTCTTGAAGCGCGCAAAGTTGCTGCTGCACATCCCCATGTCCCGCCATGTGCGCGTCTGGCGGATCCCCCGCAAGCTGGCCGCCGGCAACGACGCCAGTATCACCGTCAGCCCTCAGGACAGCTGGACCAAGATGGTTCTGCCTGCGGCCGACTTCCGCAATCTTGAGAAGAACACAGAGCGTGATCACATTGATATCATCAAGGACTACACCCACGACGAGAAGTACAACGGCCGCCAGACGCTGGCCTTTGTGTCGCTCACCGTCGACAACACCATTGTGTTGGATGAGAACATTGAGCGTAACCACTGGGTCTCCACGTTCCAGCCTAAGGGTTCCAAGGACAAGGGCAAGGCTGGTGGCATCAGCAACAACACCAGTAATTCTTCCTCGTCCGCATCGCTCGTCATGGCCAACTCGGCAGCCTCGCAGTCCGGCACGGCAGGTGCCTCCAGCAGCAGCAGTGCCAATGCAAAGGCTGCACGCACCTCGCCTACATCTGGCCCCGCAACACGCAGCCGTCTCAGGTCAAAGTCGGGACGTACTGCCGGCTGTGTCGGTCTCAGCAACCTTGGCAACACCTGCTACATGAACTCTGCGCTGCAGTGTGTCCGCAGTGTCGAGGAGCTGACCAAATACTTCCTTGTTGGTGAGAACGAGGACGAAACCAACTACAACAACCCCCTTGGCCACCACGGCAACGTTGCCAATGCATACGCCGGTCTTCTGAACGATATCTTCCGCGACAACGCACCTTCGTCTGTCGCACCGCGCCAGTTCAAAAACACAATTGGCCGCTACGCGCCCGCTTTCTCGGGCTACGGGCAGCAGGACTCGCAAGAATTCCTCGGTTTCCTGCTGGATGGCCTCCAGGAGGATCTGAGCCGTGTGAAGAAGAAGCCCTACATCTCCAAGCCCGACTCGACCGACGAGATGATTGGCAACCCTGCTGCGATCCGGGAAATGGCCGACCAGGTCTGGGACATCACCAAGCGCCGTGATGACTCGGTCATTGCCGACCTGTTTACCGGCATGTACAAGTCGACGCTGATCTGCCCCGTGTGCCAAAAAGTCAGCATCACCTTTGACCCTTTTACAAACTTGACTTTGCCTCTGCCCGTCCAGAACGTGTGGTCCAAGACTGTCAAGTTTGTGCCACTCAACGACTGTGCCGTCAACATTGAAGTGGAGCTCGACAAGACCAGCAGCGTCAAGGCGCTCAAGGACTTTATCGGGGCTCGCACAGGCGTTGACGCCGACCGGCTTGTGGCGACCGAGGAGCACCGTGACGACATCTTCCGCATCTACGACGATTTCGAATGTGTGTCGGAGGAAATCAGCCACTCTGACTCGGTTATCCTCTTTGAGGTCGAGGCGGTACCCACCAACAACACGGGTGCTAAGTTACCACGTGAAAAGCCCCGGTCCATGCTGAACCCCTACGCCGGCCCCGAGTCCACGAAGAACACGCCGGCTCTGTGGCAGCACCCCATGGGCGAGCGTCTCCTTGTTCCTGTCGTGCACCGTGTCGCGCCCCCGGCCGACGGTGCCCGGCGGTTCCCCAGAGCCAATGTCACATGCCCTTCTCACTTTATTGTTGTTACGCGCGAGGAAGCCCAGAACGAGGATGTCATCCGCCGCAAGATTCTCGAAAAGGTGGCCTCGTTTTCTTCGTGGCCCGAGTTTGGCAAGGCCGAGCAGGCCGACAAGGACAGCAAGGACAGCAAGGACGACGACGAGAGTGATGCTGTTCTCGTGGCCAGCTCGTCGGATGTCGGCTCGTCTCGCGACGGTAAGACGGTGACGGACAAGTCTGTCGAGAGCGAGGATGACATGGTCGATGTCACTATGAAGGACGCTGAGGCATCATCGCCCAAGGCAAAGGCGCCCAAGGTGCTGCGCGAGTTCAATCAGCACCGCCCCAAATGGGTGACCAACCCCGACATGTTCCTGGCGGGTGAGCTGCAGAACCTGTTCAACATGGGCTACTACAACGACACGTCCAGCAGCGTGATTCCCATCAAGTGGCCCAGCTCGACTGACGAGAAGACATACCCGCGTCTGAGCTCTCGCCTACCAGCGCCGCCTGCCGCCCCAGCAAGCCCGGCCAGCACAACCAGTGACAATGACAACGATAATGGCAATGGCAATGAAAGCCAAGAAGAAGCATCGCCTGTCGAGCCCGATAGCCCTGGCCGGTCGCCTGGAGCCTCGCCTGCGCCCGAGGTGACGCGCATGGCCCAAGAATCTGACGAGGATGAGCGGCCTATTGCTCTGCGCAACACCAACGCAATCAAGACTGTGCCCGGGCCTGGTGGTCGCCGCAAGGCGCTCAAGAGCCACCACCGGTACGGTGTTAAGAACGGCAAGCGGGCAGGCCGTGTCGGCCAAAAGGCCGCGGCGGCTGCTGCTGCTGCTGAGGTAGCACCGCCCCTGCCGGAGCGCAACGCACCCGAGACTAGTGCCAACGACGCAGCGGATGCTACATCTAGTGAGACTACTGAGAAGCTGCCTCTTATCCGCCTTGGTGAGGGCATCATGGTGGACTGGAGCCCCGAGGGTCTGGAAGTCGTGTTCGGCAAGGATAATGTCAACGACGAGATGCGTGGCGCGCCTACATTCGGTGGCATTCTGGACACACTCGAGGATCCAGAGCTCAAGGAGAAGCGGCGCAATAGGGTCAGCCGTAAGAAGCGCGGTCTGACGCTGGATGAGTGCCTGGATGAGTTTGAACGCGAGGAGATTTTGTCGGAGAACGACATGTGGTACTGCCCGCGGTGCAAAGAGCACCGGCGCGCGAGCAAAAAGTTTGATCTGTGGAAGACGCCGGATATCCTGGTTGTGCACCTGAAGCGGTTC